>JAZDUH010000098.1:42777500-42880000 GCA_036419115.1 Scarus forsteni
GCATGACTGAGGTCAACGTATCTCAAAATTCTAATAATAAACATATCTCAAGCACACTTTCTGTTTTTCTTTAAAAGTAACAGTCTTTGGATCTCATGTCCATTGCTTAGCTTATAAAATGTATATCCCAACACCTCATCTTGATCATCACTGTACCTTGTAACTCATGGAAGTGTAAAACTGCCAGGGTGTGACTCAAGAGCAATCCTGTTAGAGTACCATGTATCATCAGCATCTTTTACTTCAAGAATAATAATTAGAGAGTCTAGCCATCAACAGATGTACAGATGTACATGACATTTTAACCTCACCAATGGGCAAACTAAACTACGGAAGGACATGTATTTGTAAAAGCAATTATAGGAAATATTGTTCAGTGTGTTGTCAGTCTTTGTATTCAAAAGTCTTTGCCTGATTGTTCAGTCATCCACAGATGGTGCAGCAGGAGCAGATTTCTGTCCTCGGTCCTTGCCCCCCCCCCCCCAATCATTCCCTCCTCCCTCCATTCTTGACTATTGACGTGATAATGGCTACAAATTGATGAAGCTATTGAGTGGTTTGGTGACACGAGGGTGAGTGGGGACACAAACTCTCCACCACCCAGTAACACTCATTAATCAGGTCTCATCCAGCCCTGGTCCCTCCCTCCAGACAGACTGACACACTGCCATAGGCCATGATGTAGCACTCTGTCTGTTCAAATCCACAGGGCAACCTCCCTGTTGGTCTTTATTAAAAGCTCAGACTGCTGCACCATCACCTCATAACAAAAGCAAAATATAAAGGATTAAGAGCTGTCAAAACCAGAAGTTAGAAGTTAGACAGTATGAAAAAAATATGAAATACAATGAACTGATTATCATAAACGAGAGAACTTATGCGGATAAACAGTTGGCTTTAAATCTAATTTCATTCATTCATTCCTATACCCCTTTATCCCTTTCGGGGTCGGAGGGGGGCGTCTTTCCCAGCTGTCATTGGGTGAGAGGCGGGGTACACCCTGAAACGGTTGCCAGTCGATAGCTGGGCCACAACGAACGACAAACAACCATTCACGCTCACACTCATACCTAAGGGCAATTAAGAGAGACCAATTAACCTAATGAGCATGTTGGGATCGAACCGGGTACCTTCTTGCTGTGAGGCACGTGCACTACCTGCTGCACCACTGTGCCACCCCAGCTAATTTTAACCTAGTTTAAATCATTTTAAGGTTATGTCTGTTTTGTCATTATCCTGTGTTTATGATTTTCTGTCTACTATTTAATGCAGCAAAAATATTTTCCTATTATAGATGTTGAAAGACAGCGGAGTGCTGTACCTGGACATTTTATAAATGCACAAGTACACAATGTCAAATAACAAAAATAATAATTGAAGGGTTCTAAAACTCAGAAAAGCACTGCTGCTTTCTTTAATATCTCAAAATAGAAGCACCAATCATTTAAAATTATTGAGATCTTGTTAGGCACAGTACACAGCAGATTGTGAAGAGAAAAAAAATGTAGTTGATCATGATCTGGATAGTAAATAGATGACAACTGACTCTCTCATGTATCATTATTTTCATTTTAACATTTGAAACATGGATACATATAAACATACAGACACAGCTAAACAATAAACAATTTAAAACTTATTGACACTAACACAATCACACACTCATGCACACACACCAGTACATATGCATTTTTAAAATTGGCATACCTTGAAGAAAATAATGATAATAATAAAAAGGAAATAAATAAATGAATATAATAATATCAAATTTATGTTTGCCTATAACAACATAATTTACATTTTCCACTAAAATTAGCAGGTAAATGCATTTTTTTTCAATGCAGGTTAACTAGCCAACAATTGGTAAGTAGGGATGTAACGGTTACCGGTAAAATGGTAAACCGCGGTAAAATTTCCCACGGTAATCATTACCGTGTCCTTTTAAAATTACCGTTATACCGTGTTTGATCACCACACTGTGTCAATAACTCACTGTGATGTTGCTCTTAGCAACAAACTATGGCAAAACTACGTGCGTCTGCCCCTCGATGAAGTAGCCGTGTGTCGCAAACAGAGGCGTGCAAACGTAGCTTGTTGTACAAATAAAGTACAAATTCGTTTTTTCTATTCTTGTAATTACACACAGTTTAAGCATTTATCACAAAATAATGACAAATACTTGCAAGAATTGTTTACTTTTATTTCTAATGATTTTTTTAAAGAAATTTACTTGTTGGACATTTCCTGACACAATTGTTGACAAAAAAAGACAAAAGGGCTGTTAAAATTATAATATTAAAGGGGTTAAATGATTTCAAGACTGTAAAAGTACTTTTTTCAACATTTTGAGCACACTGCAACAATACCGCGATAATAATGATAACCGTGATAATTTCGGTCACGATAACCGTGATATGAAATTTTCATACCGTTACATCCCTATTGGTAAGTGATGCCTTTCCCACTGCCAGCAGACTCGGATCTAATCGGCAGCAGATGAGCTGCGTGGCTGTTTCTTTATCCTCTGATGTGTCATGCTGATGTCATCATGTTGATAACATCATCAGTGTGCAGGAACACAACCATGAAAACAATGGAAAGGAGCATGGCAGCCATGGACATGGTGGTCAGCTGTTTTCTGTACTTTGTGCCTTTGTCTCTCTTTAAAATATGCAAACTCAGCACATACTGAATAACATTCAAGCACTGATGATATAAAGGTGGATCAAATTTGTTGCTGAGATGGCAAAGAGTCACGTAAGTTACAGAAGGATGTTATGGCATGAGCACATTATGCCAACGTCATAATGCAAATTAGCAGGTTGACCCCGGTCTGATGTCCCCACTGAAGCCAATCGGAGGGGAGCCAATATAAACCCATGTCGCTTGCAAGGTCAGTCGACCCAGGTCGAAAAGCCGATCAGACCCTTTCAAACTACCGACAGGAGCCGATTGTTACAGGATTGAAATATTTTTTTTGTCCAGTCTGAAAGGTGTAAAAGTTAGTCTTTCCAGGCTGATAGTTACAGTCTGGAAGATCCTTAATCCAAAGTCCTGTTGTAGGAGCATCCGTATTCTCCCAGCACAGTATAGTAGTTCTACTGACCTGAAGAAGTCCAAAGTCCAATATGTTAGTCTGTTTTTGTCTGTATGAGGCCAACTCAGAGTTTGACATTTAGAGGTATTTTGGTCTCAGACATCTCAGTCATACACTGTATAACATTCCCGCAGAAGTGATAAGGACATTTCTATAAACAATGCAAAAAAAAAAATGACTTTCCTTATTCATACCTTTGGTATAGACCTATGTAATTTTGGTAGTCATGTGATTTTGTTTAGCGAGAGTTATATTTGACCTTAACAAAGCATTTATAATAATCCACTCTTAGTGGAGAGAAAGAAGTTGGATTTAAAAACCGAGTGTAAGAAGGGCATGGTGATAACTTAAATCTGGAAGTAGAACATATTGAGTGCTGAAACTCAAAGGAAGTTAAACATGTAGTGTCAATCAACCAGTTCACCCTCCTTGTTGAACACCAATGGATGATTACTCACCCCCAAAAAAGAGACTACAGTGTTTGCACTTACCAATGAATGTAGCTGTAATTTCCAGCCAAAATTATTTGTGTGGTAAATTTTTATTGATAAGCCAAAGTATCCAACACTGATCCAAGTGGCAGCTGGACTGGTTCAGATTCTTGAAGATGTTTCATCTTGGCCAACGACTTCAATAACCAGAACTAGTCCAGTTGCCACTTGGGTCAGCATTGGACTTGTCCTATGCAGTCATCCGGGTCATACTTATATGACCCGGATGACTGAGAACACAGACATAAGCCACTACCTCTGTGAGCTGATAGCTGTAACCAGCCACCCAAAACAGATATCTTTGTTGCTTTGTTATACGATACAGATTAATTTAACTTCATGGCAAAGACTGCAAACACAACAAAGAAAAAAAATCAACTATGAAGTGAAAACCTAATAAACAGAGTATGCTACAGCAAACCTAAGCAGAGTGTGAATACTGAAAATTCTCTTAGTCAAACATTTTATAGTTAGCTGTGCTTTCTGCTCTTAACCAAAGAAAAGAGTTTTTTCCTCTGTTGTTCTGTTGTAAATTCGGACAATATGGGAAATGTTCACCACTTTGAGGGGTGTAGAGATACAATTTTGAAGGGCTTCAACATCCCCTAAGAATGGTTTCCAATCTTTTACATTGGGCTTTGTATTACAAGAGATTCCTGTCTGTGGGAGTGGTGTCATGTAAATCACAGCATAGATTTATACCAGTTTGGCGGTCAGTGTGTTGACATCTACATCCTGAACCTGTTCACTCAATAATGAAATCAGCCTTGATCCTGTGACGGCTCAATACTGTCAATAGTGTTGACTCACTGCCTGCAAACATAAAAGAACATGTCATTGTTTAGCAAATGCCCAATCTGGGAGCATGCAATTCTTTGACAGACAACTGAAACTGTTCCTAATTGGAATTGGAATAACTCTGATGGATTTAATGCTCACTGCACAAGCTGGGGTTCAAAAATGAATAAATACAGACTTCAATTGGAGTAGATGAATTAAGAATGCAGTTAAAGAAATGATTCTGATCTGACATGTCCCCTCAGGCAAGACAATATGCTAATTCAATTACAACAATAAAGTCAAAATATTGCGGTGTGTTAAGATAAAGAGATGAGATGACACATGGAGATTTCTTCCCACATGATATGCAACATTAAATTAATGACAAAAGGGATGAAAGGTTATGAGAAGGAGAAAGGGGGGAAGGTCTGTGGGATGTTGAATTCAGGGGTTCATTACTTTACTTTCAACTTTGATCTTATTGACTTTGAATATCAGTAAATTTCAGGCATAGCAACAGCTCACAGCATTTTTCAAAAGACATTAAACCCCCTCTCTCTATTATAGTTAAATTTAGTTCACTGGGACTCTCTACAGAGCAAACTATGTTTTATTTTAGTAAAAGTGATAATACAATCAGCCTTGTGAGTTCTTTAAAGCTGTTTTTAGATGATTATGCAACAGAATGGAACAATAATGATGTCTATCTCTGACCTATAAACATAGAGGAGATCAGCAGTGCACAGGCCAACTTTTACTAAATCGTATACTTTTAATAACTGTTTCTGCTGCAACCTGGTCTACATCTGTATGGTCATTAACGGCTGCCTGCCAGCGACAGAATATATACACCTCCCACACTAAAGTTTCAGTGAGTGTTAAGTTTGACTGACAAACTAGAAGAGATTTATCTCTATCAAAATATACCTCATACTCTTGCAACTCTCTCAAGGCAAGATAAAATAAATGAAGATATAAATGTACAGCTTTGTTCACAAGGCTTGTTCACAAAACTGACATAAAATAAATTTCCTAAATTAGCTTTAAACAGAGTGACTGTCTTTGAGAAAAGCTTAATGTGTAAACAGAAAAGCTTCCTCTACGCCAAGATAGATATGAACAATGTTTATACACTGCCACGTTACTTGAACATCTTTTGTCAACCAATCAATCTTTATTGACAGAGTGCCAGTTCATAATAAGCTTATATCAAGATGCTTTCCAACAGAGCAGGCTGATGCCATGCTCTTCATTTTATAGATACATATATATGCAAATATAAATATGCATATTTGTATATACACATAAATACATCCAGAGATGTATCCTTCTAGGCAGAGGCAAAGAGACTAAATAGAATTTATGATATCGACAAACCCACGGACACCCAGATCATGAATCTGTCCTTATCACATCCACCTCTGCTGACTATTGATACAATCAGTCAATCTTCTCTTAACCATTATTACATTTCTATTATTTTTAACTTTTAAGCTTTATTTATGTTTGTATTATATACTGTTCATTGTGCTATAAGCAGAGCTCTTAAAAAGTCTTTGTATGGTGCATTGACATGAAAGGCTATTCCATTCTATTCTATTATATTCTATTCATCCACGTAACTATCAAATATTAATGGACTTGGGAGAGATAGGGAATTAAAGAGCACCTCACAATAGGGACGCTGGTAACACTTTCTGACAAACACACTGTAAAGCATCAATAAAGCATGAGTGAATACTGAAAGTCACTGTACTTTACTCATTTTCAAAAAGGTGGACATTGAGCATCATAAGTTTCTGTTCCCAGAACCTGTTTTTTAATTTCTATGTCCAAAAATCCCCCCAAAATTTGGATTGTTTAATTTCATGAAATTCCTCTGTGTCACCCCTGCTGCTGTTTTAGTGTGAATCTTCATGAGCTTTGTCTGACCACACCCTTTCATCCTGGTCTCAGTTTCCCAGCACTGTGCTCTAATGTTAACAGTGGCTTCACAGGCATGATGCTTCAACAGGCAGGATACTTAAACTAAAGCCAGCTGTGTGCCAAACAAACCCATGGCTATGGGGGTGTCTCCTAGGTGGAGGCAGTGAAAAATCCTCTAATGACATCTTCACCTTCTGAAAGGCAGAGCAGGACACAGAAGTAATTATCTTTCCATGCTGATACATTATTTTGTATGAATCCACTGAAAATATAGTATTTTGAATGCTATGTGACCTTAAAGTCATTGCTCATTAAGTTTTACTAAAATGTTATTTGTCAACAGATGATAAAATAATGTTTTACATACATTGGTGAAGCATCAATATGGAATTAATTTATCATACAAGCAGCGACACTGCACCCTGTTGGGCAGGCGACTGGGGCTAATGGAAAAGCAGCACAAGGTGAGCGGAGTAGAGCCGGGTAGAGTCGAGTAGAGTAGTGTAGGGCTAATGGGAAAGGGCCATAGGAGAACAAAATTAAGTTACAGTTACATTTAAACAAAGCAGCAGGCTAATCCATTCATCATGCTTGTGATCCACCTGCATTCCTGGCCGATCATCGCCAAATAGTAGAACCTTTGGTGATAAATCTCCTACCGGTGTCTCCTCCTCATCCTCCTCTCAATAATGTACCCCATCTATTTTGATCACATTCAGGATAAAGACTAAAACAGAGAAATATGGACAATCACAGGTAAATCCTTAAAGGAATACTCCGAAGATTTTGGACCCACGCCCTTTCCCTATCATTGACAAAGTGAGACAAGCTCAAAAATACCTTTTTTTGTGTCTCTGCGTCCAGTGGCTGGCTCCCCGCTGTTAGCTTTGTAGGTAGCTTAGCTCAATGGCTGGAGGTCAATAGGAGTCAGAGCCGGACTGACGAAAGTGGACAAAATACTCCTTACAGTGGTCCAGGGGATGGCGTATTAGCACGTGAAGTAAATCGGAATGGTTATAAAACATTTTAAAGACGTGTTTTCTTTTCAACCCGTTAAAATAACGATTTGATACACACAGACCTGCGCATGCGCAGTGCTCCGCGGAACAGCAGTAGCAGCCGGAAGAAGGCGACCCTCGGACGTAACCACGTTTATGTAGCCTCGCAACAGCTGCAAGAGCCACGATGGATGAGGAAGTTGAACAAGAGTTTACTGACACAGGCATGATCAGATCTTTAATTGCTTTTTAATTGTGTCATACTCTGTAGCACTTTGAGATTGTGAAAATGTAAAGTGCAATACAAAGAAAATCAGGGCTGGGTTTAAAAAATCAATTTAATCGATTTCCCTTTAAATGGTTCATAATCGATCCATAAAATCCAAAGATCGATCTTTTAACTTGGGTAGTTTTTTCTTCATTGGACGAGCAGAGAAGCAGCCCGTGGTATCAACCCTGCTAGTATTGCGTGATCTGCGTTTAGTGCTGCTTTCCACTGAACAGGATCTCGTGAGATGTTACTGCAAGTAATCAAACAAACACCCTAGAAGCAAATAGCACTATATGGGCACCACCAGCGAGTTTATAGGCTGACGTATGGACGTATTTCGGATTTTACAAGCACGAAGGAAAAGAGGAGTTGGACAGAAAACAAGTAATATGCAGAATACGCATAATGTATATAATTAATATAAGATTAATGTAACTGCTGGGTTCATTTCTTGATGTAAAAACAATTTAAATAATGCACCAGATCAAAAGCCACTTTTTAAGTTTACAGTATTGTTTTAACTGAGATATCCCAGACTGAATAAATACCTTAATGTATCGTGAATCGAATCAATTTGAAACCTGGTAATATCAAATCGAATTGATCCAGAAAATCTGAATCGATACCCAGCCCTAAATAAAAGTGTATTATTATTGTTATTAAATGAAATTCTTTATCTCTGTAGAGGGGCAGAGAAGCTCTTTTTCCCTCCCTTTTGGAAATGCTTAAATCTGAGGGGATGTGGGGGCTACAGGGGGCTAAGAGAGGCTATGGGAAGCCATGATGTTGAGCCCTGCACTGATAGGCCACCCAAATGATGTCTAATTGGCGGGAAAAGGAGGGATTACAGGCCATGGTGCAGACTTTCAAAACAGTAATGGTGTCAGTGATGAGCAGACATAAAGAAATATGGAGGTGGAGGCTGTATAGTTATTACATAATAAATCCCAGGAAGTAAAAAAATATACTTAGCATGCTAAGGAGCATTAAGAAGCATAGCACATTGCTGCCTGAGAATATAGAAAAAGGAGTCATGTTCTTCAGCTCCCTAAGCTCCTTCTAACAACAATAAAAGCTAAACAAATTGATGTTACAGGACATGGAACCGTATGACCATGTCAACCATGCCTCTTTCATCGAAAACAAACATAACCTGATTCAGTGTTAGGATATAAAGTCATTATTCAGACCAAAGCTGTTTTTGAACCAGGCTGTAAATACAATGTATACTGTGAAAATCTATGTTGTGTTATTTCCATGACATCTGCAGCCAGCCTCAAATGACACTATAAGACACTATAAGAACTGCAGATTTTGGCATGTAATTATTATTCATTTTAACACGAGGTTGTTATTTTTGGAAAAGCATTAGAATAAAAGGGACTAATAGAACTTTAAAAGATAAAAAAAAAACAATAAGACTGTTTAAACATGCTGAAATGTGCAACATTAAGAAGATCTTTATCAAAATTTTATTTACACAAGTGGTAAAATAGAAACCCTTCTATTTATGTGGTGAGTGTGTGTTGTTTAAGTCTTTGTGGAGATGTACATTCATATGGGCTTTATGACCAATCCTTATTGCAATGATTTGCGGCCTCTCAAGATTTGACAGCTATGTTTTGTCATGGGAAAATAAGGCTTGTTTTCCTGTGGCATAATTTTCAGTTTCTCAATATCTTTTGAAAATACCGTAATCTAACATATCAACCCAGGAAACAGAAACAAATGAAATAAATGCACAATTCATCAAAAATAGTTTCGTCATAATGCATTTTGAATTAGAAGGTTTCATCCATTCTCTTGGTTTAGTCATACTGTTTGTTCTAAACATATTTTCTATCAAACAAATTTGAGAGATTGAATAATTTTGGAGCACTGGGTTGCAGTTCCTCATTACGGTAGCTATGGTGAGTCCTGAGGTTACCAGCTGAGAACTATTGCTTTAGAAGAATATTTCTACTGTGTTAGGTTTCAGAAAGAAACTCTGATTAAAACCAAGGATGTGATGATCAATCTTAACGAGATCTGGACCACCCACCTGAAATCATTTTCTGGGGAAAATTTATCTTTGTCCTCTCTAAATTGTGCTCTGTGGGAGTTTGGGACCCTCTGAGGGGACTTCACAAAAGTGGCTTGAAAATAAGAGATAGCAGCCAGCCTGATAAGTCAAACCTGAAGGGCTTCAGAGTAACAAGGTTGAAGGAAAAACAGCACTATATTGCAGACAACAACTCCTCCAGGCCATTTTATCTTCTCTTCTTAGATCAGATAAACTCTATCATGGCACACATCTCTTTTAGAAGATATCTTTTATCCTCAGGCAGTGACTGTTTAACAGTGAGAGAAGCACAGCCACTGTGATCTTTTCTATTCTTTACATCTTACATCTTTTTGACTCATGTTCTGCTGCTCTTTATTCCTCATTATGTTTTCATTATAAGCTAATCTTGCTCCATAAACCTGTTTAAAAAGTTAATTTTATCAAAGTCATGCTATTAAATCACATTAAATATAGATTAAAACAGACAGAGATAAAGAGACACAGCAGAATGAGCAGGATACAGAGATAAAGAGATGGAAGGAGGAAAAAAACCTTAATCACATGTTTATTACTGGGATGGCAGAAAATAAGACTCAGTGTCCATTTAAAACTCATGTTTGATTAGGTAGCAAAAGAAGAGGGAGGATTTCAGTCAGTATTATCAAACAACACTTTTAATGGAGCAAGCTAGAAGCAAACAATGCTTTATGAAATGAGCAAACAAAAATCAAGCTTAAACATCAAAATACACAAATTAAAATACAAATATCTTGATTTAATCTTTCAAAAATGATTTTATGTTATTTAACAATACACTTTTTGTTTGCAATGATCACAATTTTGTTTGCTCAGATTTTTTGGGTTTGTAACTTGTTCTTTGTGGTCCCTGGCATTTTGTTTGCAACTCTGACCCCTCTGACCACAGACCTAAGGAAGCTGCCGGCTGATTGGGTACTGAGTTTTGGAGCAAAGGTCACAGGCTTGTTCGCCATAGTTCACAGGCTAATACTAGCATTAGGTGAATGATATTAGCATAGCAGGGCAAAGCCTTGTACCTTTGGCTTCTCACATGTATCGGACTCTTTGTGATTATACAATTGACAATCTAATTATCAAATCTGATAATCTGACAAACTCTACATATTTACAATTATATGACAAAGTACATTGTTGGATGTTGGTGGGGGAAATTTGCAGAAACAAGTTTCAGACAGACACTGACTCCACACCCTTGGCTACCACTACTGCACAAATTAAAACATTTTAATGTGGAAAATTAAATCAATATTTTGTTTGCAATTTAGAAATCTAATTTCATGAGAAAGGAGTGTCATTGTTTCCTTCATGATGTCCTTAGCAAAAGAAACACCCGACCAACCCTTTACAAAAGGGGAGAAGGACATATTTCTCACATTTCTTTGCATTATATTTACTTAAAATGATGCACCTCTTTAGCCTTGCAGAGCAGGTGGACCTACCTGATTCTGAAATCATGCAATATTTCCAATATGGAACTGTCCATCTGGCATGTCAGGTTAACACCTCTCAACTGCTTGTTGAAAAACAACATGATAATAGATAATAGTATTTGTACAAGACTTTGTTCTT
This sequence comes from Scarus forsteni, assembly GCA_036419115.1. Taxonomy (NCBI): domain Eukaryota; kingdom Metazoa; phylum Chordata; class Actinopteri; order Labriformes; family Labridae; genus Scarus; species Scarus forsteni. The sequence goes on from JAZDUH010000098.1 coordinate 42,788,716, forward strand.
CATAGGGTCATTCTTAAACTTCATAACTGTCTTACAAAATAGAGGTGCACAGTATTTTATTAAAAGTTAAAATCAAATATATTATGCTGATAAAATAAAAAAAAAACACATGAAAAACTGGTTTAAATGGGGGAATGGGATGGGCAGACCAACCTCACTCCCCGATTTTGAACACACCCCTACCAGCATCCTTTTTGTAACAACAATCCATACCTGGACAAAACTCACATTCTTTTTTGTTTATTGCTTTTACAGGCAGGAGCGTTGTGCAGTCCACTACAGCAGATAAGATTCTAGACAGGATATGAAATCCCCTCCGGAGGGTTAACCAACTCATCTAGCTACTGCACGGTGTCCATCCACACTGTCAGTTTACAGAGGCATTTCTTATAGGACATTTATTCAGTTAGGAAATGTTTTTACAGTGTAAGCAAAAGCATTAAAAGAGAAACCTTAATGCAAGCCTTTTGTGCATGCTGGTCACTACAGTGGACAGTCATTTAAAGGCTTTTTCTGCCAGAATCCTTTTGGGTTTTTTAAAAGATAATTTTATGCTTTTTCTGCCTTTATCAGAGAGACATGGATAAGACAGTGGATAAAGTCAGTGTGGGGATAGAGAGGGAGAAATTACTTGTTAGAAAGAGACCCTGGGCTGGATTCTAACCAGACTGCCCATGGGAAGAAGAACATCTTGATCACATAGGACATGCAGACATAACCACTTGTGAACCAGTGTCCCTTTAATCCATTTAGTTAGTTCCATGTCAGCCACTACCCACTGGCCAGTCGAAGCAAGTATCCCAACAATGTCTCCTAAGAAAGCAAAGTATACAGCAAATATAGAAAGTCCATGTTCAGCTATATTCTGTAAGTCTTGGAGACCCTCATGGGAGATATTTCTTAGAACATCTATCAACAACTAGAGAGAGCAATTTAGTGCTAATATATTCAGGTATTGATTTAAAGTTTAGAGGAAATTATGACCGATAGCTTTTCTTTGAGACGGGACACCATTCAGTGTTTTTGAAAATATTTTAAACTACAATGACTTGGTCCCATTGGAACATGAACTGGCAACCCAGCGCCGCTTAGCCCAAGGTCATAAAGGTGAACTAATGCCACACACTATTTCCTTGGTTACTAACAAGGGGTCCAGATTGTCTTGGAGAGTTGGGGGCATTTCCATCTTAGAGTATGTCAACAACTTCCATCCATTTAATTTTGTTTTCATAAATGAAAACTATGATATATAGGTTATCATTTTCAGCAGCAACATATCCATTTTTAGTGCGTGTAGATTAAGAAAAGACAAATGTTTGGAAATGATTTGTTTAATGCATATTTGACACATCTCAAGTGATTCATCTTTATAAATTCTAATTAGTATGTTTATTTGAGCAGAAGCCAAATGTTCTTGGAATTGTTCTGTCAGTTTCACTCAGTGGGTTTTCTATAGAAAAACTCACTCAAGTTGAAACCCTTACAGGTCTATTATAGCCACTCACCTTTTTAACATTCTGTGCTGTGCTGACATTCTTTAAGTTAAAACTGTGGTAGTGGAGGCTTCAATTTATCAAACATGTTTTTGTCCCTATAAACACAGGAAAACTTCAAATTTAAGGATGAATAACCTTCAAGACTCTAATTCAACAACAAAAAATACCTGTGTAAAGTTGCAGACGTGAGCTAGTAGAAAAATGCATCAGTCTGAAGAAGAGAAATGTTTACGCACATAAAAAAGTCATTTTGCATTGCAAAATATTCACTCTAGGGGGACTCATATACCCTACTTCAAAGTTATGCATATATAAAGACATTTAATAATGTCTTTGTCCTACAAAGTAAAAATAAAATCTGAAGAATGTGGAGAAACACCTTTTAATTTTATTCATGCATGAAAAGATTAGAAATATACCTGCCTTTCTAGCTTTTAAATCCTTAATTTTAACACCTTACATCATCATCAAATTGATTTTGTTCCCTCACACATAATTGAAACTTATTCAGGTGTGTGTAACAAAATAGTTTAAAGTCACTTATACATTACGTCTTTTTTTAAACTGTGCAGACAGCAGAAAGCAGCAGAAAGGAAAACTGTTGAACCACAGAAACGGTTATTAAAAGTCTTTAAAAAAAAAAACAATCCTCTCATTTATGTTTTCAATTCAATGAAGATGTGATACTTTCAAAGGCTGATGATACATTCATCATGTATTATTTCTTCGGTATGAAGCTGAAAAGCTATCCCAGTCCTTTGGAGCTGCATCCCCTCTCCAGGTTTGCTCTTTACTGTAGTTCCAGCTTTTCTCCACTGGGTGGCAACAAAGATTTCCCAAAGTCATATCACAGTAATGGAGCTTCTCTGTTCCAGCACCAGCAGGCTACTTAAGAATTTACCTCTTGTTCACTGTGCAAGAACACTGTGCTCATGTTATAATTATTCTGAGACAAAAAAAAAAAAAAAAGCTTTTAAGCATCCTAGTCCATGTGTAGTCTGATAGATGTTAAATCCTCGGGAATAATGAAGACACCTTCCCTGACACTGCTGTGGACCTGGTGTAACATCATTCACCAGCTACATACTGAGCTGATTCGATGCAGTTCAGCATCACTAACAGAGGGACCACAGACTTTGCAGGAGATGGGATCGAGCATCGTACAGTTCCCTCGTTCTCCCACAGAGGGTTGAACATCCATCGGGAGGCTGCGACTCCTCCTTCCTTTCCCAGCCTGCAGAGTGGTGGGAACCGGGTACTGGGCAGCCCGAAATGGTCTGCTATTTTTACCACGCTGCACTCCATCTGAGGGCTGCTCCCAGGAGACCTGTTGTCGGCAGCTCTCCCCAAGCCGCGGAATTTAACCCTAGGAGCTCTCCCCAGAGGTGATGGAAAACATCTGGCCAGCTGCTCGACAAGGCCTGGCTGAACAAACCCTCTGCTACTAAAGCCCCTGACTTTTCCATCCTGGCAAACCTCCTGTTGATGCTGCTGATAAATAGTAACTGAGGCCCTGGCAGGAATGTGAGATTTAATCTGATGCACTGACTGCTGATTTGAACTGTTACCTACAGAGGAGAGCACTGCACATGGTGCTCATGGTGTCTGCCTGTAAACCAGGTCCAGCCCCGGGGCCGGCCATCTGACCTGAACAGTACACGGCCATAAATTTACACCACTGTTAGATGTGTCAAATATCTTAAAATTACGAGTGGAGTGCTACAGTAAATTGAAATGACACTGTGAGAAAGTGTACCAGCTCTACCTGCACCCCCAAATAAAGGAAATGCTTCAGGTCTTTCTTGGTTGATCTTAATACAGGATTTAATCCTTGTTCCCTCTTTGACCATTTCTCAGGTGCAGAGTTTCATTTTCTTGGCTGTGATAATTCCCAGCCTCGATATGAAATATTGTTGGGTAGATTTTATTAAACCTCAGATTCCTTATCAGTGGCAGCAGCACCAATAGCATTTATAAGAACCCTGTCAAATCTCCTCTCACAAACCATGTCAGACAGACTTCCAGTTAAACCAGTTTTTATCTCCTTTGAAACACAAGGTAAACTGGCAGGCACTCATACACATTCATGCACAACCATTTGAAACCAGTCCAGTGAATGGAGATCTTACCAGTCCCATGGAGAATACAGTGCATGAGCATGGACTGATGCACACAGAAATGCATGGGGCAAATGCAGGGCTCTGAATGTCTGAGCAAACTGGAGCCAATTTCTGTAATGAGCACACACCGTACGGTCATGCCTGAGAGGACAGTGACTCACAGATGACAGTTTGTCTCATGAAAAGTGAAATTTTTTATCCAATATTCAATCAAATATTCACCGTGTTACAAAGAAAAGCTTATATGCCTAAAGTATAGTTGCACTAAGATAACCTTTTTCTAGTGTGCCAAAAAAAAAGACATGCATGTTAAGGATCAATTTTTGAATATATGAATATACATTTTAATGGAATGTGTTAATGAAAAGCTTGAGGAATTGATTTCTTTCACAGGGAAAATGATATCTTGGTCAAGTGAGGAAATAAATGAGTTTAAATGGAATTTTATCAGTGGTTATCAAAGGTTATCATTGAGCTATGTTTGCTGTGATGGAATACTAAAATTACCAATTTTTAGTGGAAAAGAAGTAAGCATTCTTATTTAAAAATCAAAATTAGAAGTAGCTGACTGAAGTTACCATTTTAAAGATGCTATAAGGAGTTTCTAAGTACAAAAGTAATGAGAAAAAAGTCTCACTTTTAGATATATGCCTGATCGAAATACACACTTTAAGATGAGTTTTATAGCATCAAAATAGGTTATCTATAAGTGCTATTCCTTAGCTTCGTGGTCGGGTCGGACAGGGCTGGACTGGCCTGGATACTCAACTTCGGGAACAAGACAATTAAAACTAGAGCAAATATATATTTTTCGGACACGTCTTAGAGCACCGGGCTGTAAGTAGCGATATATAGCCAGCTACAAAACTACGATACTAAGCTTTCCAAAAATTGCTTGTTGTCACACATCAAAAACTAACGCTATGTACCTTGGGTCATGTCTTTTGGGGCGTTCCGATTGTAGTCAGAAGTAGGAACTTCCGAGTTCCGAGTAGGAAACAGCAACTACCCCCCCCAAGTCGGAATTTCCTACTGAGAACTCGGTGAAACCTCGCCACCCCAAGCTGACAATTGAAGATGGATGCCCCCAGTGTGAACTGTTAATTAGTTCCAGTAATAATCAATTTATTTGCACTTCTGACTGGGGTGTTTCGCTCTAGATCAGCTGTATACATAGTATTGTTAGACCTAGATTTACAAAAATGCTGCCATAGTAAACATCACATTCTTCATACAACGCAGGGCGTGCTAACAACAGCCTGGTGGATCGAATGTTTTTTTCCTACTTCAACTGAAACGCTGATAAGTCGGAGATGATGTCACTCCCAGTTCTGAGGTTACTGGAACGCAGCAATACGGCAGTCGCTGTACATGCTCATGGGTAGCAGAGTCTTTATGTCGCCGGAAATATTCTCCTCATAGCACCTTTAAGTGCTGAAATTTGTTCTGGAAGTTATTGAAATTGACAGCAAAATATTTTATGATTTTTATATTTTACTATTATTAACCTAAATAAAATAAACCTACGAACCAAACTAGAAGAAAAGTATTAAAAAAAAATTATAGAAGATGTGACACATTAAGTCCTTTGGCCATTTGGGTGCAATAAGGAGCATTGGATAATTTATAATTAATTTCCAAAAGATGCTATAAAGGTTGTTTTAAAAAAAAAAAAAAAAAAAAAAAAAAAACAACAACATTAACATCCACAATAAACTTATTTGTGCAGGGTGATAGAAACAGTCTTGTTACTGATAGCTTGATATTCCAGACATAATTTCTGTCAAAACAGGGGAAACTATTTGAAGAGCTGCGAGTCAAAATTAAAATGTTGATGATGCTGTAAAAATAGAAGAAGAAAAGTGCCACAGAGTCCCAGAATAACATTTATTTATTACTGACTTTATTTAATTTAAAAAAGATTACTTGTAAATGGTACACTGAGTTCTATTTAAACATTTCTATGTTGTGTCTTTCAGCACAGGTCGACATTAGGCACACGAGAATGCAGACATCATTTTGCAGATCTAGCCATTGTTCAAATACAAAGAGAAGGAGCAAGAGAGGAGGGGGAGGAGTAAAGATGTCACCTTAGCAAAAGTGCAATGAAAGTTGCTGCAGGGCCAAGGAAGTGAATACATCAAAAATTGCTTTCAGTTCAATCGTTCCTGTGCAAGGGACAGCAAAAACTGATGCCGAATCCCTGTGTTACTTGTGACATTGAAAAAATATAATAGCAACTTACAAACTAAGCTCTCCAAGGTTTCAATACACAACTAGACAAACTTTGGCTGTTTTACTCTCCCGTAGTCACCAGAGAAAAATCTGGTTGATATATATGTCAACAGTACAAAACCCACTACCAGTACATCAAAAAGGCTATTATAATCAACATAGCTGGTTATACAGCACTCTGTTGCTTCATCAAAAATCAAATTTGGCTTATTTTATATATGTGTAGCAAAAGTACTTGAACTTGAAAGATGCAAAAGCTGTAAATTGTCATTGTCCTCAGATACATCATCAATCTCTGATCACGTGTGCTTGATATTTGGTGTTTCCACTTATAAAAAACACGTATGGTCAGAGTGGGTCAAGCACTACAATAACTCAAGCTGCAGTGGCAAGAATGGCTATTTCACAAACACAGCAATTGAAGTTTGAATACTAAGAAAGCCTTGCCCATGCCGGGGCCTACAGAGCCTATGTACAGCCTACAAGGACCTACCACTGTTTTGTTGAAAAGAACAATCAAACAAGCATTTTATTTATTGCACACAAAGTAAAGATCACCGTCTTTTTTCTACCTTGCTTAAAGAAAAGCTTCAAATCCAGAGAATGCACTTGAAAGATGCAAAGATTCATCCTCTGATTTGATATTTGTCCCTTCCAATGAAATGTCCTCACTGTTTTTGTCAATATCTGTGATCATATCTTTGAATTAAACATGACATTGATATGAATTCAGCTTGCAATCTCTGTTGGTAGATAAATAAAGTGTAAAAATATCACAAATTCTAATGTGCTTGAAGATGAAAATTTTAATTTGTCACATGTGCAGTGTTGCCAAAATGAATGAAATGTTCTCTTCATGTTGATGAGCTCTCCTTTTAAACAATTGTTTGGCAATGTGTTGGAAGTTTCGATTCAGGTCTGGTCACCTAATTTGTTTATCTTTAAGTCCATTTAAACATGCACAAAACCCCTAAAATTTCCTGATTTTACCAGGGTGGGATACATGTGTGAACCCAGACAGCAGGGCTTTGAAACATATAGGCTGGATCCTTAAACATATCCTGTCTTTCAACCCTCCCTTGATTGATGTACAACATGCAGGAAATCTCCTCCTGTGAAGGCCATGTGTGGAAAAAAGCCCATATCAATTCCAGCAAATGTTTGGGTAACCTACCCAGGAATTTTCATGAATTTGTCTGCACTTGGGGATATTTGAGTGATAGAGACCCATTTCCAGCGATGCAGAAACCCTTTTAACTCTTTGAGTAGGTTGCACCAAATTTTTCTAAAACAAAAATTTCAGGGGCTGTGTGTGTGACAACGGGCGTTGCTATGAAATTTCAGGGTAGAGTGGCTGAAAATATCTACAGAAACCACTGACACGTGCACAAAAAGCCCTAAAAGCTTTAATTAACCTGGATTAACATGCAAATGGTAAGGTTTTTTTTTAAATCTTGATTGTACTCTGCTGGATTCCCATTTACTGTAGGGAATCTTGTTGTTGTGCGGGACAAGTGTGAATGACCAAGTAAAGAAAATTATCTTGAAAAGTTGTGGATATTAAAAAAAAAATCAGGCTTGTACATATGTACATGTTACAATAGTTGATCAGGGAAAATTGAGGATAATATCTTGATAAGAAAACCCTGTTTCCACCAACGTAAAAACCTGAGTTTTCCTGAATTTACTCTTGAGAGCTGTATGTGTGAACACAAACAGCAGGGTTTCTCTGCCAGGCCTTGATCCCCATCCTTTACTATTCATCAAGCAAACTTCAGGGAATCTTCCTTTTGTTAGGGACAAGTGTGATTAAGCAAGTCTCTAAATTTTCTGGGGAGGACAACATGCAGCTTATCCTGGTTGATGCAGGGGTTTTATGCATGTCTACATAAGGTTCATGAGACAGTAATTGTTCTGGGTACTTTGCCACATTAATTTCAAGAAAATTTCAGGGTTGAATGTGTGAGGAAGGCTTATGTATGTTCTGTTACACTGACATGTGACATGTCATCAGATCTGTTCAATGGCACAAAGGAATGCAGATACACAAGTGGTTCAACACTAATCTCACAAATTACATTTCTTTTGAACATCCCAATTTCTTTTGTTCAAAGAGAAATATCTCAAAAATTACACATACAATCAGATTTATTTTTAGGTCATCCTCTTTTGGTAACACTGAGGTAAAAACAAGTGCAGTATTTCTTTTCTTCAGAGAAACAAAATCTGTCGAGCCAAGCCCAAAAGTTCCCCGTTCACCCCATGTTTAAAGCCATCTGCTTAAAGCCAGAGCTGCTTAAAAATGGATGAGTCAAGGCCAGATGAGGCTGGCGCTTGTCACAAACCTGTAAGAATGACTTTTTTCTCTGAAGACTAATTCAACTTACAGGCAGAACAATCATTACCGAAGTCACCATTGGTAGACAGAAAGTCACCTGTGCGCCACCAAGATTTGTTTTTATCCATCTTCAGCTCTGTACCCAAGTTTTACAAAGCACCTGTGTAGCATTTTAGCAAATATTTGTGGCATGCAATCCAGGTATGGGCTTTCCCTGCCATAAAAAGTGGCACTTTACATTAGGTATAGTGGTGCCATAGTACATCTGATCAGAGGAGACTGAAGGAATAACAATGATCACTACAAGCCAAATATCTACACTGTGTTCATGTACTCAGAGTGAGCATACCATGATGCGTCCAGACGCAAAAGGTCTCAAAGTGGATGGTAGTTTAATGTTAAATTGCTCCCCGTTCTGAGCACTCAAAACATCAGCGGCTGCACTATGGGGCTGCACTATGCCATCGCTGGAACCGACACCTCCAGCAGGCGGTTGTTCTTGCGTTTGCAGGACACGCTGTTTCCGTTCTTTAATGCTGCCTGAATGAACTTCACACATACTTTGTCCTGCTTGAACTGCACCAGAAACCTGTTGAACACAAACACCAATGACAATATTTAACCTCATCTGAGACGTTTAAGCATGAACTGTGACAAGAAAATCCAATTAAACTCTGCTTGCACTCATACTCGTCTGAGATGTTGATGTTGAGCTGTTCTCTGTCTGCAGCTGTGGCCCCAATGCGGTGTAGCTTGGTGATGATCTCAATCAGATGCTCACTGCTCAGTAAGAAGTCTCCTTTGATGGCTGACGCGGAACCCTGAAGCAAAAAAAAAAAAAAAAACACATTTAAAGGCTGAATGTATTTTTTTCTTTTTCAACACAGTGGTATGAATGAAACACCTGAGGCATGCTTTGGTCAAAATATTTAATGGATCAAGAACCTGAGGCAGTTTATTCCTGTGCAAGTCTAAACAGCCTTCCTTCATTTTAGTGTGTGGTGCCTCTTTAAATCAAATCTCCTTCACACTACTTCCCTTCCTAGGGGAGTACCTACACAAGTACATCTGTGTGCTTCTGTGGTTGTGGGTTGAAATATACAGTATGTGTGGAGATCAGGGTTAGACTACAAGGTTTTTGTTGTTGGTTATGCGTTATCTATGTCAGATTAGGTTACTGCAGAGTCATAAAATCTTGCTGTGATTTGCCAAAAAAACATGACAAACAACACCATTGAAATCAGCTACATATAATAAACATGATGACAAAGAATACACTACCAATACTTTCCTCTGTCTTTCCAAACACTATGGTAAATGTTTCACAAGCTTGATGATTAATGTAAGTGGTCACTCCAAAGTGCTAAGGTGCCTCTGCTACGTCTCCCCAACATTTTTTACAGTCTGGTGGGAGTTCCCCTTTAGCATATAAATAAATGTAAAGGTGTTATTACTACAGTTTAACAAAATTTTCTCATAGCTCTAAAGACAAAAACATTTTTTTAGTACATCTTTGACTGTCACAGCTCCCACGTGTCAATGTCTCTGACATGAAAGATCAAATTGAAGGAGACAGGGCAAAAATCAAACATGCTGGAATTTCTGTTGTGGAATCAAACGGCACCTAGACTGGACTTTGATGTTTGGTCACTGTGACACACTACATGACATGAAGTGACTGATTTATATGGCTGAGGGTTCCTGAAGTGGTATAAACTTTCAGTATTGCAATAACCCAATTTTGAGCCTATTTTAAACTTTGATATGTTATGTCTTTGTTCCATTTTGGTAACACCAAGGTAATAGAAGTATGAATTGCTCTTATCTTGGGAAAAAGTGCAGTTGTTGTTGTGCCTTGCCAAACATTACCACTAAGAAGCAACACACACTGGTTAAAAAAAAAAAAGGAGCGCTCAAAAGAAATCTGCAGTTACTCAAGTATCCACTGAGGGCTCATTGCAGAAGTCACTTGGCACAAAATAGTTTTGACCAGCGCTTTCCAAACTGTGGGCCTTTGATTGGCCTGAGAGCTACTGCAGTTGGGTCATTAGAGATAATTTACAATAAACAAAAAAGACAGGCAGAATTAGTCAAACTTAAAGTGTTCACATCATTAAAATGCATTTATATCTTTTAAGTTGCCTAAACCAAACTGCCCAAACTGCTGATGTAATTAATTTGGTGCTGAATTATTAATTCCAAATCTTTACCATTTTTGTTTTGTTTTTAACGTTATCATGAAAAAGTGTGCAGAGAATTAAAGTTAGAAGAGATGAATATTATAGGTGCAGAACTGAATATTAACGGGAAAATTTTAATGTTAGATTAAAAACTAGAAAAGCACTCGGAGAGCGCAGACCTCTGCCAGCACCACAGTCCTCTCCCAAATTGTGATTTTCACCATAAATATTAGTCCTACCTTTATTTCATGTAAATATTTAGATTCCTTGACTATGAAAACGTACCATTAGCAATTGGTTTCATAATGATATCTATTTTAGTTCAGTAGTTATTCACAGAAATCACATTTTTCGTCATGGCGGATCCAGATGCTGATCTAGATCAACACCAAAATTGAATCAGTTCTTCCTTTACCCATGCTGAACATTTCCTGAAAATTTCATCAAAATCCATCCATAACTTTTTGAGTTATTTTGTTCACAGACAGACAGACGGACCGACGGACAGACAAACGGACTCTCCTCAAAACATAACCTCCTGGCGGAGGTAAATACAAATAAATAAATAAAATACAAAAAAAAAAACTAAAAAAGGGGCTTAATTCTTTAAGATTCATGTAACAGTTGTCTTGGGGTTTTGGTGGCTCCCAGGTAGTTTGAAGTTTAAAATTTGGCAGTGGTATTCTTAAGATTGTAAAAGACTAATAAATACAATCATGCATAAAGCAGCCCACTTTTATGGTCAAATAAACATATACATTTGGTTATACATGTTTAGTTCATGTGGACACACAATGGATGGTGGGGTAAACCGCTTCGTTTAAAAATGATACATGACCTGGTTAGTTAAGGGCACAGCTGATATGACTGTGGGTCAGTGTAATGTTGCTGTATGTCAGGAGGCTTAACACAATGCCATACTGTAACTCCACCACCGCGTTTGTTTCTCAATTGACTAAAAGTTAAACTGAGGTCACCCAAGGTCAGGTGCAGGTTCAGGATTCATCAGCACTGAGAATAAGCATGTAACCATGAACAAACATCACATCACACCATCTGGAAAACCTCAAGACCTTTCAACACAAAGCCCCTTTTATGATTTGTCAAAGACTCAAACCATGATCTGAATATTGAACAGTCACAAATCCTAATCTAAGAAAAGAACCAGCTTAGACCTCTGACAGCCCCTTATGAGAGAGAGACAACACAAGAGACTGAAGGAAGACAAATTTTGGAGAAAAATAGAATGCCGGTGAGCAATGGTACATTCCAGTTGATACTGGAAGTTGGATTATACAATTTACAAATTAAATATGTCACTGGAAACGCCCCCTTTGGGGGTAAAATTTGATACTGTGAAGTCCACCAAACTGAAACTATTCCACCTTTAAAAGGTCAAAACTGTATTGTACTTAATTCCCTCTTCTAACACCAGCTGAATAATAGAATCCACAAAAACAGTCGTGAGCATTAAACATCAAGCTAGCATACCATCTGTCATGTTTATATTGACCAGTGGTTCCCAGACTGGGGTATGTGTACCCCTGGGGGTACACATACCCCTATGTAAAGTGATGTAGGGGGTATGCAAATATCTGTCAGATTTCCAACAGTTGTTTCAGTAGTTCAAGTTCAAACTGGCAAATGTTTGTATTGTGAGCTTTGATAAAGGCCTCAAGTGTTGGCAGAGAGGCTGGAGGATGGATTGGGGAGGCATCTTGGAGAGGGAAATTTGCCCTGAATTATCTAAGATTCCAATAGTAACATAAGTTCAGTCAGACAGCTTACTCATTAAAGCTGTGGTGAGTTTGTAACAGCTTCAAGTTCATAACTGAATATGTTTCAGAAATGTACATTTCTTTTTCAAAAGTGAACTGGTGTTGCCCACTGACATTGCTGGTTTATAAATCTATTTAGTGAGAAATAATTCACTTTGAGAGATTTTATTTGTATGTTATGCATGTTAAATGTGGGAGGCAGGGCCGAAGGCAGGCTTGCAGACACATTTCTTTTTCTGGCTGAGTAGGGGGTACATGGCTGGAGGTCAAGTGTCTGAAGGAGTACAGTTTGCAAAAAGTTTGGGAACCACTGTTATAGAGTAACAAACACGGTGAAGCACTGTGAGTGCAGTAGTCATGTTTACAGTCCTCTTTTCAGAGCTGCCTCTCATCTTCTAGTGCCAGTATTTTGGGAGTTATAAGTTGTCTGGTGACACTTTGTAGTCCATCATGTCTGAAGGTCAAGTCATGGCACATTTGACAATTGGATTGCCTAATTGTACAATGTTATTTTCACTGGATAAAGTAGGGAAAAAAGGAGTGTAGTCTAAACTTGGCATTAGTTTGAACAGTGTGTCAATATGGAGACCACCATGGACTGGTTTTAAAAGACGGCCTCAGTTACCGAAGGGCTGACATCACTATGACGTCCTCCGACACTATATGAGCCTCTCAGCCACGCATTTGGTGTTTCAAAGATGTCACAACAAGAGGAGAGGAGACAATACTCTTTAAAGGACTTTGAATTATCTCATAACTTGATGAAGGGCAAACATATAAAACTTTCTGTTACATCTCTGTGTGCTTTCTTTATGCTCTTTCAGTTGTAATGACCTCGAAGCAAAGGTTTACTGCTAATGAGATTTTTCACAGCTCTCTGACAGTGATAGTGACATAGTTGAGAGTGTCAGAGAACAGGGATTATGTAAGAGGGATCCTGACTGTGAAGCATCCTTGATGAAATGAAACTCAACTTCACCTTCCAAAAATAGAAAGTTATTACTGCTCCTAATCTCACTCTAAAACACAGGGTAGGTTTAGCATGCTAATGTGCAAAGTCATCTGGCAAGTAGCCTACATTACCTTTTTAATAATATCTTTTACATATTTAAGATTCACATTTCTACACTCAATATGCTACAGTACAGCAGCACCGAAACAGACCCTGCCTATTTGGAATAAGGAAAAGCAATTATGTTTCTATTGTTTTATGATAATGTTGCTCTCTACAGGAAACTGGAACATTTGAACTTTTTCAAGATGCTCTTTATTAAAAGCCCTTGAACTGTCCGATTCAACATGAACTCAGAAAAAAATGGTTCAAAAATTGTGTTTTAGATTAAACCATAGAGAAGAAATAGTTGCACAATTGTGGTTACGTTATCCGAGTCTGTAAATAACAGCAGTGTGCTAAAATTCAGTGCAGCAGCAAAACATCAACAGTGGGTAATGCTTGCCTGGATGAGAAATCACCAGTCTCTTTTTTGGTTTTGTTAAAATAAAGTTTTTTAATGGCAACGTCTTCATCAAGAAAACACTTTGTATATAAAAGTCGATATTAATATTTTCTCCTGTAATCTATTCTGTCCTGTTTTAATTTTACATGATAACAAAGCACTATTAAGCATTATTGAATACTAAGGTCATCTTCTGTAAGATTCTTTAATTAGTTATATGGTATTAATAACCATGTAAATTAACTGCTTTTGAAACACTTTTGTATCTGCAAGAAATAAGTTTGCAATTTCTGTCTTTGTATGCTTGGGTTTTCTGTGGGGTCTCTGGTTTCCTCTCACAGACCAAAAACATGATTGACTGGTTTATTTGAAACTCTAAATTGCCCAAAGATATTAATGTATGTGAATTATCATCTGTTTCTATGTACAGCTGGCTAGCAACAAGTCCATGCCTCACAACAAGAAGTTTGCCAGTTTGATCCCTGTGCCCATCAGGGCCTGTCCATGTGCATGTGCATGTGCATGTTCTTCATACGTATGCTTTGGTTTTGTCTGAGCACTCTAGTCTCTCACACAAACCAAAAAAAAAAAAACAACACATACTTGTTAGGTTAATTGGTGACTCTAAATTGAATTTAGGAGTGAGTATAAGTGATTTGGTTTCCTGTCTCTCTATGTAGCCTAGTGGCAGCTAGTGGCCAGTCCAGGGTGCACTCTGCCTCTTGCCAAAGGTCATCTGTGATGGGCTCCAGCACCCCTACCCTACCCAAAACTCAGAAGAAATCTGGGGTATAGATAATGGATGGAAGGATTGATGTTTGAAAGTTTGATTGATTGATGTTTGCTTTGACATTACTTTACTGTATTTGAAACACCTCATAAGCTTAATAATACAAAGTGTGGGCCGAGCTACTCTTAAAAATTAATTTCTTTTAATACTTGTAAAATTATATTATGTAACAAAGAGAAGTAATTTAAGTAGTTCTTATTTCCCCCTTCAAAAAAACTGATCTGCTGGAGGTTTGAATAGGTTTACTAAGGATAACAATGGCAAAACCTCAAATTACAGATAATACTTAAAGAAAGTATCACTCACTCTTCCCCTCTCTTTCTTTAGCAGTCTTGAGCTAGAACTTGACTCTCTCGTTAGTTGCTACATTTGCTTGTTTTCATGATGAATAACAAAAACTTAATTGCAGGTAACTTCATACTTAAAGGAAAAGTTCGGTTCCTGCAGCTTTTACATTGTTTATAGAATGAAGAACAACAATATACTCACCCAGAAGGCTTTCCTGATGCAAACGGTGCTTCGGGAGATATTTAGATCCAAAATCGAGCAGCGGACACCATTATAATGGTAGCCTGTAGGGCATGGATCGCCGCTCCTAAAAACTGCATTAATCGTCCAAAAACTCATGTTTTTCACCAATATTCCATCATGATTCGCTCCGAATGGACCGCCATTGCAGCCTGTGTCTCTCCACACAGCGCTGTGTGGCTGAACTGACGAGCTGTTTACATGCCCTTTGCGCATGCGCAGTGCAGCTCATTGTTTCAGGGGAAGACCGGCAGCTACAAATCGACTTCCTTCTTCCAGTTTTGTGCAAAATGGACGAATATCTATGGGATGAAGATGTTGTGGAGGAGGACTTTGAATATGATGGACGTCCTTACAGTTTGGAGCCAGATTATACAGATAAGGAGCTCATAGAAATGAGGAAGCGATCGCAACGCTCCAGGGAGTACTGCGCATGCGCGAAGGGCATGTAAACAAACTTGTCAGTTCAGAGGTTAGTACAGCCACACAGCGCTGTGTGGAGAGACACAGGCTGCAATGGCGGTCCATTCGGAGCGAATCATGATGGAATATTGGTGAAAAACATGAGTTTTTGGACGATTAATGCAGTTTTTAGAAGTGGCGATCCATGCCCTACAGGCTACCATTATATCGGTGTCCGCTGCTCGATTTTGGATCTAAATATCTCCCGAAGCACCGTTTGCATCAGGAAAGCCTTCTGGGTGAGTATATTGTTGTTCTTCATTCTATAAACAATGCAAAAGCTGCAGGAACTGAACTTTTCCTTTAAGCATTGCTCCAATTAATTACTGTTTTACAAACTGAAAAATGCTGCCTTGCTAAAGAAAATGGATTTTATAAGAGATAAGCAGTACTGGAAACTGGTTACTGTTGATATATATCACGTACAAGTATGTGTGCTGTATAACATGTAATGCTCTGCTCATGGTGTGTGACCTATCAAAGTACAAAGTGGGTTCAGATAAAACCACTGGGTCTGCACCTACAGCTGTGTAACCTCTTTCAGCCGGTTTCCCTCACCTCTTTGAGTCTGAGAGCAAAGAAGCCATCGCTCTGTGTGCTGACCGACACGCTGCTGAGGTCTGGCAGAGGGACGCTGGCCTTCACCTGGCCCGTCTTCTGGTCGGCCAAGACCACACTCTTCTTAGTCAGCAAGAAGATCCGAGGTGTTACCTGAAAAACAGGGACAGTTCACTGTACTGAGTCTCTCTCTGGTGCTGTCAGACACATACAGTACAGCTCACAGAGAAGCACAGACCAAAGTGCTGCTTTTAAGCCTTTCTGACCTTGAAACTGAGACTGGAATTGTAAAGATGCTAAATTAACATGATGGCCTGTCAAAACATGTCTAGTATCTACAGGAAAAAAAATAATGCTGTTTCCCAGAATGTCAAAAAAACACTTGTTGCACAGCTAAGTGGAATAGCTTCAAAACAACTTAATAGTTTTGTGCTTCTCTGCCTGAGTGGCACCAGAGCAAAAGTCAAAACAGCAGGTGCCTTTTAACAGCTTTTAAACAAACTAAATAAAATGTTTCTTCACTGAGCGGTGAGTGATCTGTCTCACCTTGCCATTGGCCCTGTTTATCTTGTTGACCACGTCTGCCATCAGCACCTTCTCATCCACTGTGCTGTTGAGTTTCTGGTATTTGGGGTTCTTGCTGATCTCCAGGTAGTCTCCTTTAAAGGGCTGGCTCACGCTGAGACAAAACACGCACATTCATAATGCAAACAACTTATGAGAACAACATCACACTGTGTTTACTGTGGTTAAGTGTGGTAAATTAAAAGACACACTAATCTGCTCATTATTCAAACAGCATGGTTCCTTCATATTTATCTGGTATACCTCTACCATGAAAAAAGAGCACTCTGTGGGTACCTGCTCGGGTAGAGAGTCTTTTTATCTTTAAAGATCTCACTCGCCTCCAGCTTCTCCTCATAAACAGCCTTCTTCTCCTCTGTGAACTGGCTCCTGTATTTCTTACACTAAGCACACAAACACAGATAAAAACAGTTTAAATAAGGGCTGGCGTTGATAAGTATGAAATATTTGTATTGCCTCAGTGAGTTTCGGGATCATGTGATTCATTGCTCTCAGCCTTTTTCTCTTTTTTAAATTTTATCAATATTGACAGCATCATTGCCTCAGGTGCTTGTGATCCTGCTCTACTTTGGCATGTACGTTTCCTGCCTGAGGCTCGGATAAAAAGACTGCTTTATATTAAGTGTTAAGAACATAGGCTCATGACCAAAAAGCTTTTTCCATTTGTCAATGTGCCACTTTACTTATTAGGCATTCAGGTTGGGGGAAAAGGGGTATAACATCAGTGCCGAATCCTGGAGTGTAAAAAGGGAGAAAACCCAAACCAAAGCAAAACACAATAATCCTTCAATTACCCTCAATATGCTGTGAAATATGCATACATATAAAAGAAACTAAAAAAAGTGTTTTCATGTCCAACTGCAGCACCACTTGTGTTTGAAGATGCTATAGTTGTGACAGCAAAACTTTTGTTAATGATGTAGGTTTAATTTGCAAGATAAAAGAAGCTGTCAAAGACTATCAATATTACAAACATATTTGGACATCTCTTGATGCAAATATATTATGATCTCCTCTGAAGTTGATTTATAAACGTGCAAAAATCTGCAGCCATGAGCAGTTTAAAATCTTCAGCTAGTAATCAAGGCGCACTTATTGGATAGAACTTCACATGCAATGGTTACTGATACATGTACAGAGCTGTAGCACCTCATCTGTTTCTTAGCTGGCTGACAACCTTAGCCCTCTTTGTTAAACCATTAGAAATCTTAGAAGCCAGTAATGGATTTAACCACCTTTAAGCAGTCATTTCAGCCAATGTCATTGAGATGAAATTGCTGCAGAACTGGAACTTAAAACAGATTTGTCCAGTGCATAGTCTGTGATGAAACTTAAGACACAGGAGCTCTACAAAGAGAGAGCACTGACTTAGTTTTGATGATGTTCTCAGATTGGAAGGAGATAACACATTTCCCATATTGCTGTGCAATAACTAACATTGAGTGCAAACAAACAGTGTTATATACAGGACAAATAAGGTGCTTTTGTGCAAGTGTGTCTGCCTTGCTCTTCAAGCAACAGAGAAATTCAAACTAAACAGTGGCGTACAACTGAGCTGTCTATGGCACAAGTCACTCTGCCATGCTGGTTCCATTTAACTGCTGCCATGCCGGTGCTTTGAGGTTTCAACAATCAGTGTGACCTCGCTTTAGCCTCCAATGAGGATGACAAAAAACACAAGACTGTCAAAAAATATGTATCATTAAAAATTAATCAAAAATAGGTGATGATGAGACCGCTCAAGAAAAGGGACTGTGGTAGTTTTGGACCAACCCTCCAGAGGTGGAAGATTCTACGCAGCTCCGAGTGAGCTCCATCCAGGAAGAGGTAAGGCCGGGCAGGCCACTTCATGTCAATGGGTGACATGGTGGGTACAGTGCTCTTTAGGCCAAGGAAGTATTTTTGCATCTGAAAAAAAAAGAATCATGGTGAAATTCACTTTAAGAATATTGGGTTAATACAGTTTGAGAAACGATCTGATGGAAAACGCTGCACATTGTTAGAACATATTTATTCAAGCAAATGTTCTCACAGATATTCCAAGTCGAACTTACAATCCTTTGAATGGTGAAGTCGTAGATTTTCTTGCCAGCATTTGCCCTGAAGAATTTTCTGTACTCTCTGCGGACCTTTTAGAACAACAGAAACAACAGAAATGTCAATCACCTACTGCTGCCTGTTGGTCTGATGTGAAGCAGGAAGGAAAAGAAACACTGGCAGGTGGATGACAGGACACGCAAACAGAACAACAGAAAAATAAATGCTTGGTTAGTCACAAACAATGAACACCTGGAAAGACAAGTCCATGCCGCTGGATTCAATTCAAGTTAAAAGGATTACAAAAATAATGTCTGAAAATCAATTATGGTTATGACAAATGACCTTCATGCCGACCTTTATTGAACCAAATTGAGTTGTGAACAGGTGCATTGTATAGTGTGGGGCAGGGTAGCACAATTATCATGATGAGAAGATTAACACCGTTACAAATGACCTGTACGAGGACAGTTATTTTGTAATGACAGGCAGACTTGCAACAGATAATCACCAGAAACCGGGACACACACTCAACACACGTCAATGGATGTCAAACAAATACTGCTGGATACAGACAACAGTGCTGCTTTTCTGGGGTTAGTCATATGGGTGCAGAGGAAGCAGACAGACTTCAGACTTTGAAAAAAGAACAAATCAGATAGAGACAGTCTTCGCCTGATATGTTAGTCAGGCTCCATTACTTCAAATCTGCAGCATTCAAAACCAAAATGTGCAAAAAGGAAGCTGTCCCTCAATATTTATTTTGTATGCATTTATCCATTTTACATAGGAAGGTGAACTTTAAACAGCTCTATCTTTTTTACATCTTTGCTTTCTGTGTCCAGACAGAAAGACTGTTGAAATAAAAAAATATGAGGTTTACTGTTTTGTGTTTTGTTTATCACTTCAAATGTCTCAAGTGAAATTCCATTCATCTCTATTATAACCGAGTGCTGGCAAGAGACTTTCAACCTCTGCAAATAAGCATCAGAAAATGTAAAGCCAGAGACTACCTAATAAACACATTATCTTTTGATTTAGGTGTTCAGTCCCTTTGAGACGAGATCAAAGTTACTTTGTTAAATACAGCTCTACAGGGCAAAAATGTGGAAGGACAAAAAGTCCTGCAAGAGAAATGAGGACAGAGCTGGGGGCGGGATCTTGGGACACGGAGGGGAGAGGTGAGGGAAGGAGGGGCAGGCTGCGGTTTCAAATCGTAGACCACAGCTTTAAATGAAATAATTTGTTTGTTTAGCATTAAACCTTGTTATTGCAATAATGTGATTTTGGTCATATTTGTTGGCTAACATGTGTGGCCATTATTGAAATACCAACAGATACTGAACCTTCTATCAAGCACTGATTGATTATTTGTCATTTAATAGAGGTATGAATTGGCAAATACTCAACTCATCGTTTCATAATAATTCTTCAATGATTCAGATTTTATACATATGAACATTGTAATGATGCCTTTTTACAGCATTGATAGAATATAAGGCAAGTTATCTCATTCAAATTAATGATGATTATAACATTACACTCATATACAGATAAATGTTGTGTGGAGGGAAGCATGCATATTAGCTAATGCTGACACAGAAATTCAGATTCTGTGAGAGAACTTGATAGTGAATGGGTATGAATGGATAGAAGTGACCTGCAGCGTAAAGTGCTATACAAGCTCAGGTCTATTTTCTGTTTATTTTATCTTTGCCTAAAACCTTACTCTTAACTAAAGGCTCACAACAGCAAATCTTGCAGGATATGCATATGTTTTATTTTGGCCTTTTGAACTAAAATGTATTACTTTATTGTGTTATACATTTTAAGTCCATCTGGGTAATGTGGCATAGAAAAATTGGGGAAAACCTGTTAAACAAAAACTGAAGCTTAAAGCTTTTTAAGACTGATCTGTCTGATGACGGAGAAGGAAACTGGCAAATCAAGCTGGTTTGCAAAGTTACTTAAGAAGCTGTGTTTTGGTCTTGAATATAGACTGACACTTTCTCCTTGGTATGTCATCCCCATGTGTCATTCCCTCCTCTTTTGACATGAAGGTTTTGCTTTTGTAGATGTCGCTAACTGGACTATCAATATGCTTAACCACAAACACATACTGCCTGCAGAGGTAATTTTTGCTTTATCAATACAAATCCTTTTGACTTTGGTCTCAGTGTCACGGTTTAACTAGTGACCATGTAAGCTGGTGATCCTTGTCTGCCTAGGTCTGTGGTTACAAAATATAAAATCTAAGGCTAATGTAATTAGTCCTATTTGAAGTCAATATAATCTCAGCTCTAGCTCAACACAAATCAGTCAAATAAAAACAAAACAAAGATAAGCAAAAATATCCATTAGCCCCAGTTCATATGGACACAAGTCAAACCGTAACACCATCAGACTTTGAGTGAATAGGTTGGTGGAAAAAACTTAAAGGGACTGTGAGGAGAATCTATTACCGGCAACATTAAGACTCTGCTATCCATGAGCATGCGCGGCAACTGTCATAATGCTGCGTTCCAGTAACCTCGGAACTGGGAGTGACATCATCTCCGACTTATTGGCGTTCCAGTTGAAGTCGGAAAAAAACATGCTGATCTACCAGGCTATTGTTAGCTGTTGTTAGCACGCCTGCGTTGTTGTTCACAAAAATCACATGAAGAATGTAATTATCATTATGGCAGCATTTTTGTAGATAAAAGTCTCACAATACTATTTATACAGCTGATCTAGAGCGACACACCCCAGTCAGAAGTGCTAATAAACTGATTATTACAGGAGCTAAATAACTGTTCACACTGGGGGCATCCATCTTCCATTGTCAACTCGGGGGTGGTGAGGTTTCACCGAGTTCCCAGAAGGAAATTGCAGTTTCCTAATCGGTACTCAAAATTCCTACTTCTGACTTCAACTGGAATGCACCAAAGACGTGTGCAATCCAAAGCGTGTGTTTGATGTGATGCAGCTCGGACCTTCCTCAGAACTCTACACTGCTTTACAGCTTCTTTTTTCAACAACTTACAGGATGCAAAGTGACGAAGTAATGTATCTCTTTCTAGATATGTGGCGGTAGTTTTTGATGTGTGACAACAAGCAATTTTTGGAAAACTTATTATCGTAGCTTTGTAGCTGGCTATATATCACTACTTACAGCCCGGTGCTCTAAGACGTGTCTGAATAATATAAATTTGTTCTAGTTTTTTTTTTTTTTTTTTAAATGTATATTTTTGGGCATTTTGTGCCTTCATTGATAAGAGAGAGACAGTGGATAGGCTTGTGAAAGGGGGTGAGAGAGTAGGGGAAGACACTCTGCAAACTGGTCACAGGCGGGACTCGAACCTGGACCGGCAGAAGCATGCACATGGGGCGCCTGGCTGCCAACCACTCCGCCAAACCAGCACCCCAATTTGCTCTAGTTTTAATTGTCTTGTTCCCGAAGTTGAGTATCCAGGCCAGTCCAGCTCTGTCCAACCGGAAGGCTAAGGAATAGCATTTATAGATAACCTATTTTGATGCTATAAAACTCATATGAAAGTGTGTATTTCGATCAGGCATATATCTGAAAGTGAGACTTTTTTGTAATTACTTAGAAACTCCTCACAGTCCCTTTAATGTAATGAAATAGTACTTACAAAAAGGGAGACAAAAATATTGCATCAGGGGCAGCATTGCCGTCTATTGATGCAATACTGTATTAGAGTGAATTGTTGTGTTTTCATGGTCCGAGAATGTATCTGAAATACTTTAATGCACTGACAGGATTTTCTTCTCAAATGGGGGAAGAATACCTCAGTTAGAAGAAATACCAACCTTAAAATTAACTAAAAAAAAAATCATACGAATATATGTTAAGAGCCCCTTTGCATCGCTCATTTATTTTTTAAAGACACTTGAAGGGACCTCTTAAAAATGTTCTGCGACACACTTCAGGAGTCTGACCCATGAGTTGAGAACTCAAGCTCTGATAGGTAGATTATCACAGAGCTAGTCAGAGGAATGCTTCCTGTACATGTGAGCATACTGCAGATGGTTGAGAATGATGAAGAGGGAAGGGGTTGTGGTGATGGCTCAACTTGGGGTTGGTAAGTACCTTGAGTCCCTGCCAGTAGGCCCAAATCACAGCAACAGCATGCTTACGCCGGGCCTCTTCCTTCAGTCTCCTCAGCTCCCTGCGAGCCTGTTCATTGGATGGGCACAAAGAGGCAGGGAGTAGAAACAAATGAAGCGAGAGAAGATTAGAAGAAGAAGAAAAAGACGGTTTTGCCTGAGGTTATCAAACAACAAATATACACACACACGACAACACACAGTCAAAAGACTAAGTGTAACAGCTCTACGCTCCAGAAACACACACAACACTGTGGGTAATTTGACCCTGTACCAGGAGAACGTCTGTAAAACAAACTGAAAGTTTAGTGGAAGTTGGAGCTTTAAAAAGAAAGAGGGGAAAGTTACAGCAGCAGTAACTTCAACGAATCCAAACATCTCCATCTAAAAAGACAAACAACGAAAAAATAGAGACATGCAGTCACTACTCCAGGAGAAGACACCATGCAAACAGCAGGCTGCATGCACTGGTGAGGATGAACTGTGGTGGCAGAAGCTGAAAACACACTTTAAAATGACCCCTCTGTCTCTGTTGTGAGTGTGTATTTCATTGCCTTTCAGTGTTGCTTTTATAGCTTGAGTCACTTAAAATTTAAATGAGCCATATTACCATATTACCTAACAGACAGGGCATTAATGACTCAGCAAATCTCCTTTCACTTCAGCATCTGATGGACAAGTTTAAATGTGGGAGGATGTAAACACACTGCCTAATCCCCTAATGTATGAAATGGATGGAGCAGCAGGATGGAAATGTTAAGTTTTCTTCTATTTTGAGGTGGGGATGTGGATGGAGGCGGCAAGACACAGTCACTGCAAGACAAGTCGACAGGCTGCCCAAATACCTTGGTGCCCTGCCAGCCGGCCCAAATGACCGATACGGCATGTTTATTCCTCGCCTCCTCCTTCAGCTGACGCAGCTCTCTTCGGGCCTGATGAAAAGCGGTGGCAGTTGTGGAGGTGGTTATTTTCAGTGACAGGCAAACACTTAATTGCCCCAAGGGAGGGGGGGATATTGAGTAGGTGTGGAAAAATCATGATGATGAAACATTGACGAAAGACAACATGGAATAAGAAAAGGTACAGTGTCTGGTAAAACCTTGTATTCAGCTGCTTTCAGCCTGTGATCTTGGTTTGTTACTCTTCTTTGTTGAACAAGAACTTTCAGTGGCAAAAGCAGAGAACCATTAGCTTCTGTTCTACTTTTCATCATCAATTTTATTACCACTGCTACAGTTTTTAATTGTTTTATTTCATACTGAAATTTTTAAATGATTAGATCTATACTATTCTCTTTTCCGAGAAAAGAAAGAACAATCATTTTTGCAGCACACTGGTGCTTACCCAAGCCTAACCAGATCACAGAATAAGGATGCACAACATTATTGCCACATTATCAGGTCTACAGTTAGAATCTTTAAGCATTGATTAAGTGTTTTAATACTTTCAACTAATACTTCAGTTTCCAAAAAAACACAAGAATGCACCATAACCTTATGAGGTAACTGCAGAAAAATGCAAAAGTTTTTCAATTTTTTTAAATCTGTGAATATTGACCATGAAATAACAGCCTTATCGTTATGTTTTGAACATAAATACTGTCTGTAGGAGGAACAGGTTTTTGACATTCGGTGCATATGACCCTTAAAACATAATATCCCCGACATTGGCTGTCGCCGGTGAAGAGGCCTAAAATCCATCGAGGTTGGCTTTGGTATTAGCTAGGGCAAGTCTACAGTATTAGCATTTTGGTCATTAGCATAATTTTTACACCATGCATCTCTTACCTATTTTTTCAAATAGAGAAAAGTTCTCTTTTCATAAACACCAGACATCTTGTACGCAATATGTTCTAATTTATATGTTTCTTTGGAACAACTTTTAATACCTTTTAAAAAAATCTATTCTCATACATCTCTTTGGTAACACTTAGTCAAGGATTCTCAAGTTAGAACAAATCCCATACATGAATTTATGATTAACTGTCAAACTCACACATGCGTGTTAAGTGTGAGCTTGTACAGTAATTGATTCACAAACTAAGGTGTTTCAGACATCATGAGCTATCATACATTAACGTACAAGAATAATCAGGGTTTTGCTTTATCTGAAGGTTTGCTAATATAACAAGGAAGTAAAGAAGTAGTATTCTAGTTATCATGACAAAGACTCATGAAGGTCAAATATGGTTACTTTTTGGCATGACCCTTTAACCTTAAATTTACTGATGAAGAAATCATGAACATCATTGAAAGTCCTTATAGGGATAAATATTGAAATCTGATACAGGGTGGTCCCCACACAGATAAATCTGATACCTGCTCACCTGAATCACAGCACAGATTTAAGAAACTTGTTCACTGCTCCAGGGGCATCAGCAGTGACAGAGGTTTACAATATCAATGCCTTTATTTTTTTAAGTATCAGTTTATGAAGTGACTGGGCAGCTTGTATTTAAAAAAACACTATCAATTAAAACAGCCATCAGCAAAACCCAAACCCGAATTCTTATAAAATCATCCACCCAAACCTACACTTCAATGACGACTGAAAACCCTTAGTGTGGACATTAATCAGGGATGAAAGTCAGACACAAGATACAGTTAATACTTGTGCAGTAATTATAGCTCAACGTTAAAACCGTGAATAAGTGTTTTTTTCTTGCATTAATTCATAAACTTTATAGACCTCGAACTTTTAAGTGGCATCGAGCTACTGACAGACAATCTTGAGGAACACTATTACTATTACCCGTCAAAAATAAACATAAAAAATCAATGTGACAACAGTGAAAGATTGTTTTATGATCACATAACTCTGGGCCTAGTAAAGACACAAGTCCTGAGGTTGCTGGGAAGAAAAGTTGTCATACAACCAAACTTATAATTTTATCAGAATCAAGAAAATCAGAAAAAGTAATCTGAGATAATTGAGTGGATTGTATGTATTTACAAATAACTATACACAGAGTTAAATTTATTAAACACTAATAAGGCAAAATGTTTACTGGTAGCGTGCAAATAGCAGCTTCAACAGTCTCACTAAGTAGCAGCATAATGAACATATGGGCTACTATATTAATATAATATTTATTTTATGTAAATTTTACAGTGTTTTTAATCTAAATAAGCTTTTTCTCTTCAATCTAAATGACAGTAAGCTTTTTGAAGAGTACAATATGGTTTGGCTAATTAGATTACTGAAAGATGAGCAGCAACTTACGATCAAAAATAATGAGCGAAAACCAGACAAGAGAAGCTCTAACTTCAACCATTTGAACTTAAAAGTGTCCTGTTGTTATAATGTTATAATGATTGTGATTGGGTTATAATTTGTTTAAATCTAGTTTTCCTGAAATCTAACTTTGGTTTCAGAATTTCTGAAATATAGCACAGTATTCAGATGAATCAGAAAATGCTAAAGCAATAGCTACAAAACAAACCAGGACCAACAACGAGGCACATTAATCAGGTCGAGGATAGCAGAGGGGATAGCTGACGTTCATTCAAACGGGCTGCTACTCTATTAGTCAGGTTCACAGCGGGAATGGGATGAGATGGGACACTGTGGGTTGACGAGACAGCTGGGACACAGACACACTACAGTGCGGCTGGGTTGGAAATACCTTGGTTCCCTGCCAGTATGCCCAAATTACTGTCACAGCGTGTTTATTCAGCGCTTCTTGTTTTAGACGTCTCAGCTCCATCCGAGCCTGTTGGGATGCAGTGGGCGTTAGGTAAGACAGGTTGAGGATGTGAGGAGGCAGAGAATCAAGAAAGAAAAGTGAAAGAAGAGAGTGGGGGGAAAGGAAAGGTGGGCAGTTTTGTGATCAGCAAAAGCAGCAAGATTAAAAAGGGGAAAAGCAGCAACATCATCAAAGTACAGCTTTGTTAAAGAACAGAATTTTTGTAATACTGTCAGGGCCCTGAGGCATGAACATGGATAAGATGAAAAATCAAGTGGTGACAGCCAGATTGTTGAGACTTTAAGAGCCCTTTTTCCTCTGACGTTCAAGAACTGTCTGAATCAAACCTGTGCTAGTGTTACACAGTGATAAACACCTCAGCCTCTGATATACCACAGCACTTTTTAATGTCCAGTACCTGGGTGCCATGCCAGTAGGCTGAGATGGTGGTCACAGCCTCCTCACATCTTTTCTGGTATTTCAGCTCTCTCAGGAGTTTACGAGCCTGGAGATAATACAACAAGCAAACGTACAATATTTTTGTCATGATTACTGCAAGGCTCACTGTTTTGTCTGATTTAATACGGAGTGAATCCACACCTGCCATCCTCTGGTGTAGGACTGAACCACAGTGGTAGCACTCTTGATCCTCTTGTATTTCTTTTGTTGCTGTGAGGAGGATAAGATAGATAGAGTTAATACTCAAGGGGAAGTAGTCTGTTTGTTATGCTGTGTTGTCTTAGGGTTTTGAGCAAATTTTCACAAAGCTACTCACTGCAAATCGGCGGTACCAGGCAGCCACCACTATCTGACTCTCTTTAAGCAGCAGGAAGTGGCTGCGGCACTTCCAGCCTCTGTAGATCTTCTGAATGAGTGTGGCCAGGTCCTCTAGGCACTGTCGTCTCCTTTCCTCCAAGAAGAAGAGCTGTGGGGATGAGAAGGGGAAAAAAGAAAAAAACATAGAATCCTTGTTCAGAATAAAATTGGAATAGGAGCAAGAGAGGACTGTGAAAGCTGTGGAAAACACACACAGAGAACATTTTGTAGGTGGTTAATTGGGCGCAGGTAAAAGAACCATGATTGGGTAAAGTTGACTCCTGCAAGTTTCTTCTTATTGTGAAAGACTGTGGGGGCAATGTTTCAACAATGTTTCTGAATGTGCAATTAAAAGGAATTGTGTTTATTCCCCAACTACAGCCCATATCACCATGAAAGAATTTGGAGAATCTGGAGAAATATCTGCACAAAAGGTGAAAGGCCACAAACCAACATTAAATGCACATTATCTCTGAAACCTAGGGTAAAATAGCATTAAATATGGGCATCACTGCATTGGTACAAATGTATCTTTAAATTAGGGGCACTAATAGAAACAAATTTTGAAAATTGTAGGTGCAGCAGTTTAGCCTCCAGTTACCAAGTGGAAGCAGGTATTCAGTCATTTGACTCTTTACATGAAAATCAATGATTAGAAACTGTATTAAATTATAGTATTGTAATATTTTACAACATATATTATTTTCCCTGTAACCTAATATGTATGGTATCAACAGATTCTTGCTGATACATGCTCTTTGAGAAGAGTATCACTCAAAGCAAAAACGGTGTGAACAACAATGAAAAGCAAAGCTAACTTCTCTGGATCAAGACTTGTTCAAGATGGACTGACCTCAAGTAGAGTGTGCTTCACTTTGACCAGTTCAACCATTGAGATGTTTTTGGCAAAAATGTCTGTCAAGTCCTTGGGGCTTCGTACAAGTCAGCATCTGTGTGGGGGTGTATTAGTGGCCATGGCATGGGTAGCTAACTTGTTAAATAAATACTGAGGTGCATCCAAGTTTTGGAGCAACATATGCCTTCATTCATAGAAGAACTTTTCTAGGGACATCCAAACTTAATACAACAAGCTACTACCAAGCCACGTTCTACAAATTACCAATGGCCTGCATGCAGACCAGTCTCCCATTAAAAGAGCATGGAACATTATGAAGTGCAAAATCCAAAAACAGAAATGCGCTCTGCTGAGCAGCTCAAGCTGTGTGTCAAGCAAGAGGAGGAAACAGCTTCACTTTTAATTCTTGCAGATGCTTGTCTGTGTTCTGCATGGTTTGAAAAATGTTTTTTAAAGTACTGTACCCCATTTTAATTCACCATTCACATATGTCCAGACCATTATTGATGTTATTTTTGATGCACATACAGAAGGATGCAGGGCATTTAACAGACAGGGGTTTGCACAAAGTTTTCAATCTTTAAGCAAAAAGTGTTTTTTTTAACCTTCACAAGAAAATGTTACACAAGGAAAAATGTTCTTCAACAAGAGGTCTATAGAAGTATCTGTCTATCTTAGAAAATATTGATTCAGTGATAAAGAGGACAATGTCCAATATTCCTGCAAGGTGAAAAATAGTCCCTTCATTCTTGGGCTGCTGGTAAAACAGAAATAAGAGTCAAGAGTTGTATCACTGTATCTAACTGCACAGTAGTTAGCAGTGGATTGAAATGCAAATATAAAAAAAATAAGTATTTTGAATTCACAGATGACCAGATTTTTTGACATAGCTTTACCCTCACTGATTGTAAGGTTAAAAGGAACAACTGACTTATGTATAACATTTACTATATAATGACATCATAAATGGCCGACCCCTCTCTTCAGGCAAGACCTTTCCCAAAACCGGATAAGTATATCAAGAGGTTTGACCATATCAGAGCAAAAGCCGAAAGAAAAATGGACTGGAAAAACAATTAACTAGAATTTATGCTATGATTTCCCACCTGCGTGTGTGTGTGTGTATATATATATATATATATGTATATATATATATATATATATATATATATATATATATATATATATATATATATATATATATATATATATATATATATATATATATATATATATATATATATATATATATACATACATATGTATATATATCCACAATGACATCATGTTATCTTCAGCTTTGTTTGTTGGATGAAGCAAAAGAGGAATCAAATGCTTCAGGCTTCAACAGCTGAAAAACCTACAAGCATGGAGTTAAGAAGGCCATTTCCCATGTAAGACGGGAAGGCTAAGTGAAAACATGTGTTTTCAGAGAGCTGGATGCATGCTAATTGCTGTAGTGGGGGCTTTAAGTGCAGCCCACCCTGCTTTGCAAACATCTTACTGTGAGAAAACAGGGCAGCTGAACATACTAGATCCAACCTTATAGATATTTAAAGACAGCCTGACCTACTGAAACACACAGCAGTTGTTAAAATGAACTAGAAAACATGAATTACGGATGTAGCATTAGTCAAGATCTGTTTTCTACCGTTCTTGGGTTCCTGATGAAGATCTTGGAGCGGCCGTATGAGTACTCTTCTGTTGAGACCTGGAGGTCGGCCATCAGTACTTCCACTCCCTCCCTGTGGGAAAGCAGAGGGGTCAGAATGGTTGTAAAAACCAAACATGACACATAGGCCTTGTTTATATGGTGCAAATAACATCTGTTTTGGGCATAATGATACAAAGACATAACTCCTCCTGCTTTGTGTGAGCATGTTTTAACAGGTACTGAAAAAGACATTGATGTTCAAAAGCTCAGATAACCTGGAGCCAGTTTATATAATTAATTAACACCTATTAACATGGGTTCTGTGCATTCTGATACAAAGATGAGTGCGCATGAGCACACAATTAACATTGTGTGTGTGCGCATTAACATTGCCCACATGACCTGTATTAGAAATGTAATTGCACTTCTCCTCTGCATATCATAGCTGTTTCATAATTTTGTCATTTTACCCCAGTGGGTGGCAGTATTACTCTTAAAGCTTTCAAGAGTGTTTCAGCTTCAGGAAATACATGTCAAAAGAGCATTCTTCTCCAAAAACTGATGGGCAAATGAAAGGGAAGAGGAAAATATTAAAACCTTTCAGACTATGCCTCTGTCATTGTCATCCCTTGCAATGTTCCACACTTTCCTTTTTCTTAATGGGTTCCTTGAATTGACAGCTACAACAAGACTGAGAGGGAGAAAAAAGTGAAACATGAGGAGAGCAAGAGCTTTGTCGGCAGTAACAGTGGTCAAAGGGGCCCAAAAGAAGGCTAAGTCAAGACTGGTGGGCCACAGTTGTATCAATAACTTAACCAATTGGCATCTGATGTTGGATAGTAAGTTTGCCGACAAGCTAAGATCAGCTGGTGGATTTTTTTTTTTCAGAGCTATGACCCGGATGAAAGCATGCCAAACCACTGTTCACCTCTTCATGTAGTCTGAAGGTGCGTTCACACCGGACGCTACCTGTACTACCTCGGCGATCACTCTCCATTCAAAGTCAATGTACAGCCGCGATGGGGCGGGGCTAACCCTCCCGCGATGCGACAGCTGGCAACAAGACGACCGCTTCACTCGTCGCGCGATGTCAAACTTAAAAAAATGTTGATCTATTCAGGCGATGTCGTGCGTGGCTGTGCAGCATCAGCCAATCAGCGGTGTGTGTACGTGTGATGGTGCTGTTATTCATCCGGACTACAGGGCGGATGACTTAGGCATAGGCGGAACTAATATCAGTGAGGACATTTGCAGACGGACCGCAGTAAACTCACAGATGATGCTGCTGCATCATCAGCTGCAGAGTTTTGTGTTTGATAAGTGAGTGAAAAGGACACAGCTGGAATAATGTCCGCTTATACACCCTATTATGGGATATATGATACGATCGCGGTAAAACTCGAGCGGACGTGACGTCACTGACCGACGGCTGACGCCAGGCGACCAAACAGGTAGGCTATTTATGGATGCGCGACGCTACCTCAGTGGGCGACGCGACTTTGGTAGCTGGGTCGCTTGCGGTGTGAACGCACCTTAAGGTATCTGCATGCACTGAAATGTGTTAACACAAAGTAATACAGATAATATCAATCACATTATATCCCAGTAGCCCAAACCTCTGTTAATGTGTTGTGATAAACAAGGTTATGCGAAGAGGTTATAGGTAGCCCTCATTCGGACAGATTTGGTCATGTACACTCAACAAATACTGGCATGCATCAAACACTGCTCCTTTAATTAAAAAAAATCCTGAAAACTCTGTCGCAGAACAAAAATGTGTTTTGTTTACTTACTTCCAGCCTCACTAGCTCTGATGAGAATTTGTCTATTTTCAGAGATTCAGATAATTTGGCTCTGCCAAGGATTGGGAGTTAGTATATGGACTTTTCAGCAACTCATTAGCTTCAAAACTACATGTTAATTTGTATAAAACTGGCAAAATACGAAATGGTCTCGAGAATGTAGTCCAACCCCCTTGGTTCACATAGGAGCGGGTTCTTTCCTTACTGTAAAGCTGCGTTTACATCAAACGCGTCTTTGGGACCATAATCATGTCTCCCACTGATGTCACGTCGCACGCCCATAAATACTTCATCTTGGCCGGCGTCGCTCAGTAACATCATCTCTGCTCGAGTTTCCCCGCGATCATATTATATGTCATATAACAGGATGTATTAGTTGCAGTATTCCAACTGTATCCTTTTCACTCATCTACCAACCACAAAACACCACAGCTGATGGCCCTGCAGCAGCTTTGTCTGGGAGTTCTAGTTCATCTAGGAGGAACTAATGTTTCCCACATAGACATGGATTGTCACTCTGTGATCCAGAATAAAAATAGTCTGTCATGGGTACCATCACACATCCACACAATGCTAATTGGCTGTTGACGCACAGCCACAGGGGACATTGTCAGAAAAGATCAACCTTTTCAACTTTGGTAATAGAGTGACGAGCAACATGGACGCCTTCAGAAAGTAAAGGTAAGGGCAGATGGAGCCAGCTCAAAACCTACAGCGGAGGTTTTTTCCTGCACAAACGGACAACGTCTAAAGTCTGGTCGAAGTTTGGATTTTACAAGGATGCAGATGGGACTGATTGAAGACAGTCACCCTGTCTAAAACACGAAGCTATGGCGAAAGAAAAAGACGTGGCTGATTAAAACTAATGTAACTCCTTGAATAAGTGAGCTGACTGAGCCGGAGAGAGTGAGAAGATTCAGTGAGTCATACCTGAGTGAATTATAGGTGGTTTATCAGTACTTTCTGTGGAAATAATGTGCAAATGTTGTAAATAATAGCATTAGTATCATTCTGGAGTGTGTTCTCGTCATTCATTCACTGTGTTTTGCCATTTTAGATCGTCTTCTTCCATCAAAGCTTGTGTTTTGTGGATTTCATCAATCAGAACTTGGATTTTTTGGAGGAGAAAATGTGGAGGAGATCTGCCAGGGAGACCAGAGGAGAGTCATGAAGGGAGTTAACTGGACATAAACTGCCTCAGGGACTATCGTCAGTAAAAAAACAAAAGAACAACAAAAAAACAAACGCCTGGACGTGGTCTAATATAATGAGCTGTAACATGGACACTAATAATTTACGCAAAAAAAAAAAATGTGTGAGTGCATGTAAAATAGGTTGAGCTTATTTCATCTCAAAATTTAGAACATGTTCATTTCCCATTGTTTATGAAGAGAATCCTGTTTTAAGTCTAAATCCATTCGTTTTCTTGTTACTGCACACTGTTTAAATATACATTTAATATATGTTATCATATAATATGATGATGAGAAATACTTGCCAAAATTGTTTACTTTTATTTCACATGAAAAAAAGGGTGAAAAATGTACTCATAGGACATTTCCTGTCACATTAATTGAAAAAAAAAAAAAGATAAAAAAGACCTATTAAAATTATAATATTAAATGGGTTAAATCATTTCAAGGGTGTGTAAAAGTAGTTTGTAAACATTTTGAGCATCCTGCAACAATACCGTGATAATAACAATGACCACGATCATTTTGATCGCAATTACTGTGATATGAAATTTTCATATTGTTACATCCTTACTATACATGAAACTTGTTTTTTTCAGTCAAACCAGTACACCATAGGTGTATTATCTTAACCTTATAAAGCTGCATTTCATTTCATGCTTGATAAGTAATTAAAAGAGAAAAGCTGTTAAAGAGCACTGCTAACCTGTTAGCTCAAGGTTCTTTGCACTTATTCATTTCACTTCCCTGCAAACAATTGTGGATGCATGGGCACAGTTAGACCTTGGTAAGTCTGAAAGCCTCATAAATGATTTATGAACTGTTGAGGCAGGCAAGTGAGTACAGATTTCAGTTTATCACTGACGCAGTGCTTGCGTTACAGTGTGGTTGCACATTTTTAACTGCAGCCATATCAGCTTCTCAATTCCTAGAACAGATGTTAATCTGATGTTAAAATGGCAATGCATACAGAACTTTAAAGTGGCAATTAACATAAAAGCAGAGTGTAGGACTCAAGAAGGATCATATATGAGAACAGCACTGAGGATGCAGAGTGTGGGAAAAGGAGGGAGAGGATGATTAAAGGAGAAACAAATCTGCAGAAACATGTGGCAGGAGAAAACAAAGGAACCACACAAAGCACTTTGGGATGCCGCAACAAGATACCAAAGTGTGGCAGAGCAGTTAGGGATCAGTTCTTTAACACAGTTGATATGGAACAAAGGAGACAGATAAGATGAAGTGCCTCAGCATGTTGTGTTCACAGAGGGAATAGTTCACTTCTGCTGAACTTTAAACAACTGGGATGTGACAGGGCTGCCTCTAGCTTCTGAAGGGATACTTAGAGGAGTTTTATAAGGAGCGTAAAACTATCTGACACTGCTGAAAGCTGGAAATATCAAGATTGACAGCTACAATGCAGTCTTCAACTTTATTCTTCTACATTTTCATATAAAAAGACAGCCCATCGACACATTAAGTAGAACAATTACAGATGTGTCAGACTTAGCTTTATACGGAAAAATGTGCGCCAGTGTCTGATAAACTAACACACAGGAGAATAACTTTTTTCCTTCATCTTCAACAAAGGAAATTTGAGGCCTTCTCCAGCAATAACCTGCTTCTCATTCACACAGGTGCAAGTGAACACACCTGGGAGCTTCTCAATAGACTCCAGTCTATTATAGCTGAGCTCAGTCAGTCCAGTGGGAGAAGACTGGGGTTCTGTGCTTTAGTTAAAACCCCCTGAGTGTTCTCAGTTTACCCACTGACATTTTCCAACAAAAGGAAGTATTGTTTAAGCAATCTTCTAATGACAAGACCCTTCCCCTGCTTTACTCAGCCAACCAATAACTCTAAACTCCTTCAGAATAAACACAACAAATACCTGGCAGGTCCCTTCCAGTGGGGCCAGGTCCGCTTGCATAGCATTTTATAGCGTTCCAGACATGGCTCATAGGCTTGGCGGAAGGCATATCCTGCTCTCCTCACTCGAACATTTTCCATCAGGCCCAGGTAGCGCACCTGATGACGGACCAGAGAGTCTGTAAAAATATGAGCGGCCTTCTTGTCATTGGGCTTGATGCACCTGGAAGGCAAAAAGAGGTTTGTTAAAATCAAAGTAGAACTTATATTTGGAGCTTATGCCCATTTTTAATTCATATGCAAGCAATTTCTGTTTGTATATTCCATTTCCTATATGAGAAATAAATTTGTTAAGGTTTAGCACACATGTACTTTTGATTTCAGGACAGTAAGTTTTAAACAAGCTATCTCATCAAGACAACATACCTTTAATCTACATTAAAACGAACAGTGTTTCATGATTGGCTATCCATCTCCCAAGTGTCTCTTAACAGATTTTAAAAACAGAATTTCTTATAACGTAAATTGTTCATACTATAAAACAGATGGTTTCTGTCAACAGTAGACAGAAATATGATCGTGTCACTTGGTTTGCTTGTTTGATAGTTCTGTTAATTTGGAGTTTAATACTTCTAACACAAATTGATAATATTTTATTCTAACTGTTGTATAAAAAACTAGGAAAGCACCACAGTCCTCACCCATATGGTGATTTTCACCATAAATATTAGTATTACCTTTAATTGAGATTCCTTGACCATGGAGACATACCATTAGCAATTGTATTCATAAATGATATCTATTTTAGTCGAGTAGTTATTCATGAAAATCACATTTTTCATCATGGTAATTTTATGCTGATCCGGAACACTCCCAAAATCTAATCATTTGTTCCTTGTCCCAATCCTGACATTTCCTGAAAATTTCATGGAAATCTGTCCATGACTTTTTGGGTTATGTTGCTAACTGAGAAACAAAAAAACAGACGCCGGCAATAACATAGCCTCCTTGTCGGAGGTAAAACTCATAAAGGTCCGGATAGTGAACTGAATATCATCACAGCCGGGATTATCTATCATATTTTTTATCTGGCCCCCTGTCGTTGACTTAATCACAACAGCAATTAAATTCAACATATCACACCCTCCCATATGGTAATATGGGAGGGTGTGATGGTCAGACAATAATGGTCCATCATACTCTATTACACAGTACAGCATATTAATGCAGACTTTCTGGGTTGCTTTAAAACAGCCTAGTTTCAGTTCATTTATGAAATAAGATGAACTGGATAAGTAAATTGTGTCATTGTTCTTTTGCTTTTCACAACAAGAACCTAGAAGACATTATCAGACAGACTATTGGCAAAACTGGAGATCTCTTGTATGTCTACAGTACTGGTACTTTTCAAAAATCCTTCCACCTCAGCCATATGTTCAGCACAGCAAACAAGAATCTGGGTTGCTTCCCCAAAGTTTATTTTAAAGAGCATTTGGTTTCTCTTAACTTCGGTTCATAAATACAGTTTTGATGACTGGTAGAATATTTTGCTAATTATTTTGTTTATTTTGCCATTTAATGCACAGCAAAATTACAATCTTTTACATCCTGAGAACACCCGATCCCCTGATCTAGCTGTATTCTCACTCTGTCAAAAGTGCTCTATTAGAGCTCCTGGCCCTTTAAAAATCTCTTCTAATGTGGGCCAGGTCAGTTCAGGTTGGTTGGCTGGTCTACTTTGTGGCAACTGCTCAGTTCAGTGTTGTTAGTGCCATGTTTTCAGGACTCTACACTTTGCACTGGGCTTGCTATCCTACCAAGAGTCAATGGACTCAAACTGCTGATGAAACAATAGTATATTAGGTCTGTTTAGGGGGACTGTGGGGAACAAGTCATTTACTAGTGCTGCAAAGAGAGGGAGATGGAGAAGTCCTGCTCCCACAGACTCTTTGTCTTGTGTAGAGAGGTAATCTGTTATGTTGAGGAAATATGTTGAACATACTTAGGGGCATATAAAAGTAAATAAAGTAAAATATGGACTCTTTAAAATTATGTGTTGATTCAAGTCACAAGGTAATGTAAGAAAAATCCTTTTTTTGATTTGTAAATAAAAGCAATGTCACTCTCAAGGTCCACTTTTTCAAATCATTGCTGTGATTATCTTTTAGCCTCATCCTGCTGCCTCCTGCTAATGGCAAAAATTAAATCAGAGATAATATTTAATACAACACTCTACCTTTCATGTAAAATTGCTTGTAAAACTACATTAAAACATTATTTTCTACCAGAAACCAATTACTTAATGAAAATATGTTAAGATCTGTTGATTTTCACTCTGTGCTCTATATGAATACATATAATTACTAGCAACAGATTTCATTTTGCTATCATCTCTGTACATCAATACCAAAATTAAACCTGTGTTGGACGCGAGTAAGGAGATATGCTGGATTCTGTTGGTTACTTATTCAACCCAGATATAATAAACACTCTCACAACACACATGACAGACAACAATTATTGTACTGAAAGGTCTTTGCTTGTATATTCTGAATGCTTCTCAGGTTTTACCTGATGTAGTTTGGGTTCTTGGTATGCAGGTTCTTCATCAGTGTGCCCACTGATGCTCTGAACTGGAATCCAGCTGTAGGGGGTCTTTTCAGGTTGACTTTGGCGGGGTTGCCTTCAGGGAACAGCTGCTTAATGAGGCTTTGAGTGGCCTTGTACATGGCCTGCGACAGGTCCCGGTACAACAGGTCATTGTTTTTGTCAACAAACCCCTCCGTGCGGTATAGCACCTTGACATCAACAGGAGGAACAGAGATATTACAGAGGGACACTTTTCACATCATGCAAAACAGAAACACAGCCCCAAAACTATTTTTGTTTTCTTTTTGACATGGTAACTATAGAAGCCTGAAAGAGATTTTTATAGCTGTGGTTTGGGTATCTGTCCCAGGTAAAAAATAATGTGGCAGAAAGTTTATGATGGACATAAGTCCTTGGTTGATAATTAGTATGCCCACACATTTTCTGCCCTGTTGTTATTTAATATAAATGTTTAATCACTTGCTGACATGTTAAGTTATTTATTTGTCTTTAGTTGGGATAGACAAACTGGTATTCTTGCAATAATTTTGAGGTAATTTATCAACATCACTGGAAAATAACCCAAATTTACAGATAGAGAAATTGAGTCGAATAAAATACATAAACAAATGTCCTTCCAGGGCTTTATTAATAATATGCTAGACAAACACATTTGTTTTATCCTTACACTTTGTCCAGTGATACTTTTCATTTTGTCTGAGGCTCAAAGAACAACAATTTTTTTTTAATATTTAAAAGAGCTTCTTCTTTTGTTGTTTTAATTTGGGCCCTTGATTCTCAATCATAAGGTAGCAGTGAGTCCTGAGGCTAGAGCTGTTGAGGGTCAATCTCACAGTTGCTCTATAATTTTCTGCAAATTTTACAAAATCCCCTGAGGTGCAAAGCCTAATTCCTAGTACCTTTCCAGCGTAGTGCTGGATTCTGAAGCAGCTGTGCGGCAGGCTGTGGTCAGTGAGGAACTTTGAGTTCTTGCTGAGGCGACTTTCAAAGTGTTGATGTTCGGCACAGATTGTGTTCAGTTTGTCCAGGAATGTCTCGTCCGTGACTGTCCCTGGCCTCAGGCACTCCTCATCCAGCATGGCTAAAATGCCATTTTGGTGCTGGACATAGAAAAGTTAAATATTAAATGGTTTAATAAAAATACAAAATACAAATCATTGAATGCTAAATTTTAGCTTAGTATTATTATCTTTGTTCTCTGTATCAAAAACTCAATGAAAGCAATCAAGCTCGAAAGTAGATTCATGCAGAACTGGTCCGTGTGGTCTCAGCACTGGGGGACTGACTCACATTCTCAATGAGGTCGCAGATAATGGCATTGTTGAAATATTCAATGTTGGTCCACTCGATGCCCTGTAACAAAAGAAAATGGAGAAATGAAGGTCAAGGGGATGATGGTTGTTCTATCTTATCCTCCAGAGGAAACATGACATTTTTTTTTACATCAGTAAGACCCTACAGGAATTCAGAGGTTGAGGGAAAACACTCTTGACCGTTTTCATGTTACAACAAAACACTCAGCTCCTGGTCGAGTACCTGAAGGAACAGTCGCCTAATCATTGCTGCTCTCACAATGGCTCTCATCAAGCGGTGATAAGTCCGCAGTAGAAAACTGGAGATGATTCAGACTGAAATGAACTGATGTGTCAGAGGACGATGTGTTCATTCACATTTCATTTAACCTTAACCTATTGTGAAATTGTTGTGTTAATGAAGCTTATATAGAGAAGCATCAATTGATTCCTGACTGAGGAAAAGTTTTCCCTACAGCTTATTCTCACTGCTTAGAGTTCACTCTGATTCAAAAATTCTGTCTTGAATCTAAAGCAAGTGAATCTATTCTCCTGCAGGCAACAGTGTCCCTCCTACAACTTTCTCAAGATTCAGCTGGAGGAATAAATTCAAACACAGAAATGGCATTTGAATGATGCTGGTCAATAAAATGTTCTTGAAGTCAGACAGTTCTTGCACTCACGATGAGGATGATAATGCTTGATTAAGTAATGGGTATCTGTGTGTAAAGTGTTTTCAGATTACATTTGTTATGATTTGGCTCTACACAAATAAAGCTTGACTGATGATTGACTGAAAGCATATGAGGGGAGATTACAAAAATGTATGCATAATTTATGTACTTTTTTCAAAGCTAAAAAACGTACATTTACTGAACTGAAATGGAAACATTGTGACACATTCTTGTCACAAGCTCTTTGTATGTGTAAAATAATGTTCTAAAGAAAAAAAAAAACAAAAATAATGGGAAAAGCACTTTACACTTTTTGAAAAAGACTTGATCAGGGCCTCCATACAAAGGGGGCACAATTCTGAGGCTATGAGACACAAATTCTAAACACAACTCCTTCAAATTATTATCTGTCTTGTTAGCAGACCCTCTGCAGCACTGAAGCCACAATATCTCTTTAAGATATTTTACTTAAAGCTTTTTGTTCGGAAAATATCACCAAACAAAAATTAGAGTGAAATGAACTCCTTCAAGAGTTTTGCTTGTTTTTGTAATCATATGTGTATTCCACGTCAGGATAGCCAAATTCATGTTACCATATCAAGCCAAAATATTTTTGGCTCTGTTTCGCCTTGACTGTCTTAAGTTATCGAAGCAGAGAGGGGGGTTCATGTTGACTCCTCGTTTGCTCTGCCTCCACTGGTACAAACACCAATTTCAATGATGTTGTGAGGTCAAGATAAAAATAAATAAAAACAGAATATGATTTTAAATAATAATGAATCAAAAATCCTTTACAGCCTTCAACTGAATACACTACAAAAAGCTGATTAACTTTTTTTTCTTTTTATTTGAAAATATTATCTTGCACTGAATTAGATGATTGCAACATGCTCTAAAAAGGTGAGACGGGGGCATGATTACCGCTGTGTAATGTCACCTTTCCTTTTAACAACACTCAATGAGTGCTTAAGAATTGAGGACAATAACTGTTGAAGCTTTGTAGGTGGAATTCTTTCACTTTCTTGGTGCCAGGTTCAAATATTTAAAATGTGTGTAGTACATTCAATTGGGTATACTGTAAGTTGGACAGGATTTGCAAATCATTGCATTCTGTGTTTAATTATGTTTTACACAACATCCCAATTTGAATGGAATTGAGGTTTGTAGCATCCACCTGATAAAGAGGCATAATATCAGCTGGGAGCATTAGTGAGGAATAGTAGTGTGTGTCTGGTTTGGTAAGTAGGTGAAACATGCTGAGTCACACTCTCTTGCTGCTTTAAGAGCTGTATTGTATGGTGAAATGAGACAAATATCCCGCCCATGCAAATTCATGTGAATGTCTCAAGATGTAGTTATGACTGAGTTGGTACTTCTGTGTAAATGCGCTGTGCAAAGGTCTTATATCGCATTTTGCGACAGACTTAAGAGTACTGTGTATTGTAACAAATACAAAACCATACAACTCTGGTCCATAGGACTTAGAAAGCTTTGAATAGGGTTAAACATCATGATTTAATGAGGACTGATTAGACAGTTAAATAAAAAAAAGATTCAAATATGATATGAAAGTATCCAGCCATCTATGGTATATAGTGTTATTTAGTATTTATAGTTTCCAATTTTTACCACTTAGTCAAGCTACTTTCTTTTGTAATTTTGTTAGGTATAATTTGCTTATATCTTTAGATTAGGGATGGGAATGGATACGATTTTAGTGACACCAATCCCATCATTCATTCTGCTTATCAGTATGACTCCTCACAAGAGTCCACCCTTTGAAATACACAGCCACAGACATTGCATCTTGCTCTTAGTATCATTTCATGTACATCTTTGCCACACTTAACTTCCTCATCTCCTTTGTAGTTATTTGCACTGACTACTTCTTGCAAGAACATAAAACCATTACATTTACGAGGCACACAGAACTTAGTGGAAGGTAGTGTATATTGGAATTGTTTAGTATTATGGAGAATGTTTACTAAGGCTAGTTATCTGAAGTTGGAAAGCAGGCTTGCAATACAGCTCAGTATAAATGCTGAGCATTAGCATAAGTCTACCAGATATAACAATAATTTGGAGAGATAGAGTTATTCAATTTGCCAAAAGTGAAGTTTAGCATGAGTATTGAATGTGCAGAACTGTTAATTTGTTCATATTTTAAACATACATTCCATTGCTTGTTAAATGGCCTGTAAACTGGGAGAATGTCCATAGTAATTAAGAGGAAACATGTCATTCCATACTGGTGCTGAGGCAGACATGCTTCATTTGATAAGACTGATTTCACCCCACTTAAATGAACTGGGACAAGAAGAGTACAAGATTGCCTAGTATATCTAATCATGTCATTACCAAACTTCACTTGAATGTACATGCAAAAATAATGACCTGAATGTGTGTTGTGTGATTACGTTAATGTCTCATATGTTCATCTAATCTTCTGAGCAATATCTGTCCCTGCCCGGTGCATATTATGTACCAGCAAGTCTCCGTCACTTCATGACAAGCCCAGCCTTAGTTTCCACAGTTTGAGTAAGGACAGAATAAGGCCCATCTGGAGGAGGAGAAGAAAACGTCTCAATCCTATCCGAACAACCTACCTTGCAATGCCTAGCTCATTCACAGCTGCTTAGGACTAGGGACATGGCTATTGTTGATGTAAGCAATGTGACAGATATTTTGGGGAGGGGGCTTGTATAGAGGGTGGGACTGACAGATGACCAATCAAATTTCTGATT
This sequence comes from Scarus forsteni, assembly GCA_036419115.1. NCBI lineage: Eukaryota > Metazoa > Chordata > Actinopteri > Labriformes > Labridae > Scarus > Scarus forsteni. Next base: position 42,830,582 of record JAZDUH010000098.1, read on the forward strand.
GGTGGTGCTCCCTCCTTTCTCCAGCCTTGTGGTATTTTCCCATGCAGTAAACTGGAGGGAGGCCAGGAGTGGAATATCATTGGTTCTGGTGTTAGTAGGGAAGGGGTGTTGGGGTCACCACTGTGGTGCTCGCATACACAGGGCTCTGAAAACAAACACAGCTTAAAGGCCCACAACGGGGAGTGTTTACTCTCACTGGAATGAGGGATCACTTCCGCCCCTGAGACTCTGCAGAGGGGAGGGGAAACTCAGAGTTTGATAGATGACAGAGACATGGAGGAAGCAATGCATGATGTAGAAATGACTTTAGTTCATAGGTGAATGAGAAATTAGTCAATTATAGGTACAATGGGTTAAAATAATGAGTGACAAGATCAGGTAAGGATGAGGCTGCAGGGGCCTGGGATGATGAAATGTCAACGCAATAAATTGAGTGCTGATGTGCTAGAAACTTTGGAGGAAAAGGTTGAAGTGCTTCCAGAGCCACAGACTGTACCTAATAGGTAACTGACATTTTATTTGCTCTCTGATTGGTCTGCTCACCTTCCAATCAGAGAGTCAACACACAGAGCAAGTCTGTAAGGAAGGTATGCTAGATTTTTTGGTCGCTGTTTCGGAATAAGCAATCACAGGGGCACAAAACTATCATTTGACCTGTCTGACAGACATGACAAAGGATGAGGATCAAAAATCAGTTCCAGCTGATATTCAACAACAACCAGCTCAAGAAATACACACCGTTTTTCTTTAAGCTCAACAATTCACCTCTCTCAGAGACAGTCAACAAAAACAACAAAACACCAAATAATTAATCTCATAAGACAGAAGTGATCAAATTGATGCATTATTTAAATAAAATGATGTTATTTGCACAACTTCAGTGTCTACATAATTTTAAACAGGAATTTAAACCCCAGCAAGTTGCAGAATAATTTGTCTATGCAGTATGATAATAAAAACTTTGAGTATGTTGTCCATAACATTGTTTTGTGCGCAGGCAAATGCTCTTCCACACAGAAAATCTAATGAAATTGATAAGGTATTTAGTTTTGAATTATACTGATAAAGTAAATTGCTAATGGCATTGGTATAAATAATCTTATTGATTCCCATCCCTGGACATGGCAAACTATATGGTTGTATCTGACCAACCATTACTGTAACAACTGATGCAATGTCTGCAGGTGATGGTGCCTCTATGAGAGAACTATAAAATCATTGTACTTATAGTGTTATAGTGCATTTGCTTGTCCATACAAACAATATAATGAATGAAACATAATATTGATGCTAATGCTAACAGTAGTTACACACTAGGGTGCTTTAATAGATTTTTTTTTTTAAATGTATTTTTTTGGGGCATTTTGTGCCTTTATTGATAGGGGAGAGACAGTGGATAGGCTTGTGAAAGGGGGAGAGAGAGCAGGGGAAGACACTCTGCAAACTGGTCACAGGCGGGATTCGAACCTGGACCGGCAGAAGTATGTATATGGGGTGCTAACCACTACGCCAAACCAGCACCCCTCTAGGGTGCTTTTATAAGACAGAATTTCTCTTTTTTTCTGTTATAGTAGTCACTTGAATATTAAAGGAAAGGATGTTGTTCTCAGACTCAAAATCATCCGAGAACAATTAAGTTTCTTCTTTTGCGTTGCTATTTAGTTTGTTTACATTTCTGACATGTAGAGACTGGTCAGAGTCCCAGACATGACAGAACAAATTGGAGGAGAATGACAATATCAAAAATACTCGACTTTCTATTAAAAAGTCTTGAGGACTTTCATCCCCTGTGACAAAATAATTGGAATCAAACTGATGGTTTTCAGGGCAAACAGATCCCCAAACCGCACAAGCAAAATTCATGCCTAAATCATGTAACCTGATCCTGGCTAAAGACAAACTTTCACCCCAGCCAGCTCTTAACATGTTATGTGTCATGAAAACATTGTGACCTTAATTTTTTTGACTTAAGCATTACTGACTGTGAGAAATACTTAAAATGCCAACATGCTCATCAAGTATTTTTTAATCCTGTTATTTTGAAATGAAGGTTAAATATGGAAATGCTCTCTTCATGATCAGCTCTGTTGATGAACATACTGACATTCCAACAAACTAGCAATTACAGAGATTACTTATATATGCAAAAAAAAAAAAAAAGTTTAATATTGACCACATGTGATGTCCTGGTAATGTTAGGTAGTTACACAGTAATTTTATACTTATCACTTATCACTGTGGGTCCACAAACACATTTCCAGAAGAAACCTTGTAATTCTTGTCTGGATTTAAAGCATTCTTTCAGATATATGTTTGACATGGATCCCTCCAGTGATTGGCAAAAGTTTGCATGACTGTATATTGTTCATATCTATGTGAGCATGCCAATGTACCTCTCTGACGTACTCCTCCTGTTCTTCACGCAGGGTCAGCTCGATGAAGATCTGCTGCAGCTTCTCATTGCAGTAGTTGATGATGAACTGCTCAAAGCTGTTGTCCTGTAGAAAGAAAATCAGTCAGTTCTAGTTTTGGCTGCAGGCTGGATTGAGAGGCTGCCTGTTGTGTATATTACTGCCTTTGTTATATTCAGTAAAATGTTTTTTTTATCAGAAAGCAGAAGGGGGAAGTTGACCTTTTTCAAACTTGCTGAGTGTCAGAACACATTTTTCCTCCTTTCATCATTAGTTTTATCTCCTACTTTTCACAACAAATACTTATCAAGTGCTGTCATGATACTTTAGTTCCTGGATTCAAGATTTAATATATCCTATGGATTGAAATTTCATCAGAACCTGCAATATGATCTGGTTAACTTGGTCATGCATCAGCCTGTGGTAGTATCAGAATTTTTGTGTAACAAATAACATTCTGACAAATCCACCTTTGTTCTGGAAAGCAAAGGGGAAAGTTGACCTTTTTCTATATGTAGAGTGCCATACTCTATTGTAAAACTAAGCTTGGTTGCTTGTCAGAGCTGTTCCTTACAAAGCTGTACTGCAAATTCTCCACCAATGCCGATTGCTGATGAAAATGCCAGTTCTAACCCATAAAATTTCTCCTTCCCAAACATTAACACAACTTCTTATCTAAACTGATGACTTTTGCCATTTCTATAGTGTTCCTGCCACTTTTTTTCTGTTAAAAAGGATGATTGTAGCAAGATTTATTTACTGGTTTAGCATGGACACAATACTGTTTTATCACATTTTATTGGACAAAAAAAAAACATTTCTGGAATTAAGATATTAAGTCCAATCTTTGGGAATTAAAATCCATCCTTGAATTGCAGCTAAGGCTCTTTATTTGACTACAGAGGCATTACCTGGTTAACCTGTTTGAGACTGTATCTAATAAAGACAATGTCTTTACAAAAGCAAAACATCTGGAGTACTCAATCAATAAAGCAATTTTAGTATGTTGCCATATTAAAAATTGTTCAGTGTTCCAAAAGTTATCCTTTTGTTGTGATAAGATCTTCCTGCTCTGTGACTTAATGGTCTGTATTGTTAGTCAGCTGAGGTGTGGATTCTCCTTCTTTGTCACATTAAACCTCTTTTTCTATCCAACTATAAAGGCATGTTTCACCATCTGTGGGTCAGGTCTTTTAACAATTTCTACTTGGGCATGTTTTGTACATAATGTTTGATATGAAACTTATCCCCATGTGATCTTTGATTCCCTGAATCATAACTTTTACAACTATTGCTAAACAAACACAACTAATCCAGAGAGTAAACCATTAAAATATGCCGACATACTGTGCATGGTGACGATGAACTCTTATCACAACAAGTTCCGGTAAACCATCATAGATTTCATTAAACATTAACAGAGTTATATCAAAAGTCCCGACCATTTTATTCCATGCACTAAATTCATTATGTGGCCAATTATGACCATTCTGTGGTTAGTCATGCTTCTTGGCAGAGTGCCTCATGATGTGCTGGGTTAGGGTACCACTCATTTGCTAAGGACACAGCATTTGTTAGAGCAGCATGTTTAGTCTGAGAGCTCGGAGTGAAGGACACAGGAAGGTTTCTCGGTAACCAGGAAACAGAACACATGGCCTCAAGGAGATCAGTTAATAATGTCAAGACTCCATTTCCTTTTACTGAGAAACCACAAGGTTCTCTCCACCCCTGCACACACATTGACACACATACTGTACACACACATCCAGACCAACTTGGCAACAGACACTAGACTGAAATATGACAGACTTGAACCTTAACCCTGAATACTGCTGTGACTTTGCTGCTTTATGGCATGCAGTTAATAAAACTTCAAGAAGGTCAAAAAACTCTGCACTCTGTTTGAATGTCAGGTTCTTTGAAGCTTGGTGATTTAAAAAGTCCTTGGGTTTTAGATTAGGTGTTACAAGTTTAATTCAAACATTTCCTGAAGATAAAAATATATCAGAAGACCAACAGAAAAAGTGGAACGAAATGTTGAAAAGATCATACAAACATCTAGCGTACCAGGGTCAGACAAAGAAGCATAATGAGGGAAGGAAGATTTTTTTTTAAGTCATGAAACACCTATAAAACATTCAAATATGTTGAGGTTAAAGTCAAAGTTGAGAAGAAAGTTGAAATTAAATTTCCGGAAAAAAGTGTCACTTAAAATGTTAAAAAACAATTTCTGGAAAAAGGTATAGCATCAATAATAAAGTCAAAGTTTAAGAAATAGACATGTAAAATTAGCTTTATTCTTTACACTGTATTTCATCAATGTTCCAAATCTTTTGACTTTATCCTTGACATTTAGGATGTTTTCTTGATATTATCCTTTGACGCAATTCTTTACATTTTATTTTGACTTTCTTTTCAAAACTGCAGTTTCACTTTTTCCTGACAGTTTAACATAAATAGCTCATGTTCCCTCTTAACTTTGGTATTGATTTCAATGACTGTAATAGCATTTGGCAATAGCATAAACTTTCTTGTTTTAACATACAGCGCACCCCTGATCCAGCTGTAACCTCTCTCTGTTCGAGACCTTCTGTTGGAGTTTCTACCACCTCAAGGCCCCCTCTCCCATCTGTGCCCAGTTTGCACTGATTGGCTAACTTGTCTTCTATGTGGGGGTTGGTAAGTTTCTATATGCCTGACCATAACCCTCATATGTGGAAATGTCATGAGGCATTTCTACATTATCTTTTACAACATCTTTACTTATCATTACAATAATAAAAGTGTCACACCATTTCATCAGAACACAATGTCACGTGCTATTTTCGGTCAAAATAAAACCTTGTAGAGTCAAGCTTGGGTCATTAGTGGCTACTGGTTACTTCAATGGGCATTTATGATAAACTGTCTTCTAAAGTTCTAAATGAAAAACAAAAAAACGTTCAGAAAGTCTCTTTTGATACAACTTTGATTTAAAAGAAAAAAAAATCCAGAGAAACAAACACTGGAGAATGAAGATTAAACAACTACTGTGCCACATGACATGCTGCACCGGTTTCATCTTTTATATCCATTACTATTCTTAGGTAATACACTTTTTCACATATATTTATACTTTATCACTTGTCCTTTAATGTTAAGATTGATATTGATAGTTGACATGCATGTGCTGAGTGTTGTAATATTAGTCATTCATTATTCTTGTTGATTGTAATCTCAATCAACCAATCAATCTGTTGGTATATCTTTATTTGATGAATATACATTTTTAGAGGTTAGGCCCCTTAAATGCAGCATCTTGTTTTCAGGAGGATCCTCATGTGTATATGATTGAAGTGATAGTGAAGAAAAAGTCAATAATAATCAATAAAAAATGTATGAATCTAATATTTACATTTAACATCTCAGTGATAATAATGTACAGATGACTGATGTTGAGTAATACAACAGCATCAAAATGAGAATTTATTAGTGATGTATTTCCTGTTTAAGGGGAGGGACGGGGTGCAGAGACAACGGACTGAAAATGGACTTCTATGATAGTGGTAATCCCATGGAGGCTCACTATCTATGACAAAAAAAATGGTTATAGTTTATGCCATTGCCATAATCAAGCAGCCCTAGAGTACACTTTTTTAATAAATCTGTTTCTCTTCTGAACCAGAATTATTTTGTTCCCCTCATTGTGACCACATTTTTTTTGTTATAAACAGAAATGACAAAAGACAAATAATACTCAGTTCCATAAAAATTACTATAACTTCAAACTTTTTCACGCTTTTTCTTTTTCTTTTTGCAGTCGGATGCATAACTTGATTTGTTAAGACCCTGTTTTCAAAGTTCACATTAACAACTCACCAGATTGAGGAAATGTTCAGGTTTTTAAAGTGCAAATATACTCTTGGGGCTCAATTAAGATAAAGATTTTAAAAATTCAACTTCTTAGATAACTCCCTCAAGGACAAAAAAAACATAACAAATAGGGAGATTTTAGCAAAATGCTTTATGATGATTATTAGGTTCCTTAACTTTAAAGTTTAAGTTCCTGATGGTACACACGTTAGTTTTATAATTGAATGTACTAGAAACTCTAAGAAGTATTTTTTCACAAAGGTTTTTCACCAAAAAGTCACCAATAGCCTGAAATGACCCAATTAAGAAATACTAGATTTTACATTTATTGCATCAATCAAATTCCCACTTGATTTAGCTGAATTTATATAATGTTCATCCACATAGCTACTACACAACCAAAACACCCCAGAGCATTGCCTTATCCATTTCAGGTAAAGGAACAGTTTAACAGTTAAGGTTTCTCACTTATTTCCTTTCACTCTAAGAGTATAAACATCGTAGATAATAAAACATGGAGCTGAAGGAAGCCTGTAAGGCCTAGCCTTGCCTAAAACTTGATGCAAAATACAAACCAACAATCAGCCTGTCTCCATCCAAAAGCTGAAAAGAAAACCTACTAGTATTGTTGCAGCTCACAATTTGACATCAACATCTTTTTTATTTCTGTGCAAAAATGTGTGAAACCAACATGTTCTTTAATGTGCCAAACTACTTTTTGGCTTGGAGTATTTACTCTCCTTGCATTTCCACTGGCTTCTAGACAGCCTCCAGTGACTATGAGACTCCAGAAAGTTCCTGATTCCTGCCAAGAAACACTCTGTTTGTTTCCTTGGAGCAGAGCCAGGCTAGACATTTTCTCTTGCCTCCGGTCTGTATGCAAAGCTTAGCTAACTGGCTACAAGCTTGATCTTCCTCTACAGACATAAACTCTGATTCATTCATTTTATGTGTTTCTCCAAAGGGCAATACGCGATATCACATAAAACAGTCAACCACTCCTGTAATCTTCTACCAGTGTATGACGTGAAACGACAGACAGTTAACACAGCAGCACAACACTCACTTGCTAGTTTATAACCACACTTCTTTTTTACCACACTTCTTTTGTTTTGCCGAATTGTTGTCAATAAACTGGCAACAGAGTGCTGTGTTATAAATGATGCAAAGGCTTCTTATGCATCTTTTGAAAAATCTAACTATGTTGCAGACCAGTAGTCCTAAACGTTCCTGAATGAGGAGCTGAATTAAGTTCAGATCACAGCATGCACGCTTGGCACAGCAAACAGGCCGGTGCTGGTGTTACTTACTCCATCCTGGTGACCCAGACACAACACAACAGTGAGAGAGGGAGAAGGACTGGTGAATGGTGATGCGAACAAGCATGAATATGAAAATATGATTATGAAAACATCAGTGTGAAAAAGACATTAGCATATGAGGGGAGGGGGAGTGAAGGCATCAAGCAACACGGCAAGGCAATTTATTTAATCTTAATTTAGTCTGTACTGTGCACTCACATTCTGTTTTGCATGTGTTTGCATGCACACAATTACATGCACCTTGATGGTTTCCATGTAATCAACATAATGGAACCTCACAACCCATAACGATTCAGGTATTTGTGTTGCTGCTGAGGTACCACAGAAATACACTATATGGAATATAATCTCTGACAAAGAGGCAGCTGCATTGCAGTGTTGCTCATATGAACAAGGTCAGGCCAGCCATCTAAAACCAACCATGTTAATTTGACCGGCATTTCTCATTTTTGTTTTTACACCATACATGTATGCTATCTGCAACAGGCAGAGAAGGACTTCCACTGGTATATCCCTTTGGTCAAAAAAAAAGAAAAAGTATTTTGCTGCTCTCATCTTCAAGCTGATGCTTTTATAGCTCAAAAGGCCAAATAGAGGAAAAAAATTACAAAAAAAAGAAAGGTGATTGGCAGAAGGTTTAATGTTGTAGGCTTAAATTTGTCTTTTCCTTTTAACAAACTAAACCACACCTGAAGCTATGGCCAACACAGATTGCTTGGTAAATTTTTGATCTGAAATAAACATTCTAAAGTTCTTTTTTGATTTTTTTCTGCAGCTGCTCTCCACTAATGCTTTGCTACACCCAGTTTGGGATGATCAATATGACAAATTCCTATTACAAACCTCAGCACAAAATGTGTTCTGTTAACAGATTTCTTTGTGGAATAATTTGAAATTCAATGTAATATTAAACTGATAACCTTGTAAAATGAACTGCAAGTGAATATTAACAGAACAGCATATAAATAAAAGTAACACTTAAGTTTTAGGACACAACACCATAAACTTGTGTCTTTATAGCAGAGTTATTATAGTAGTAGCGTTTGAGGCTTTTCCATTGGTGGTTTCTGCTCAGCTTGGCGGGATCGATAGGTGGGATCATTATAGCGTGGCATCACCACAACAACAGAGAGGATAAAGCTGCTCGCCTCTTTTGAGGTTTTTTGCAATGGTTATGTGACAAACTTGGCAAGTAGCAAAACATAATACAGTCTAAAGCAGAAGAGAGTTTTTAGGAAGTCACTGAGCTTTAGATGAAGCCGGCCATAAGAGGGTGTATCATTTTTGTATCAATATCCCATACTTTCTGACCATTCAGAGATGAGCAATATGTCCATGGCATGTTTAGTCTCAACTCACCTGGAACTCAAAGTACGCCACACTCTAGGTACATAATGGAAAACGGAAACAACTAAGTGAAGTCAAGCAGAGTTGAGCAGACACCAGTGAAAAAGCCACAATACTGGCTGCTTGGTAGTCATTATTAAGTGACTAGTCTTTAATATCATTACATAGTAGGTTAGTGTGCCATTAACAAAGAGTGTTTTCTCAATAATTCCTCTCAATTACTTCTTAACAAAAATGAGTAAGGAGTTGGTACACATTATTCATGGTCTTCCCATGATTTGGAGAAAGGACTACAATTTTCTGCTGCTCTGGGTGATTGAGGGGCTTATAAAGTATAGACATGGTACATCCTAAATCAAGCAGTGATTACATTTGACCCCAACAACCACAGTGCTCATCATATATTGGTTTCTTTTGTTGCCCATTTCAAAAGAAAGAACAGTTTCTTAAAGTTGCAAATTCTTTCTTTTAGTGTATTAATGCTGTTGGTGGGCTCACTGAACTGTCAGACCAGCAATGTCAATATTTAATGTCATTTTAAGATAAGTGATAAACTTTTGATTTTCATCTTCTCCAAAGCAGATGGATTAAGGCACAGAAAGTAAGTAAGTACTAACAAACCAAAACCCAAACACATCATTTCTTAGTGACATCTAAATGTCTCCTAATTAAGTCTTTAAGGATTAAAATGTGTTCCCTAATCTTATGTGATGTCATAGTCATCACTTTTAACCTTAATATAATTTTCTTATAGACATTTTTTACTTAATACTGTTACATATTCTGAAATGCCAATTCCACACTTGTAGTAAATAAAAAAAAATGCAAAAGCACTTAGCTAATGGTGAATAAATGGACCCTAAAAGAAAATACTACCAAGCTCACAGATAAGAGAATAAAATGGTCAAAGCCCAATTAGTAATACAAAATTCGTATTCATATAAGTTTACATAACACACTCATTCTGTGGGAAACACTGCATTTGTGTGGTATGCACAATGCATGGTTTCTGTGGACTGGAAAATTTCTCACTGTTTTGGCCTTTTTGAACTATAAAGTGCTGGCGTTTGTGTAGAAATCACTTGCCACAAAAATTATTCCACTCCAGGGAGCAATGAAGCTGAACTAATCTGATCTGAATGGCATTTTACCAGCCTTTAGTTCTTGTTGATAAGCTCCTCACGGGTACCAAAACATGCACGCTTGCAGCCTGGGGCACAATCCTTTTATTCCACAAAATTGTCTTTGGGTGGTCAGATTCAATCCTTTTGGAGAATGATAGAAATCAGCAGCTTTGATGTTCCATTTTTCTTACCTCAAATATCTCAAAGCCATAGATGTCGAGCACACCCATGACCTTGTGGCGAGTTTTTGCTTGTGCCTGCAGGGAAACAATACTGTCAATATTAGAAAAACACATGACATGGCTGTGATGACCATTTAAAGGATCATGCAAAATATCAAATAAAATATGATATTAACTAAATAAGTTCACAACTAATCAAATTAACGAGGTTATAATACAACAATGACATTACTTACTTTGATGCTCTCATTGATCCTGGTCACCAGCCAGCTAAACAGACGACTGTAAAGATTTTTGGCAAGGGCATCTCGGGCATAGTAGGCCTGCAAATAAACACACATTTGTGAATGGAGAAGTGACAACAATGCAATCAACGGACTGAATCCATTTTTACTTTATTTTTGCAGATCCAAACACCTATGCCCTTGAAAATGTTTCTCATATGTATACCTGCATTTATGGGCAAACAAAATGTGTGAGATGAAAACCCTGCCAGAAAACATATTTTAATTTAACAAAACTGTGTCAGAGAAGACTCAAGGACGCCACCAACAAAAGGTAGACTCAGTGACATTAAATCTTGTTCCAAATTCAGATGAAACAGAATGACTGGGAGGGCTGAGGTTCCTGCACCCACACTGTTAGAGCAGCCTGACTGAACCCAGTAACCTCTAAAACCTGACCTATATTTCAATATCCAGGAGAAATGCAGCTTATCTATAATGAAGAGGTTTTCATGTAGCCCTGACATGGATGAGAGGTAACAGCTTGAAGAGCAAGTCAGGGGGGAAGAAATGCCCCTTAATCTTTGTATGCTCTGTAAGTGCTTGTGTGTGTGTGCATGTATGTGTGCTCTAATTACAACGTGAGAGGAGCTGATATAAATATGTTTAAACTGATGCAAAACAGATTTTCCCTCTGACCTGGGCCACATTCAGGGTAGTTGACACTTTCTCCAGCTTAGCCTCAACTGTCCGATAACTGAAGGCTCTTTCCAGGACTGACTGTTCGATACCAAGCAGCTCACACATTTCCTTCAAATCTGCAAAACAAGTAAAAAAAATACAGAAAATGGGAAAAAAGATATGTAAGCAACTCAAAGAAAGGACTACATCATAAGTATGTGTATTATAAATATATCTATCTATATATCTATATATCTATATATATATGTATATGGATATATATAGATATGAAATATGAAGATAGATAGATATTAGATAGATAGATAGATATTAGATAGATATTAGATAGATATTAGATAGATATTAGATAGATAGATAGATAGATAGATAGATAGATAGATAGATAGATAGATAGATAGATAGATAGATAGATAGATAGATAGATAGATAGATAGATAGATAGATAGATAGATAGATAGATAGATAGATAGATAGATAGATAGATAGATAGATAGATGGGAATGTTGCATATTCCCCAAACACTAGGGAATTTCTGTCACTGGACTGTCGGAGCATGTCTCGTATGGTGGAGCAAGAAACAGAAAGTAAGGAGGGTATTTTCTCATATTGGGGGATATTATCTTGTCAACAACTGTTTCAGGTAGCTAATGGACCTTTTCAAAGTTGAAAAGAGAAGTCATCATGCAGCAGAATTTGTTGTTTTGTGCATAGAAGTTCTCTATCACATTAATGAGTTATGCAAAACTTACTACAGGGCGTGTACTCAAATTTCTACTCATACAACATATGACCTCTGCAAGTATGGTCATGATTGCCATGGACCGATGTAATATGATTTAGAAAGCAGCAAGTGTTAGAAAAGAATGATTGCTTAAAAGTGGATTCGGAAAAAATATACAAAGTACTAAAAACAAATCCCTGGGGGTACAAAACAAAGGGAGAGGAGAGACCATGAGGCTGAGATATGAGCAATATGTTGCAATTTGTTTGCAATAAACTGATGATTGATATTTCACCAGAAGACATTTTTCTGCAAGAATGGCACTACGATGGATCATACCACTGCCATGGAGGCAGATATGTAAATGTTAAACTTCCCTAAAGAGAGCAGCTGTGGGAGTGATAACACAAACAGTTCTTGTCATGCAAATCACAAAATACAAACCTGTTTTAGGGAGAGTGACTGCAGAATAAAATAAAGCAACCAAGAGGGGGCAGTGAATCACCATCAGGCCAGATGTGTACATGAGGATTGGAGAATGTATTTTTCCACGTTGTCTTGGCAAATGAAAACAATTATTTACCTTGAACACTTCAAAATAAATCATTGAGGCAGTTCATTTGTTAATGGAAGTGGCACTATGCAACATAAGGTATAATTAAGTCATAAAAGGAAGAGAGGTGTTTTTATATCCTTCTACCTCCTGCCAATTGTCTATCAGAACCCACCATTTTTGTCCTTAATGCGGCTCTCATCTGTGCCATTACAGCGCGACTCTGGCTTGAATTCAATGTTGCCGAGTTTCAACACAGCTGCAACCAGCTCAAGCACTGACTGCACCTCATCCTCCATGAAGCCCACAATCTGCATGGCATTCTGGGAAGACAAAAGGCAACAAGATGTTGATCAGTTTCTTGAAAGTCATTTTGAAACAGGCAGAGTTGCAAAAGGAAATCATGAAATCAGTTTGTCATAACATGACAGTGAATGTGACAAGTTTTGTCAATCTATAACATTATTTTGCTATTCATCATCACTAGTTCTACTGGTATCACACCTGTAATTAATCTGACATAAAAGGAAATGAATATCAGCGGCGCAAAGGCTTTCTTCAGAAAACCCTCAATTATTCAGTTTTCTGTGCATATTTGAGAAGTTACCAGAAATGCCAGTCTGCTTCAAATTTATTCAAGGAAACACTTTTTGCATTTAGTTGCCCGCTGTAGTAAATATAAATGCATATTTATATTTACTATATGCTCTATAAAAGGCAAAAATTAGACTGTACAGCCTCACAAAATTAAGGAAATACTGGATAGGTTTCCATTGTGATTAGAAAACATTTTAAATCCAGTATAATTCTACCAGATACTAAACAAACCCAGAGCCAGGATTTTGCTCAGCCCATGCGCAAGCTTTAGGGAAAGAATATGTCTGCAAATGTCTGTGCAGCAACAGTAAACATTAGAGCAAAGCATTTCATGGGCATAAAATAATCAAATATTAAAAAATATGTTTCTGGGAAATTTAGCACAGATGTAAACTTGTTGAAATCAAGAATCAGTGTTGAATGAATACATTTGAGTCACTTTCAGTTTCTTGATTTAAAGCTATGTAATGGAATAGATTTATTAATAATAGAGACTTGATTTTTACGGTTTTTACTCTTGAATTCCAGTGTCTTCGAGTATGGTTTAATTGTACTTTTATCCACAAAAGTACATGCTCATCTGCTTTTCCACACTTATATGCACAAAAATGACTTTTAGTGACATCACATTCATAAACCATAGGGGTTTATTATGATGTTGACCTACTCTTTGCATGTATAACAGCTTCAACTATTTAAGGGCAAGTTTGACCATTCTAGCAGAAACAAATTTGTATATAAAAATAATTCTAACAGTATATGATTTTTTTAAGCTAAACAACTACAAAACACACACAAAATAAGTGAAAAACCACACAAAAAAAACATGAAATAAAGAAACATGTCCAACCAATTTGAGTAATATAATTAACTGATATCAAATTGTGGCATGATTGATTAAGCCTTTAAATATTTTTAATTTAGGAGGCCATAAATGAACAGTTCTGTATTTTTAAGAGTTGCAATGAGGATCATTGGCAGATTCATCAGAAACAGTGGCTTGATCGGCTCTGCTCCTGTAAAGAAAAAAATAACGCATGAACTTTGGGAGCTAACTATTTAACAAATTGAGATGATTGTTCCCTTTCCTGAGCATGTTTCTGAAGCCTGACTGTTATGCTAGGAGGCATCTTTGCATTGGTTCAACGTCACTGCAGGCAGTTGAAAACATGGGGCATTTCCACTAAATGAAATCAGCTCTATCAGGCCCAATTTAATTAAACTGTATGTGTTTTTCTGTTGGGGATTATGTCCTAGTACCTCGCAGTTTATTTTGTTTTAACATCCAACAGAATTTTAAAGCAAGCTGAGCCAGGGATAACAGTGACATGGAGGCACCACTGACAGCTGAATTTTCAGAATATCGCCAGAAGTCTGGAGAATGTGACACAGAAATTAAAGGCCTCTCATTGTCAGCTTTGGGATGATTTCCCCTGCTTTAAATATTATGTTGCTTGGCTACTTGCAACCATCTTTGGAACAAAATGAATCTCTTTACTGTGACAAAATGCCTAGCTCTATCGCCTCAAATTCCTCCTTTGTTGCAGTGTGTATAGCGTGGATGTTTGGCACAGCAACGCTAATATGACCCCACCTACGCTGAAGGGGTACTGAAAACAGCTGAACTGCAATGGAAAACCAAGCGGTTAGTATCTAAACAATTTAGGGTTAAGCTGAGTTGAGCAGATACCACTAAGTAGAAAAGCACCAAAAGGTTATGCCTTGAGCCAAAGTTGTACCGAAACAAAGGGGCTTGCTAGCATTAAAGTAAATCAGTAGAAATATGCTCAGGTTTAATCACACAAACATCACTATCACTTTTTGTCCCTGAAATTGCATAAACATTGCAAGCACTTGGTCCAGTGTACCCTAGATTCTGCACCCTTTCTCTCCTTCCAGGGATGGGGCTAATCAAAATTGCTGTGGCTAGCATTAATACTATTGCAAATAACCTCTGAAAACCCCACTTCAAAATAATACACTATCCCTTTAATTATGACTGTATTGATTTATCATACAATATGACTATTTAACATTGTTAATGGTATGGGACTACGCTGCTTTGACAGTTGTTTAAAGTGGACGGAGCGCTATGGTACTGTCCTATTTCATGACTATGAAAGTGTGGTATACAGCTTGAGGTCTTGTGGAGGGGCTCATTGTTCAGTGGGAAAGTCCTCTTGTGTTTCCTGTGGTGAAACACAGCTGTGTGGGGGATACTATGAAACTGAGTGTGAGGGGTGATGAGAAGCAGGATGCAGAATGTAAGGAAACAAGTCAAGCATATTGTGACATAACAGAGTGCAGAGGCAGATGCTGAAACAGTAGCTGTGTAAACCATAATAGAGCAGGGCTGATAACAATAGAATCTAATGGACACAGTCTCTTTTAGATACAACATCCCATATGTTGGTCTCTGTGAGGATAAGAAATGGCTGCAATGTGTTTACTTTTTTTCCTGCTCCAAGGAAGAAGCCGGGTTCACTGTGCCCCTGACCGCCAATGTTCTGCGGGACCAGTGTTGAACTTTAGTCCAGAGCTGCACTTTGAACACAGTATTCTTCAGGCTTAAAGTTCATGGTCAAGTTCAGATTCTGTTTAAACTTCACCTGATATCATAATAGGTCGAAGGACAACACCTGTGAAGGCTTCAAACATGTGCAGACCTGATTTAATGATCGACTCACGGTTTCCTTTGTGAAGGAGATAAGGAGATAGTAGTAACTCTGTAGATCTTTATCAAACCCAGCTGCCCTTATCAGTCAGGTTTGCACAATGACTTTGAGCTTCTATAGTGCTTTTATGGGGCAGATATGATTTTTTGTGTATTTTTCACACCTGGGCACAAGCTAATTTAAAGGTACAGTGTGTATTATTAAATGCTAAAATAAAAAATAAAAAAATAACAGACTTGGTAAAAATGGAATAGATTACTTAAAATTATATTTAAGTTAGTTTCTAATCAGCCTTAAATAATTAATGTTTTGTTTTCGTTACCTTAGAATAAGTCATTTATATCTACATAGGAGCGGGTCCTCTCTTTATGGGGGCTACCGTCTTGCGTCGCCATCTTTTCTTCCGTAACCCAGAACGGACAAACGAAGCGCTTTCGCGTTTTTTTGTTGACGCCTATTGGAAATGCACAGTTGTGAAATAGACGAAGAAGAAGTGAGTGATTACCAAGCAGCTGTGCTAATACAAACAAACATGGAAGACCACACGTACAATTTGCCATCAGTGGAGCATGAATCATTGTCAAAGAAACGAAAACGGGATGAAACCAAACGCAATCGGGAAAGGCTACGACAAAAAAAACAGGGTCAACATCGGCGCTGCCTTTCCCAGATGGAAGTCCCTGAAGGATAAGTTTGCAGACAGATGCAGAAGTTGCCTGTTTTTTGCTGGACAGGTAAGACTAAGTGTCGAATTGTACTCTTATATGGAGCCGAATTTATTTGTTTACTTTCGGGAGAAGTTGGAGTAAGATGCAGAGAATGTATCTGCTATGAGAGGCTTATTTCACGTCCACAAGCAATTTTCTGTGGCAGTAAGACAAAACATTGGCTGATAACTAAGCTATATAGCGCTGTTGATGAGACAAATATAAAGATTTTCACCGTACTCCTTAATTTTATTGTTTGCTCCTAATTTGCTATTTAGTAGCATATGTACACATTGGTACGGTGTACATTTTAGGACATCCTCGGTCTCAGGAAAACCTCTGTGTCATTTCTCAGACCAAATTGCATCAGAAAAACCCCCCTCAATAAAACCTCTGTCAGATAATACGGCCTCAGGCTTCAAAACGAAAGTCATCAGACAAAATACTGGAAAAACGGACTCAAATAAAAAACGGCGTCAGGTCGTAACAATATCATAATCATCATAATATCATAAATGTCAAGTCGTCTTGAGACGGCATTCAGCTAAAAATCAGCCACTAGCAAACTTCTCATTTTCAAAATAAAAACATTCTTCATTATCTACTATTAGTTCTTTAACGCTTTTGTAAATTAGGCTCTTGTTTTGGAGCTGACCGGAAGTTTCTTCGATAGCATAATGGCGCGCATAACAGAATGTCCGAAATACCAAAATGAAATTTGTATCCGTGCGTTTTATGGCTCAAATGACCACATTTGGTATTTTATGTGGTGACTTTCGTGCCTGAAATACTCTCTGAATTTTCAAATGTGGCGAAACAACAGAGATATTTGATAGCCTGGTAGCTGGGAGCATTTGTTGACGACGCCATGTTGAAAAAACACTTTTTGTCCTTGGAAGGCCACCGTAGCTCCAGGGTTCTACATCAGGGAGAGGGGAACGCCGGAGTGCTGCAATCTCAAACCTCACCTTTAGATGTCGCTAAAAACTACACACTGTACCTTTAAGGGTTGTTTCACAGTTAAAAGAAATGATACTGAAGAAAATGTGTCCCACAATGGCCAGTCTGTACTGTTTTTTAAAGTCGCAGCTGAGGAGAAAATATTTAAGTATATATGTGACTGACCTAAATACCTTTTATGTTATTGCAAATGTTAGTATGTGAAAAAAAATAGTTTGAATTAGGAACAGGTATAACTGTGATTCTACAACAAATGAGACAAGTATTTATTCAAAGGAAGACTTTACAGAAGAATTTTAAGAACTACAACATATTTGTTTGGATTACATATAAGTTACATGCAACATAAATTCTTATCAGTTTCCATGTACTCACTTTGTAAGCTATAAAAAGCACAACAATAACCTGGTGACAGATGGAGATGTAAGAAACAAATGTGCCCCTAAATTTTAAGAGTAAAGAAACATAAGTATATATCACTACAGTGCTTTGAGAAGACGTAGCTAAGACAAAAGTGTGCCTGATCAGAAGATCATGGCTACTGCAAAGGTTGGTGTGGGGACCAATTGATCAGAACACATTACAGCACATTCGTGCCTTAAACTGAGATGAAGAGCTGAAATCCTTATCCTTCCCTCTGATAGACTTTTCAACCAATTCTCAATGCATGATAATGTCTTGATACTACACTGCATCCCTAATTTCAGTGAGGGACAAGTGTTTCATATATAGGTCTACTCACTCTGACTGTCCTGAAATTGGCTGCATCATCCAGCCCGTTGACCGCAGCAGAGTCCAGGCTCAGGTAGTTGTATTTGCTGAAGTCCCGGTCCAGCTTCAGCTTCCCTGTGAAACACAAAACATGTGGTTGCCATTTAAACAACTTTTGTTTACAGCAGGTCTGCTAATGGAAAGTTAAGCCTTATTTACATTGAATGCACAGTACTTAAGTGCAAGCTCACAGTTGAGAGGTTCCTGATAAGAAAAAAAAACAGAATCTCGTAAAGCTGGGTACTTCAAGGACCACTAAAATCCCTTGAAGTGCTAAGGTTCAAACAGGTGACGTACACGCCTTAATACAAATTAGGCAACTGTCGCCAATTTCAGCACATAGTAGACTCGTACTGCAGTGAATATTTTTCTGAAAGATCAAATGGCCACCTTAAAAGCCCCCCTATCTCGTGGCAAAGAAATCTATTCCTCTCATGGGTGCTTGTGTCAGATTTCATTAGTGGCAGCATTAGCTACAGCTGAATCAGGCCCCTCTGATGTGCCTGCTCTAAAGTCAATGACCATTATATTGTTCTCCTGTGTTTAGGACATAAAAACAATGCCCTCTATCCACAGGGAAGCAAATAGAGGGAACAGGTTTCCAAGACTGGTCTTTGTTCTCTGGGCTGTTTGTTAGGCAGGAAGACTGGATCATTAATGCATCAGCCATGTGTTCATGCAGCTGAACTCCGCCGGAAAATATTTATGTTGAGGATATTTAACAGAAGAAATAGCATACTAAGCTTGACTGTGCATAATAATCAAGAAAAGGCCCCTTATGGCATTAACTAAAAAGTCATAAATAAGGGCTCATGTAAACACCCTTGCCTGGGTAGTCTGGGTTTTGACAATCAAATCCAAACAAAACAGCAAAGTTGACTCATTGCATCAAGTTAGCAGTGTATTGTCAATTCGGGCACTTAACATAATTCTGAGCACATCAAGAATAGATGCTGTATAACACCATACAAGTCTGTGTGTTTTTGCAAGGTCCCCTTATCCTACAATTCTATTTTATGTCTTTATTTTTTATTAATGAGGCTTCCATTGAGATCCCATTTTCAGCATGTTTATGACTTACTGAGTGTGTCATCAGCAGCTCCAGACAAAAGCTGATAAAAGATGTGGAAGTTCCTCTCTCCTCTTGGCTGTTTCACCACACGTGACTTCTCCAGCAGATCTAAAAGGACAAAAAAGGGAAACAATGACACAAAAAAAACAACAAGCGGTTTCCTCACAGCCGTGTTTAAAGATGTTTTAACATGGACTCGAAGAGATGTCCTTGAGAGGTAAATATGTGACTGACCTCTTTTTACTTTAATATAAAAGACATCTTTCATCTGCAAGCACCTCAGAGGGGATTCTGTTTTGTGGCTCACACCACATTACGTATTTAAGTTGCAATGGTGACAAAGCTCATGGTGGTAATTATTTGTGTGTATAAACATACTACAGGAAGTGTACCAGGAAGAAACCGAATGTCAGCCCTTTCTTCTGGGCTGCAGACCAAGTGCAACAGTACCTGATTAAAAGGGGAGCCATCATCTGCTCACCGCATTAGGCTGAGTATGATTTAATTAAAGGCCAACTGCAGAGCTCAGCATCTGAGGCTGCTTGAGATCCTCTTCACTTGCCAGTCTGGCTGGATAATAGCATTCAATTTGGTTACTTGGAAAACATCTTATTTTAGAGACCTTAACAGTACACTGAAGAGAGATTTTTCAGGCAAAAATGTCCTCAATATCTGCCATTATACTTCAAATTACCAGCTGAGAGAAGAGAGAAAAAAAATCTCTACTCAGGACTGTTCCAGTTTGAGACATTACAAACTCTGACTCACCAGTCTGTGGGTGCTGAGAGGACAAGAGTGCCACTTTTCTCTGCATCTGAGGATACAGTGCAAGTACCTACCTAAAGAGCCTCACACAATGACCTGATGTTGTCAGTCAGGCGTGGATCAGGCTTAATGAGAATCCATGGCACCCACAGGCCACAAATCACATAAGTGATTCGATAAGAGTCGGCACATCAATAATACAACATCCATGACCGAGTGGCTGGCAGCAGCAATTCAGAGCTGTGCTCAAAGATGATAAGAAAGAAAGAAGATTCCACTAAAGAGCTGCTTCCTCAATTTCTCCATCTCATCTAAGATTTTTAATATATTTCTTACCATTTCTTTTTTCTGCCTTCTTTCATTTAATAATATCTCCATCCTAAGGGGACTGAAATAACCTTTCACATCATGTCCAACCAAACAGTTATGTCATCCTATTATTGCTTTTTAAAGCCAAAGCTTCCTCTTTTTGCAGTAAAGCCTCTGAACGGCATTTATTGCATGCTCTCTTCTCTGTCTTGGATAAACAAACACAAATTAAGGCAGCAATATGGGGACAATATCCTGTTTTGCTCTGAGGCAAGGCTTTGGCTGATCGGCTGCCAAAAAAAGAAAAAATAATAGCTTGAAGATCTAACCTCAGTTGTATGAAGAACTGAAGGCTGGAGGCATATACATCTAAGGTTATATAATAAACTGAGAGGTGAAGAGAAATCAATCCTGGCTTGCCCTGTAAGAGCACCCTCATCCATCTGTCTAGCCGGCAAGCCATTTCTGTCTAAAGCAGTCACATGGCAGCAGATCTGCCTCACAGACGGCCCCTTGTGTCGGACTTACTGCGGCCAGCAGACAGAGGTTCATTTGTGTCTGAGCCATCAGCTCCTCTCTTTGTTTCTGTGACCTCTGGCAGAGGAGCTAGTGCAGACACAACAATGTGAACAACGTTTGGATGAAACCAAAACAGATAAAACCAAAAGCTGAGAAGAGACAGTCAGCGGGTGCAGTGGTTAGAGATTTATAAAATCCAGGCAGGATTAAATGTGCATTGTAACCTCATATTGAATTTGGCATCTTTCTAATCCAATTTTAAGAACTAGTACCAGAAACTTGTATAATTACAACATTAAAATTATGTTGCCAAAAATAGAAAGGAATTATAAAGGCAACAATTAAAGTTAGTTCGGATCAAACTAAAGATTCAAGAGCTTTTTATGTTGCAGCAAACACTTGTAACTGTGTGACATGGGCTGTGGAACCTTAAACCATGCTGTCAGTGTTGCCTGAGATTCGGTCTGTCAGGTTTGCTATGACTGGATTCAGAAAAGGCACATCATGTGTGCCAACAAGGTCACTGTGCCCAGACAGGAGGTCAGGTGTTTACACTCATTACAAACAAGGGTCAACGTCTGGTGGTGAAAAGAAAGTAAATACAGCAAACTGCAGATCATTTAGTGTCCACATGAGGCTGGCTGCAGAGGCCCCTGAAGTCAGATTCACACTATGATGAAATGCCAATTTTTACGCCTAAATTAAACATGCAATAATTGGTACAAGTTTATATCTTCCTTTTTTAGATGGCATTTACTGATTGCATTTCTACTCACAGTTGCTGATGACTCCACCCAGAGGATCTCCTTTGAAGTCAAACTCAATGTCCATGTACTTCCCCTGTGGACACAAGAGAAACAGTCAGAACTGAACCCATAAATAAACACTGTGCAGTGGCTTAAATCAAACTCATGCTCATGAGTTCAGCTCAGTTCACATTGAGAACCTCTGTATAAACTTATTCAAGTATCTATCCAGCCCCAGTGGCAATCATTAACTGCTGCGAAAAAGCTGAAGTGGAGGACTAAAATAAATCATTTGAGGCCCTCTTTTTTTCTCTCTCTCTCTGTTTTCTCTCTCTGAATGTTGGGTTTCAGAGCATAGAGTCCCCTGTATTTGATTTTTTTTCCCCCTCTCAGATGTATTAATAGCAGACGGTTCCTCTGAAAAAGGCTGACAGGTCTACTGGTGAGTAAGCTCTGGCTTAACTTCAATCCACTTCAAAAAGTGAAAGGACTATTTGATTTAAAGGTCTGTTAAACTGATGGAGCACTGATGAACTGCTATCTAGTTGGAAGGGCTCTGGTGCTTATCTGGAGGTTTATGCCAAGGTTACCTAAATATAAATAGATCAGGGGTATAATCCCTCATAATTCTCCCAACTAGTCCAAGCACTGGCATGTATTTGTATGTACTGATGGAGCTAGTGGACTGAATATAAAAGAAGGAATATAATTTGAGAAAACACACTGGCAGACAGCCTGCTAGCTGCAACGTGCAAGGTAAAGAAGTTTCCATTAAAACCGTCATACATTAAGAAAATAAAATCCCCTTAGTCTTAAAGCTGCAAAATGCATTTTGCAATCAGACTTTTGAATGTGCTGGAAAATTATTCAGCCATACAAGCTAGCTTTTTGCAGAACTTTAATCCAAATAAACATTCATGTTGAAAAATCTGTATGAACAAAGGTAGCACTGTGATGTAATGTCATGCAATAATGGAAGAAACTGAAGGAGGCTGCTGCAGCATCAGGCCTCCCTGAAAGTCGTTCCAGAGAACTCCCTCTTGGGAAGCAAAACACAAAACACAGCCATCTCTTTACAAAGTACTACTGCCTTGGACTTTAAACTAAATTTGATTCTGTCTAAGCAGAGAGCCATGCAGACAATGATTTATTCCTACAATGCTATCTCTGTCATCCTTGGAGATCAGCATGAGATTTCTTGAGCTTCCTGATTCTAACTACACACGCTGCTCAGGTATTCATAAGTATAAAGTATCTGAAGCTAAACCAGTTAACAAATGCTATTATTTTTGTATACCAAAAGATAAAAAGTGGTGCTGGGTAACTGAAGGGTTCAGCTTAAGTTATGAAGATTTCCTGCCACAATCATAAAATTGAGACTCAAGGATCACTGTGCCGCATGCTGAGTGGTGCTCATTTTGTCATCTTTGAGGTCAAGTAACCTTTAGTTTCATTAAGGCACAGAGTTCATTATGTCCTTACATCAAAACAGCTCTCACTTAAATTTCAGTGAAGAGCAGAGGGAGCAATGACATAGACTCCAGTTAGTCAGATTAGCAAGAGAGCAAAATAATGTCAGAAAGGCTAGGAAAATAGATTTCCAAAAGCCTAGTTTATACCTCTGCATTGCTACATCATTCTATGCCACAGAATTAGCTGGGATAGAGGACCCTTGACGGAGCATGACTAAGGAAAAGCACTTTCCTTACCCAGCCTGTGGTCATAAAGACTCTAGCAGTTTAAAATATCTTTCTATTTAAAAATTATGATTATTAACATTGTGCTCAGTGAAGTCAACAATGGCAGTTTCTGTGCAGCTGCTTTGCTCTCTTGTTACCTTTAATAACTGGACCTAAGCTCTCAGCCTTCAACTACAAGAGCCAAGCCCAAAAAGAGTGGTGTTGTTTGTTGTATCAAACTGAAGTCTTTGTAAACTCATCAGTAAAACACAGTTTTTATACTTAATATGATACAACTATTGAATTATGAATGAAAGAAGAAAAGAAAAAACTGCTACAAAGTAATGTCTTCATTGCTGTTTCCTTTACAGCAGAGAAACAGTCAATTCTTTATGCGCTACCTAAAATATGGAAAAAAGGTTTTTTTTCCAATTGCTCCAGGTTGTTTTTTTGTTTGAAGTGTAAATTGTAGCAGTAGCACTTCAAGTCTCAATAGCACATTATGTATCTCAGGACAATATGATATATTGGTCTCATAGGTTCCATTAAACATTAAAATTCAAGACAGATCAAGACCCTTTAAGACCCAAACTGAAATAACTGATCACATGTTTATCGCTGCAGCAAAAAAAGATATCAGCATGGTTGAGAAATATATAACTAGTTTTGTCTATTATGTGCATCAATGTTGATTAGCTCACGTGAGAATACACTATGATGAAGTAAGCCAAAATGCCAAGGGCTAATTTAATAAGACATCAAAACACATTGTCTTCCTCAGAGGGAACATCTAATGTGGATGGCAGTCCTTGTAAAAATGTAGATATGTAAAACTAGAATTATTGCACAATGTGCAGCTCTCAAAATAACTAAAAATAAGATGGATAAAGATGGCATTAGTCAATAAACCACCTCTTATTTAGACCTCTTACTGGCAAATGTGAGACTCTTTTCAGGCTTTTCAGACTTTTATGATCTATTATCATGTTCATGGGGATCTACAGGAACCCTATATAAAGGTTACAGGTCATTTTTAGTTAAAAATGGTTATACAAGTGCACCATATGCACATTTTTTTTTCTGGTAGTTTGGTTTGAGGGGTTGGATCTAGAACAGTAGAAAAAAAACGTAGAGAACCTGCTACATGATTTTGGCTTCTCCAAGGTAATTCGACATACTTAATTGAATCATGTGAAGGTTGTGCACAGATGCACATGTTGTAATATCAGTAAGTCATTGTTTTCAATAATAGTGGTTTTCAGTGAAATCAATTACGATTAGAATTTTCACCATAACCAGGCAGCCCTAATAAATAGCATAAAAATCCATGTTGCCATATAAGTGGATCAATTGTTTCCATGGACAAAGAGCTAAATAGTTGATGTGCAATGGCATGTGGCCACACTCAGCAGCTGATAAAGAGCAGGGCAGGTCAGAGGCTTTACTATGTGTGCCATATGTACAGAGCATTTACAAAGCCATTTAACATGTGCAAGTGTAATATATCAAGTGTAAAAGGCCTGCTGTTATTAAGGCAGAGTGTAGGCAGCCATGAGAACAGATCCAATACATATCCTCATATAATATGGAGAGGAATGTTATTCCTGTCCTTTATATTACTTGGGTGGGTCCGTATCGTGAATCATGTTCCAACATTTATCACTTACCAAGAGCATATCTGGTGGGAACATCAGTCATGACAATCTGTGAGCTTCAACTCAGTTTGTAAGGTGAACATAAGCAAGTCATTGCGTAAGCCATTAAACCACGACAAAGGTTACTGCGACTTAAGTCTGACGTGGTTCTCATACTTAAGAGTTGCTGTTTTGCTGAATTGGTCCCACTCAACCAATTCAAATAGTGAGGAAAAACAAGGTACTAAAACACTGCCGATCCTGTTCAGTGTTCACTTTAATAAGAGCAAGACTTTCAAAGGCTTATGAATGAGAAATTTTGTGTGAAGATGAAACAAGAAACGAAGACAGGGACACAAAAGTTGGGATTTCAAGGCCAGCCAGGCTTGTTTTGAAGACAAACGTGAATAAAAGTGGCAATTCATGTGCTGGTTCACATAATTTTCAGTGTTTGACTGAGTAACAAATATGGCCTTGCTGGTAAGAAATACTTTAATCTACTCTCTTTACTTTACTCTTTTGGTAAAAATACTATTTTTTTTAAATTAGGAGTGAGATAAAATACTTACAAATCTGGAAGAGTTGTCATTCCTTACTGTCTTTGCATTTCCAAAGGCTGAAAGAGGAAAAAAAAACATCTTTTGACATGATGGCAAAATTAAAACTAATGCTTAATTTATGGAAATCCATGCAGTACCAAGTTAAAGTCAATGAATCAAAGCTTGTTTACAGATATTTCAACCCCTGCAGAATGATCCTAAACATTGTGCTCCGTTCCAGCTAGCTGTCAATCATAGCGGGGCAGGATGTCAAAGCCATTTGTACTGATGAGGCACCATAATTCTGTGTGGATTAGGCAAAGCACCAAGGCTTTCCAGGCTTAGGGAGGACTGAACCTTGCTGTCAAAACACATTCAAATCATGGAGCTTCAATATCTCATATTATTTTTTATGAAAACAACAAGATCAGGATGCTAAAAAAGTCTTGTCCGTTTAAACTTTTTTTGGTGCTTTGGAATGTTTGGAATGTAGGCCATTTTGTGCATACATTTCAGAATGCTAATATGCAATTCAGAGCCCTCTTTATTCTCTTCTAACCATTTTTCTATATTAAAAAGCTATTAATGTGTCATGCATCAATGTGCTACTAGCACAACTGCGTAATTGCTGATAACAGATGATTAGTGTTGAATTTCACTGCTGAGAAAAGAGGAGGAATCAGAGCAAGACATGAGAGGGAATAGAGGGCGACAAAGAATGGGTCTAATAAAGATAATAGAAGAAAGAGAAGCAGACAGTCTCAGGGAGAGAGCATCAGGCAGAAACGCTTTGATAACAGGGAGAGGGGGCGGATCACTGTGTGCCCTTCTCCCTCCTTTCAGCTGAAGGCCAATTAGATCGGCTGGAGTTAAACTCTTGCAGATGTGCTGGGTTTCTGCAGCGGCTCAACCCGGGCATACAGCTCCATCATCCATGGGCATTTCCTGTCCACTGCCCCCAATTAAAATAAAACTGCTTACATGCTGAGCAGTAGGAATAAGAACATTGTGTGTGTTTTCTGTGCGTATATATGTGTGTTTAAAGGCAATGCACAGGAACAACGTCAAGGAAATGAATAAGTGTTGCACTGTGTTTGTGTGCCTCATGAAGTTATAATTCCTAGTCAGTGTACTTGTTTGTGGAAGAATTTTTCATTTGGTTTGGAGAGATGAAATGTTATATTGTGGTCTTTACCAAACTAAAGTGTGCTTCAGCCAAATTTAAAACCTAGGAATTACCTGGGGCCCACCAAAACCCTCATAAAACCATGACAGAAGACTCAAAGTATTCATCTAAGTTTTTGTTTCATAATAATAATGATAACAATAACAATATTACTATTGTTATTAACAATATCAATAAAAAGAATAAGAATAAGAATGAGAATAAGAATATTAATGCAAGTGCCCAATCTGCATCTTTATTTTCTTACATATTATTTCCAACATACTTTTTGACTCTGCAAACACGTTTCAAGTCAAACAATCTTTTGAATATGTACTGACAGGTTGACAGTACTGTCTAAGTTAAGAATGCAGATGTAAACATCAGCTGGTCCCAGCCCCCGAGTTAAGATGTAGCTCGGGTGTGAATGGTGCTCACTCACCCTCCAGCACTGGATTCGACTGCAGCAGCTGTTCCTTGACCTTATTCACCTCTTGGCCCTTCCCACACACCGCTGCCACATATGACATCACCAGCTTGCTGGCCTCTGGAACACACACAAGAGCAGACACACAGATAAATATTAAGGTCAAAGCCTGTACTAGACATGACTGAGGAGAGAGTGTGCTGTGTCTACACCATCAGAACATTTCCCATAAAATTCCCAGTTACTTAACTCTCCCCTCGATACTCATCAGAACAGGGTGGGGTTCAGATTTTAGACTGGGGTTAAAAGCACTTCAGAGGCCTCAGAGTAGAGACCCACTTTATTTAGTTAGAGGTGACCATTATTGCATCATAATCTCATCATTTAAGTAACTAATTTACAGGGAACTGAAGCAGTTCACTGATGAAATGTGGCTTTATTTGGACAGTCAGAGATGATCCTTGTTCATCCACTTCTCATGTTAGAGCTAAAATGTGACGAGAGTGAAACGTGTTCCTGAAATAATTTTCTGGATGAGCTCTGGGACAGGAGTTCAAATGCATCGAAACGAACAGCGTGCCTTGTAGGATGACTGCTGGCATCAGGATCATCTCCCCCGTCCAGTGAGATGACAGTGACCCAGAACTGATGATGTGTGTGTAATGTGCCAAAGAGGGATAGAAAAGAGCTTGACGGTGGTTTCTGGTGCTGACTGCTGATGAATCTGGCACACAAACAGCTCCAGACATGCTCATACATTTTGCAAAGGTAGAGGGAGGTGTATGCACTGCTTAATCTTCAATTTTTTATCTCTCGGGAAGAAAAAAAAAGTCTCTCAGTCTCAGATAGAGCTATGTTATGTCTGTGTGGCATGCTGGCATCTGATGATAATGTTCGTCATAGCTCTCTGCCTCTATAAAAGTCACACCAGACAGAGCGTAAAAAAGCTCAAGCTGAACATAAATGTCGGTGACCCATATCAACAGGGCACGTTTTTTGATGGCCCTATTCCCCTCAACAGCTTCCAGGCAAGTGAGATTACCAAAATCCAAATTTATCTCCTTGACCAGACCAAACAGCTTCTTGGAGTGGGGTCTTAAATATCCACAGGAGGTTGAGAGAGCTCAAATAAGGCCACCATATCATGCAAAACACAACCAGACAAACTGGGCTTTCATTGCCCTGAACAATTCTTTTTATTACACTATGGTTTAGTGCATAATTTGCTATGTCAGAGAGTCGACATGGGCTTTCATAAAAATGATGATGATGCTCCACTTCTTTTTATGTTTTGTCAAATACAACAGGAAATGTTATAGAGTGGAATCTGTGCCACATCACTGCACAATAATTACACCCAAACATGCTGATGTTGTAAGGCATAAGCCTTGCATCTCCATTTTTTAATGGCATCTTTCATGAGTCTGTGGAACTGGTCACAGCCTGTCTGTCAGATGGTAAGATATCAAAATGATCTTGTTTCTAATCCCTGTAGTCCCATTGGATACCCAAACTGTCAACAATACCTCATAGCTCAGCCTTATCTCCATGCTGAAGACTTGAGCAATGTGCAGTGTAACTGATGGTAAACAGTCACAGGACATTGTGTCTGTTTTTTGTAATAAAAAGATAATTTAATATTGAAATGACTTCACCTGCTATGTAGAATAGGTTTAACAGACTTTCAGTCTTTAGTTGTCAATCTTCATCTCAGTGGAGTTAAAAAAAAAGATAATATTCCTGACTGTTACTGTAGCACAGGTGGCAGTGTGTCTTCAGTCTTTATGTTTTATAAGTCAACTTTTCTGCAGCTCTTTATTCACATAGAGATGGTGTGAATACCATGCCTGTTCACATGGATTGGCAAGAGCAACTGAAAATGCAGTAGTGTGCATTCCAGGCCAGTAGCTGGGGATGTAGGTTTGTAGTGAAACAGAGATGTTACAAATCAATTGATGCTAGGGCTGGGCGATATTACCTAACCTCAATACCATGATTAATTGAAGCTCTCACCTTATTTCGATTAATGAGCGATTATTTTATGCTATGCTGGAACAAATTAGTGGTGATATGGACACAGTCTTCCTGCAGAATGTACAACTGACTTCTTTCTGTTCAATGTCCTCTGCACAGAATCCAAAATGTGCCCAACAACGGAGATGACATTTTTCTTGGCTACAACGTCCTCTCATAGATTGCCACTTGTCTGCTCCCTGTTGGCAGTGCGTCCTTACCTCTTGGCAAAAGTGAAAGCAGACAGTATGGAGGATCGATGGTCAATTGACTTACACAGAGAAAAGAATCAAAATAATTGACATGAGTAAAAATACTTCGATTAGAGGGTCTAAATGGTGATTTTGATTATTTTGCGATTAATTGCCTAATTAATGCGAACATTTTCTGCTGAAGACAAACTTTTCACTTGTATGTCATTGGCGAAAATAACAAATGTGTCCCCACTGGGTATTGCCACATAGGCTACTTCATGTTTAATTGGAGGAGTGATAACAAAATTAGCACAGTAAGGAGCACACAAGTTGCTTGGTAGCTGATGTTATTGTTCCTAGGTGTAGATGCAACCTTTATCTGACAGAGTACTGTTCATGTGTCATTATTCCTGACATCACTGATTCCTGTTAAGATTGGAGCCGCATATGAAAATGTTTTCAAACTTTTCACTTTAAGAGCTGTATTATTTTTTCCAGGCACCATTCTAGTGCTAAATGAAAGGCTGTTTTTGTTGTCGTGTTAACATTGCCTGACTCTTGAGTGTAGGATATGAGAAAAGAGTTTAATTTTGCCTCAAGTCAAAGGTTACGTTAAAGCAGTTTGAAAACTGGGTTTTGCATTTTCTGCTTAGAAAAAAGCAGAGAATGTGTCGGGAAAATGTGTCTTTGCGATGGCAAAAAACTGTAATCATACAACTATAATAAAGTGGAGTTACTACTGCGATGATTCACATCTTCCATACATTGCCATAAGGACTGGAATATATATTGATTTTTTTTTTCTGAACATTTAAAGATGAAAAAAAATTGTTTTTTTCCTTGACTTACCCTTTCTCTACTTGTACGTGTGGCAACATTGGAACTATACAATACTATTATTTGCTCATGTTAGTAGGTCCTGTCAGGTTTTGCAGGGGCTCATTTTAAGCCTGCATATCTTTACTTAAGTTTTTTTATACAGTGAAAATAGCGCAGTTCTTAGAGTTCGTGTAGACTGGCCTGCCTGCATCAAAATTACAAAATTAACATTTAATAATATAATTACAGCTTTTAAGCATAATAGGTAAATCATGTTTAGTTTTGGAAAATATTGAGAGCATTGAGGTCAAACTTGTGTTATGCTATTTCTGTGTCACTACAAGGTTTTTCTTTGAAAAAAGAAAAGAACATTTAAATCATAGATCAAGATTTTTGAAAAAAAAAATCTCATTTTATTTTTAGGCTAAAACACTAAGCCCTACCTACCACGTTGATTTTGTGTCGTTGATTTTTAGAGCAGTTAGGTATGAAAATGGCAAAAAAAGCAAGTTTTCTGCACTGATCCTATAAAACCCAGTACAAACAATGTTAGCTGTATAAGTTAATAGTCTTTATAACTTTAGGCCCTTGAATAAAGACATATTGCGACTTATCATTGAAGCTTTATGAGGGCTGTGATATCAATCGACACCTAGATGTTGGTCTGAAAACCCAGTGTGATACTGCATCATTTTCTCACAAAGCAGACATTCAGATTAACAACATCACCAGCCTGGGCAGTGCAAGTGACAGTGCTGTATCACTCTTGCCATGCAACCTCTGAGAAGAGGTCAGAATTATCAGTTCTAAGTATTAAATAGACATTTGGGTCTTTATAGTACAGGAAAATGTTTTATTGGTAGACTGCAGCTGATTTCTCAGGGAATTTATTCCCTGCCCACATAGAATGACTTTTACCTGCTACACAGCACTGCCAAACAGAGACCAGGAAGTTCCATTCAGCTCTGCTTTTCTGTGAGGTATGTGAAATAGCAGCAGAACATGGCAATGGGGTAAAACAAACCAGAGGAGTTAAGACACGGGGACATACACACAGCTGCCTCAAATATAACCAGGCTAGAGTTTATATTTCTAATCAAAGCACTGCATGACAGCATTTAGGCCTCTAGACAGACTCAAGTGGACGTGAGTGTGACCATTTAGCAGTCACATTTCTTTCACCAGCAAGATGTTCTCAAAAAGCTTGCATCAAGCTGCCTTTTAAAAGGACAATCTGAGCTAAATCTGCATTGTGACTCTTTTTCCAAAACAACCCTCATCTTACAGCAGCCTTAAAAGACGTATTGACTGCACTTTAAACCAACCTTTGTTCAGCATTACAAACGAGAAGATAGGAGCAGACTTAAAAACTTCATGATACACTTGTAACCCTCCAGGGACCTGCAGTCTAACATTTAATGATGTGCTGTTCTTTCTTTTTTTTTTTCTCGCCGTATTATGAAAGACAGTATTCTCCTGCTACCAATTACAGCAGATAATACAAGTGAGGGATATTTACACTATGAGGAATCTAAAAAAGGATTTTAAAAAATAATAGATTTCCTCTTACCGGTTTTCCCAGCCCCACTCTCCCCTGTGATGAGGATACACTGGTCCTTGTCCTGGTCCCTCAGTGAACGGTAGGCCTCATCTGCCAAAGCATATCTGAAAGACAAAAAGTCTAACCTTTATATCAGCACACCATCAGTTTACATTGTATCCTTGTTTTCCAGTATCTTACAGGATATTTTAGGACGTGACGATAGTGGTGTGAAAAAGTTCAGATAAATGTTATGATGCTGAACCAAGCCACATGGCAGTCATCCTAATCAATGGCATGTGGCTTTAATGGAAACGAGGTCGCATCTGTAGGACAGCCACAGATGCTTTATATAGATACAGTGGCTGCTTCACATTTGGGATTTGGCAGGGATAACAGGAAAACAGATCATTCCCAAATGCTTTACCCAAACTTGACTGCAACACTAACACCAAAGAAGTCCTCGCACTCCAAAAAGTTCATCAGGAGCACTGTAGTTCTTATGTAAAGGGTTTTTATTGGTTGGGAAGACTGGGTTGCTTATCACAATTTCATTGTTGTCACATTGCTTAATATTATACACAAACTAGCTTGCTGTTTTATCATGTTTACATCTTTCATGGTCTGATACCATGGTCATGACTGTTTATGAATTTTGTGGTTCAAATATAGATATGTTTACAGTCACATTAACATGCTAATGTCCATGCTAATATTCATGCTTTGGCTGTCTGGGTAAAGCAGTTGAAGACAACATAACTAGCAGCAAGTAAAGCTAATTAAAAAAAAAAAAAAAATTAGATACCACGATTGTCTAGCTAAATTCTGGATCACCAGAGTTAAGAGGCTATCGGCTAATAATTATAGATATTTTATGTCTTGCTAGAATATTAATGCTGCTAAAATAAATAGAGACTCCATTTGCCAAGAGCTAGTGTTAATGCAATCAGAATTCCCTTTTTAATAAATGAATAAATATAAACAATCAAACTCACAGCAGTGGCCAACCATGGCCCTACCAAACAACAAATCAATGATACACAAACAAGAAATGAGAGTTCAATTTCTCATGGTAGTATTTCTTTGTTGCATGCCACAGTTAAGTAAATAAAGACACTATTTTGAAAAAAACACTGGGATACTGTAGGCTAATGCCAGCAAAATCCCACCAAGCCAAAACCACTGGGGTCCAAGCACAGTCCTGATTAATTAGGCCTGTCAAGCTAAAGCAGGCTAATATATTAATTTTGTTTAATTACTTAACCCCAAAGAAGCCTTTAAGTAAAAGCATAAGGAAATATTTTATGACGGAATTGAAGAAAAATGCTACTGCACTAACTCCCAATTACATTCATCCTAGTAAAGGTTTTATTTTCATTTGATAGTTTTGCAAGCAGCTACAATCTAGGAGGTTACCACCAATACAATCTAAAGTCCAATTGAAAGTGCCTTTACCAAAAGGCATCCCAATAAGGGCCTGTTGTATTCACACATCGAGACATTTAAGTTTAGTCCACAAGGCTGTAACATCTATGCCATTTCATGTCGCAATATGGCTTGGATGCCCACGACATGGTGCAGAGTGGAAGTGAAATCTCACAGGGGGATGAATATTTTGTCTCTAATGGCAGTGAGACTGGGGCTTCAAGCAGCCTACCAGTTGAGAATTGCGATGAAGACAAGTTAAGCTTGAGGAGTAACAGCTGACTACATTATTAATGATGGCAAAAATTTCTTTTTCCTCGCTTGAGGTAATAATTAGGCCTAAGATGAAGCAGAAAGACAACATTTACACTGACATTAATATCATACTGACTCCATATTGACTGTTAGAGGAACTTAACATTTAACTAGTTTGAAGATTGCATTAGTAGTTCCCAAACCTTATCGTAAGGGTCTTCTGTGTATCTGTAATGTTAAACTTTGTATCACACTCTTACTTTTTGTCCATTCCTAGACTATAAACCATTTTCTGACACCATAAAACATATTTAGATAATCAAATTAATATCTTAAAGCTGAAAAACTGGTCAACCAATGGCCTTAACATACCAGACCATGAGGAGCACCCGAGTCCCTCTTGGTAGGATTCAGCTCAAATTCTCTATGACACAATTACTGCCTGAAAGTGTAAAATTACTCTTGGTGGATTAGTAAGGGATGAAAAGGGACTGTCTTTTATCAATGAAGTCTATTGTCTATCATTGAGGGACAGTGACACAATAGAAAAGTGAGACAATTATTACAGTCTCACCCCTGCGAGACTGTAGAACAATAATTTAGTTGTTCACTTAATATAGACGATCCCTCATGATGGTTTGAGGGCAGGGTGTGGATTGTGTAATATCCATATCAGGGTGACAAAGTTTTATCTTGTGTGGCATATTGGTCTGTAATTTGAACGTAATACACCCTCAAAGACCAAACACAGAGGTTGAGGTTGCAGCAATACATTTTACAGCTTCCATTTGGCAAGCTTCTGCAGTTCTGCAAAACTATGTTTCAACGTTCCCTTTCAGCATGGCATGAGGCTGCAAATTAGCTTTCTTTGTCTCCAGTACCCACATTCTTTGTATCCATTACTTTGGATTTTATTTTCCAAAGCCCCATCCAGTAATAGCTGTAATTGTGCCTTCCTTAGGACATGCTCAGAAATGACTTAGCTGTTGAGAAGTTTGAGACATGATTAAGTGATTTGAGAAGACTCATGTAAGACCGTCATGATCAGCTTGGTGAATAGTTAACAAAGACGTCTGTCTGTGCAGTTGGAGAATGTAGGGAAAAATGTGACTTGCTATGCATGTTCTAAAAAAGTCTGCTATAAATGTTAGTTTATAATTCTTAAAAAAATGGCATGCCAAGAACAAGCACAAGCACACATATGTTGGACAATGAATGTCTACTGGCTCTCCGAGGTTGCCAGGTTCAGTTAAATCTTGACTCAGAAGCACAATGTGATTTGAAGGTGTAAAGGAAAGATTTATATCTTTAAGTCTAATGTTTCACATTAAGTACAGGGTAAATAAAGCTTGAAGTACTTTTAAAGGAATGCATCAAAATATCCTTTCCCCAGAGTCTAATTTGGTCCTTGCCTTAAGGTGCAGGGCACTCCAGCTCTCCGAGATCTCAGTAATATCATTAATCAAGTATTTATATGCACCAAGTGAACTAGACTTAAATGTAGAAAGGAATGTCTGACATTCACATACGCTGACAGGTATTTTCTTACGGCATAACCAACGGGCTCTAAAGCTGGGTCTAAAATGGGAAGTTGAACTCTGATGTTACATTAACCGGCAGAGCCAATGCTGTCAGGATCAACAACACTGCGGTCCAAAATGCAGTGTGGCACAGCAGAGCAGGGTTTTAAAAAAGAGAAGAAAAACTGGTTGGACTGAGTTTTAAGTAATATCCAGGAGAGTGGCTCAGACTGAATGGAGTCTGCATGCTGAATAGTAATACTGAATCACTCTGCAAATTAGTCATTATGTACCTTATGATGGGAGGAAAACTAGTCTAAAAATCTTTAAATCTTGCTCAGATGCATCAGTCACTGCTTTAGAGAATTAGCTACAATTAGAAGCAGACCTTGGTGCATATTATCACATACTGAACTAACACTGACCCCAAATTTAACAAGTGGCTGACTGCAAATAAGAAGCTATGAAGGGGGTGAGTGGGAGGCAGAGATAGACGTCCAGATGAATGCATTCCAAGCCCCAATGCAAAGTAAAACATCAGGCAGGCTAATGGAGTTTAGAGTTCTGCACCATCAAACATGATTTTGAACTGGGGCTGATGTAGCCCCCCTAGTATCCCCCCTTTCAAACTCTGGTGCAGTTTTGGCCCACCACCAACAAACCCGCAGGAAAATGGAAAATCCAGAGTTTAATCACAAAATTCCTTTTGGTTGAGGCAGTGTAGGGATAAATTGAGTAGTGCCTGAACCACTGTTGCACAGTCCTTATTTTCTTGCTCTGCTAATTATAGAGGGATGAATGTCAACATTACAGATACCATCAAAGAACCTGAAGACACAGAATATATTCATTTAGTCTCTCCTCAGAGCTTTACCTCCAAATTAGCATTTCAATCACATGTTTTGCTTGAAGGGAGTTTGCAACTAAAAATCTTGTCAAGAATAGTTTAAAAGGCATTGTTTGTGATGCAGGTCTACAGAGACCAGCTGCAGTATTGCTGTTAGCCTCTGAAGCAGATCTTTGCAGAAACAGGAAAGGTTCACAATTCTTGTCAACTGAGTTACATCCAGCAAAGCTCCTGTGCCACCATTTTTAGGAGACCGAACTTGACTTTTGAACTGCATGAAAACATGTCATGCCTGGTTGAACAACACAATATAAGCATCATTTAGTCCACCCAGTTTTGGCAAGTGGGTTGTGAAAGGTGTTTGTTGTATATCATGTAGTGTGTCATTGTAAATGTCAAAAATATAAGCCTCAAAACCTTCCAACAAGAAGTTTAACTCTTAATTTTTGTCCAGTGATTTGTTCTTTCCCATCATTGATGTTGAAAGCATAGAGCGCTCTGCAGCTATGACAGTCAAGGATGTAATCAAATCAATGGTCTTCCCTCGGAATGGAATGAGAACAGGAAACTTTTATCTAAGCTATAAAACAAATATCTGTGTTTATGGTGAGTCGATTCAAAAAGCCTGCTCTTTTATGTGTAGTCAGGAGTGGAGAGCCTGTTTTCTAGTGCTTTTGTTTGTTTTTTTTTTAGATTTTTTAATTAACTAAATGAATATTTATATTTGTTGCATGTTTTCTTCTTATGATGACAAAAACTTTGACAAAGACTTTGATAATAATGTAACTTAACACCCATTTTTAATTGGAAAAAATAAATCAGTCCCTGTTAAGTCTCATTTGAACAGTTATGGCACACAATTAATATGATACCCCCGATTTACAGTTAAATAACAGGGCTGCTTGGTTGTTGAAAAATAATAATCCTGATAATTTTATCAATGTTAATATTAAACTTATCAAGCATGGTAACCTGATATTGTAACATTGTGAAAAAAATTCTAATGATTAACCAAACACCACTACACAAATATTCTTAAGAATTATTATGAACATTTTAGTTACTATATATTAATGAGACTTATTCTACAAAAAAAGTTTATGAAAAATGTTTCCAAATAAAATACATATATTGATTGCTTTTTATGTTATGGCTGTTAGCAACATTTCCCATATCCATACAGAGGTAGTGAAGATGTTTTATGTTTTTTTTTAGGAATTCTTATTTTGAAGCAATCTCTTATTTACAAACATCAGCATCACAAAAATTGCTTCCCATTGGTAACAAAGGCTGTAAAATCATCTCAGTGATTAAAAACCCATTTATTTTGAAGATAGATATATTAGTAACTTAAACCAACACTATGTAGTTTTTTCAAACATAATATAGTACTTAGATATTCATCACCATGGTCCACCACTTTACAATAAGTTGAATGAGACCTCTGTCATGTTCTGAAGTGGTCTGTATCGCTTTCACTGGCGCTATGTAACTTCGGGGTGGATGGTGGGAATCCTGCCACACTAAAAACTACAAGTTTGGACTGCTTTACGGCACACGTCACTTCCCCCGATTCCCGATTTGTTTAAAACACAGAAGTGTCGGCGAAAGCCAAACGCAGAGCTGTAGTCATGGCAGAGGCAGCAAAGAACGCGAGAAAAAGAAAAGTTTATTTTGAGGATACCGAACAAAGAAAGCGAGAGAAAAACAAGCTGAATGCTCGGACCAGAATAAACATCAGTTCGGTTTATTTCACACTCGCTGGCGTGAAATAAAAGACGAGGAGGGATGTCCGACCGATGCCGACTTGGCCCTGTTATTGCTGGACTTGTAAGTACTTGTTGATTGTTTACCATCTGTTTACAGTATTCGTGAGAACGTACGTATGTAGTTTTGTTTAGACCTATTTCAAGTGTGTGATACCGCCAGCTCGTGGTTGTCTTTACTTTTATTCACTTTATCGTTTCAACAGGACGGGGGCGGGGGCGACTTCACGGTATTAAAAAAAAAGTTGAACTTAGCGATTTTTAACATCGTCACGTAGTCAAAAGTAAATACATTACCTCGTCGCTATCCATCCTGCAAACAGCCGCTGAAGACAGAAGAATACTTTTGAGCGAAATCCTGGCTTCTGTGATTTGCCTACAAAACAAATGCACGCGACCGGCAGATCTGTACCTTCACGGCAGTATGCACGCGCTAGCGCTCATGGGTAGTTGTGTTCTCGTTTCGGTCAAGTGAGAATCTTCCATAGTGCTGCTTTGATTACTAGAAAATAAATCAATTCAAGTCAGAGGTGTCCTGTAAATGCAGTTGGTCTCACCAATGAAAGAAAAAAAAACAAAGATCAAGCTTTAACTTTGAAATCATGTCACTGAAGTCCTACCACCCCATACAGGCTCTGGATGTACACACGTGGACAAAAATATTGGTATTCTTTCATTGAAGAAATAAAAACCCACAATGGTCACTGAAATAACTTGAAACTGGCAAAAGTAATAATAAATACAAATGTATTGAAAATCAAATAATGAAAATCAGACAATGATTATAAATTGTGGGTGAGCAGAATCATTTAAAAAATAAAAATAAGGAAACTGTTGATACCTCTGCCTTCATATTTTGTTCCATAGCCTTCTGAGGCAATCACTGCAATCAGGCATTTTCTCTCAATGAGACTTCTGCACCTGTTGACAGCTATTTTGGCCCACACCTCATAAGCAAACTGCTTCAGTTGTCTCATGTTTAAAGAGTGACTTATCCAGACTGCATGCTTCAGCTCCTTCCACAAATGTTTAAAAGGATTTAGATCAGGGCTCATAGAAGGCCAATTCAGAATAGTCCAATATTTTGTTCTTAGCCATCGGGTGTTTTTGCTGTGCTATCTTGTTGATTATCCTGTTGGAGGACCCATGACCTGTGGCTGAGACTGAGCTTTCTGACACTGGGCAGTGCATTTCGCTTAAGAATTTCTTGATAGTATTTATATGTCATTGTACCCTGCACAGATTCAAGACACCCTGTGTCAGATGTAGCAAAGCAGCCCGAGAACGTAACTGAGCCTGATCCATGTTTCACAGTAGGTACAGTGTTCTTTTCTTTGTATGCTTCATTTTTGTGGCTGTGAAGATGGAGCTGACATGGCTTGCCAAAAACTCCAGTTTTGTTTCATCTGTCCAAAGGACATTCTCCCAAAAGCTTTGTGTCTTCTATGCATTTTGGCAAGTTCCAGTCTCGCTTTTTTATGATTTGCTATCAAAAATGGTGTCCTCCTCAGTCATCTTCCATCAAGTCCACTTTGGCTCTACCAGCGACGGATGGTATGATCTCATACTGATGTACCTCAACCTTGGAGTTCACCTCTAATCTCTTTGTTGTTCTGGGCTCTTTGGTTACTATTCATATTATATGTCTCTTCAATTTGTCATCAATTTTCCTCTTGCAGCCACGTCCACAGAGGTTGGCAACAGTCCTGTGGACCTCAAACTTCTGAATAATATGTGCAACTGTAGTCACAGGGAAATCAACCCACTTGGAGATGGTCTTACAGCCTTTATCTTCAACATGCTTGTCTGTAATTTTCTTTTAAATCTCCTGAGATAATTCTCTCTTTAGCTTTCTGTGGTCCATACTCAGTGTAGTACATACCACGATACCAAACAGCAAAGTGATGACTTTTCATCCTTTAAATAGGCAGACTGACTGATTACAAGCTTGAAGACACCTGTCATGCTAATTACAGGACACACCTTAGTTTAACATGCCTCCATGGTCAAATCATTTTCAATATTTTCAAGGGGTACCATCAGTTTTGCCCAAGCCAGTTTCGTTACTTTGTTTTTCAAAACGATTCTGTGGATTCACGATTGAAAGCAATGTCTGATTTTCATTAGTTGATTTTCAGTATATTTTAATGTATTATTACTTTTGTCGGTTTCAAGTTGTTTCAGTTACCATTTTGGGTTTATCTTTCTTTAACCAAAGGGTACCAACAATTTTGTCCATGTGTGTACGTATGGGCAGGGGGCCCACTGCATTGAATGAGCTCTTCACATGGCTTGAGAGTCTTGGTGTCTCTCAAAGGTCACACACTTACTTTCTGCCTCTACAGTGAACTGCTCTCTCATCTCATGAATGACAAATTTGAAAAGTTTGATTCACCATAAATATGAGTGTGCAACACACTGTGGATGCACAGTGCTGTAAGAGGGAGGAGGCTCTTCTGATACAAAGCAGAAGGCGAGAAGTGTGCAGCACTAGGTCGTTTGTCAATTATCCTGTTTTAAGGATCCTGGGAGGCCAAAACTGTTACTGTAATTGAAAGTCAATTAATTGGCCAGCACAAATCAATAAAAAGTTGCTAAATTTGGCTGAATCAGTGAAAGCCAGAAAGGTACCAAAGGAAGAGTTGTTTGGGGGCTTTGAGAGCCTGCACTCACTACTGAGCTCAGCCACATGATTCAGATAGCTAAACAGTGCTGAACTCACTATCAGCCATTCACTTTCATTACTATCATACTTGGGCAAGGATAGTCGTCCCAGTTTTATGGTGTAATACTCATGAAAATACTCATGCGGCAATGTTGCAAATATTTATGATGAAAGAGCTGCTTACCAACTGCCTGCCAATTATTTTGAGCAAGAGACACTGACTGTCAACTGACTTTTTAAAAGGATGCAGGGTATCTTAAAAGCTTGATTTTGGGACCCTCAGTTGTATAAATTAATAAATCCCGTTCAGGGAAATACCAGCCTTTCCAAAATCCTTAACTGTACAGTCACTCATCATGGCCCAACCTCTGCCCTCTCCTATTAACCATGTTTGCACGAATGAGTCTTGCCACAGGACATTACGTCACTCTTGAAAAGTGCAGTGCAGCACAGCAGATGTCTGCTTTGTGAAAACAGTGCTGCTCCCTGACCTGATCCTGGCAATGAGCAAACTATCACACAATTATCCATGCCCCAGCGGAGGCCAATGGGAGGGGGTGGGGGACAGAGGAGGGGCAAAGCGATGGTATATAAAATGAGGGAGGGGGGTTCTTTGCCAGACACAAACACACAGACAGCTAGTCATATGAATATGAATGGCCATCACATCAGAATATGAATACAAGTCAGCAGGGGCAAGGGGCCACACCCAAAACAGAGCAAACACAGATGATTAAAAAAAAGAAATAATCCAGGGCCACACTTTACTTCCTTCAATAGAAAAATCTGCATTTATATTCCCACATACATAAGTACAAATAAAAAGGCAGAATTATAAAGTAAAAGTGCCCCTGTCGTTACAGAGTATAGTACTATCATTAGGAACAAGAAGGCAGAAGGAGCAGCGACTGTACTTCACAAACTTGGAGAGGAAAAACGATGATGAGGCACCAAGGTTGCCATCAAAGGAGGGAGGAAGCTGTGAGTGAGGCACCGAAATCCCAAGGGCCTCCCTGATCAGTGTGAGGAGCTTGGATATGTGTGGGGATTAGGGTGGGGTATAAGGTCCCGGACCAAACGTGCTGTTTGGCACCTCCCCTCACATCTGCCTGCAGGCTGTAATTTGGCCTTGCACGTGGCAGCGGTGAACACAAAGCCACAGTGGCATGAGGTAAGCAGGAGAAAATAGTCTAGTCAGTTCTTTTTTACTACAAACCTTTCGTAAGTGGGGCACTGGAGGAGATGATGGGCCTTCAGTGTGTGACCTGAATCTTAAAAGGGTGGAGCGCTTTGAGGGCGAGTCAGTGCACTTTAAAGTTGTGATTTGTAGATAATGAAGCTGTAACGTATGGGCAATAGAGAGCAGCCCACCCAGCTACAACGAGAGGACAGGATCCTCTGAGGCTGTCAGTATCAACTTTTCTTAAGAGTGACATGCGCATCGACATCCTTCTCCTGTTCAAGTAGATCTTTGGTTAAAGGGCTACTTTGATTCTAAATCCGGCTAAGGTTCTGTTACTTGTTTGGATGAATTGAGGGGGTTTAGGGGTCCAGTAGTCTGTGATCTCAGTGTGATTTGGCTCCTCCAGAGGCCACAGGAAATCCGCCTGGCTCTCATGGAGCAGCCAAGGAAGCAACTCTCTTCCTGATGACCAGGTGGAGGAGTGTGTGGCTGTTGCGAGAAATCCACACAAACCATTGCAGCTTAGTGGCTCCAGTTTTTGAGTGAAGCTGCTTGTGTGGGTGGCTTAGGGAGCAGAAACACACACACCCACTGACAGAAGGTCCTGTTTCTGACAGATGTGGCCCATCTGTGTGATAATTATGACAACGTGTTAACCTAAAAGAGGGGGAAAATGAGGAGATCACCGCTCAGGGGAAGCATCTAGTGAGTATCTGACATAGGATCATAAAAAAAGTCACACAGTCAAAGCACTCCCTGTATGCACCTTACAAGTGGCAATAAAAGTACCTCGAACTCTGTAACTTCACTAAATTAAAAGCTCAGTGTGAAGTACAGCTGCCACACATCTTTAATTTATTCAGCACTGACTAGATGTTTAATTACTCATTGATACTCCCCCACCCTTACATGAAACTTCCAGGGGGTCCAGGGCTTTAATTTACTTTACTGCACAGCAATTTGGTGTCCCACAGCGGGGGAAAACACAGGCTCAGGTTGTTTGTCTGATCCTTGGAATAGCAGGAAGTAAGCCTGCTGAGTAAGGTAGCAAAACATCCTCAAAGCAACACTCAAACAAAGACACTTTATGCTTCATGAAGGAAGTCTGTGTATAAATAAGCAGGTTGCATAACACAAAAAATGAATATTTAAATGATTCCAGATAGTCAGGTGTGAAAGGAGTTAGAAGACTTGTCTGAGTCATGAGATTAATGGCAGATTGATTGATGGAGTTGGCCTTGTGTCACTGGCTTAAAGACAGAAATATATAGCCACATGCATATAGGCTGATGGAAAGAGAGCTGTCTTATTGTAGGCTAGAAAGTCTAAGTTCTGCTGGGACTCTCAATTTCCCCTCTTCACTCTGCTCTCCATGTGTTAGCTGTCCATTGAGGCAGTGTTTCTGCTCGCTTCAGCCTCTTGGACAGCCCTCCAATAACCCTCTTTACACTGGAGTACTGCATTTCTGACACACTTTTGATTTGCTCTCTAACTTTAGAAAAATAACTTTGTAACCTTTGGGCCCTGCGAGCATCAGAACTGCTCCAGCAAGCTTACAAAGGCTACACAGAAGTAAACTGTTTAAGCCAATTTAGGACAAGAGTGTTTGGCATCTCCTCAAAGCAGAAGAAGGCCTCAGGGTGACCATGTGAGTCTACTGAGTCCATTCAGACAACACGTAGTCATTGTTGGACTGACCCGCAGTGTGATGTCGGTCCCACATCTGCTCAAAAGTGGTGGTTGCCAACCAATCCTGCCCTACACTAGGAAATAAGGAGGCCACAGACCGAGAAGTTTTGTACAGGGGGAAAAAAATTTTCGAGGAGCACTTTCAATAGAAACAAACCATCTGAGCAGAAAGCAATAGAAGAGTTAAAAAGAAATGACATATTGTACTTACTTTATTTAATGCTTGTTATCAAGTGGTATGACACTGACTTGGTTGCTGTGTATTAC
This sequence comes from Scarus forsteni, assembly GCA_036419115.1. Taxonomy (NCBI): domain Eukaryota; kingdom Metazoa; phylum Chordata; class Actinopteri; order Labriformes; family Labridae; genus Scarus; species Scarus forsteni. Next base: position 42,873,768 of record JAZDUH010000098.1, read on the forward strand.
TAAAAATTATCATTATTATTTCATGATGCTCAGATTGAAGTTACTGTAAACACTTTGCCATCTTTGGTTATAAAAGTACTCCAAAGCACTGACATCACACATGAAATCTCCAGTAAAAGAGCTTGGGTACCAAAAACTAGACCCAATTTGGAACATAACCAGAATTAGTAAGATATACATAGATTTGAGGTATGCACATTTTCTGTTCCTCTTTTCAGTTCCAAACAAGTACATACATGTTTAGACAGGGGAATTGCACAGTCCAGAATAAGATACCTCTTTACAGAGCATATTCTGCCTTCTTGAGTCTGATAAACCCTTTTAGTGTGTTTCACTTGTTTCTTCCAAGTGATAAACCACCTCTGTAACCAAGACAAATAGTCTGTGGCATTGAAGCCTCTCCCCCTCCCCCTCTTGGTCGTGCAAGCAGCTGCCTTAAATGTCTCTTTCCCCCAAAACCCCTGAATACAACTACCTGTGTGATGTCATACAATGGTTTTGACGCAAAGCCCATTGGTTTGGGGAAAGGCTAGCGCTGAGTGTGGACATTTCAGAGAAAGAACAGTTGTTGACAATATGACACAGAGCAGCACTGAACTGAAAAATTCCCGCAGAGAAAACCTGAAAACCCAACAGAGCAGACTGAGCTTGTGTCAGAAAGGGAGCCTTAAAGTGGCAGGCTGTCTGTCTGAGCAACTCAAACACAGAGAGAACAGAGAGCTATCAGGGGCCCTGTACTAGAAAACCAGACAGGATTTTTAACATTAGTGATTGTGAACATACTCCTGCAGTCTACAAACAAAGAGAATATAATAAACCTAGTTTCAGACAAAATATTACCTTCCTAATGAGGCCATTTGTGACTCAGCTTTCAAACAAAAATATAAGACAAGGTTCATGGTAGACAATGGTAGTCAAAGTGTGACTGAATATGCAGAAGAGATGACAGCATGTGCAGTAAAGAAATGCCAAACAGGAATTGTGTTACAGTCTGCGGTTCACATTCAGTCATGGCCCCTGCCATAAGTGACAATGTCTGCTGTAGCAATTTCTCCTGCACATGAAAAAAACAAAAAACATGGCAATGATTACATTTGCATTCTGTTGTACATCCAGCTGGTGCAAGTCAATAAATGTTAGCTGTCAGTGAGCTATCATGGGTAAGAAGTGAGAACATCTAAAAGTCCTGCAAAACTAAAGGAACCTGACAAAGATCTGCTACAAGAAGAAAAACACATCCTTATTATGATGAAACAGTAACATATATTGAAAAAGAGCTTGTATTCAGGGAATGACAGTGTTCAATCACACTTAGTTCCCTTTATTCCAACTCTTTGATAAATATATTACGGGTTCATCCCATATGAAATTCACCTGAGGTCCCAACAAATGGTGTCACACCTGTTTTGTCGCCTGTGAATTGCACATGTTCCTGTGAGGCCATTATTGGATGCCAGTATCTCTAGAATGAGCAAAGATTATTGGCTTGGTAATTTGGGCCCATAAAAGGCCAATTTCTTCTGCTTTGAGTTAATTGGTCTTCCAAATGGTGATGTTATTATGTGCAAAAATGGAAAAATCAGTTTTCAGAGGGCCAGTGTCAACCTACAATTATTTACAACAGACTATTGATCCTGGATTCCTTCAATTTGAAGACAGGACTGTCAGCAGGAGAGACCTGATACTGCAAAGGTCTTAATTTAGAACATGACTTATTTTTATCATCACCAAAGAGGATTAAATGTGTACATGTTTAAGAATATAAGAAAATTGGACAGCAATCATTGAATTTTAAAACCTAGGGAAAATATTGCCTACTTATAACTTATATATACATACATGCTTATACATATATATACATACATACATATATACACATATAGATACATGAATACATATACACATATAGATACATAAATACAGACATACATAGAGATACTAAGGATGTAACGTTACCAGTAAAATGGTAAACCGCGGTAAAATTTCCCACAGTAATCATTATCGTGTCCTTTTAAAATATATATTATGTTATATATATAATATATTATATCGTGTTGGTCACCACACTGCCTCAGTAACGCAGGGTGATGCTGCTCTTGACTGGAAAAGCCTGAACTAATGTATCTGTCCTCGATTAAGCAGCCTCAAGGGAGGCGAGCATGCGTAGTTTGCATTGTTTGGCCTCTGAGTCTGAGAGCGAAAGTTAGAGACACTACAGTGGAGACTTTTCCTCTCAAAACACACTCTGTCTGGTTGAATTTTGGATTTTACAAGGATGCCGAGGGGAAGCTGATGGTAGACAGCCTGTTTAAACGTGAAGCTGCGGCAAAAGAAAAAGACGTGCGTGGTTAAAACTGCTGTATTTCCTCGAGTAAATGAACTGATCGAGCCATATCAGTATTTTTTTACCTAAATAATGTATAATTTGTCAGAATTGGGGATTTTAGATCTCTGGAGGGATATGCACCCCACAGATAAAGACTATACACACTATTCACATCCACATGATGTGTATTCAAGACTCGACTACTTTTTCTTTTTTAAGAGAGATAGACACAGAGTACAGCATTGTGATCATGGTAACATAGACCTGTCAGATCACGCCCCAGTTATTCTTATGATCCAAATGAATAGACACCAAGGAAAAACACATTGGAGACTTAATGTAAGTATTCTAAATGATAAACAATTTCAAATTATGATAAGAAAAGAAATGAAATTATTTCTAAAGGAAAATAATAACGGGGAGGTTACCCCAGAGATGGTGTGGGACACACTAAAAGCATATTTCAGAGGGAGAATTATTGCATACTGTGCAAACAAAAAAAGAGAGCGACAGCAAAAATTAAAAAGGCTGACAGAGAAACTGGGGGAGCTTGAGGCAAAACACAAACAAGATCCAAAATCAGATGTAAGTAACCTAAAAGAAATAAGAAGAGAGATTAACTTACTATATACCCTGGACATACAGAAACAGATGGTTTTCACAAAACAGAATTATTACGAGAGTGGTTCAAAATTTTCAAAATTGCTAGCAAGAAAACTTCAGAAACAAAGAGCAGATAGCACAATATACAAAATAAAAGATCCTACGTCAGGAAAATTGCAGATAAAAAGAGAGGAAATACAACTTACGTTCCAAAAATACTATGAACAACTATACATGCAACCACAGTTAGAAAACGAACAGAAGGTGACACAATTTTTAAACTCCCTGACTCTACCTACCCTGACAGAAGACCAAAACAAAATACTTATATCAGACATAACAGAAGAAGAATTAGATAAAGCTATTTCTAAACTCAAAATTAACAAATCCCCAGGACCAGACGGATTTTCTCCGGAATGGTATAAGACCTTCAGAGATCAATTAAAGCCTAGCCTCCTTTACATTTTTAATAGAGCCTTAAAAGATAGACAGACTCCTCCATCATGGAGGGAAGCGGTTATATCCGTCATCCCTAAAGAGGGTAAAGACAAATTAGATTGTGGATCATACAGGCCGATCTCCATCCTGAACGTCGACTACAAACTTTACACTTCAATATTGGCGAGGAGAATAGAAAAGGTTCTTCCTGAACTTATACACACAGATCAGACGGGCTTTATATCTCAGAGACAAACACATGACAATATTAGACGTTCTCTACATTTATTAAATCACATTAAACAGAACAACCTGGAGGCAATTTTAGTCAGTTTAGATGCGAAAAAGGCCTTTGACTCCGTAAGCTGGAAGTTTTATATAATGTTCTTAAAAATTTGGTTTCCACCAAAATTTAATTGATGCTATCAGCTCTTTGTATGATAAACCTATGGCCCAAATCAAAATAAATGGATATTTAACAAAACCTATAACATTACAACGAGGCACAAGGCAGGGCTGCGGACTGTCTCCCCTTCTCTTTGCTCTTTACATTGAGCCACTAGCTCAATGGATTAGACAAGATAAAAATATTAAAGGAGTGACCATCGACAAGGAGGAGCACAAAGGCTGACCTTATATGCGGGCGATGTCTTGGTATATTTAACGGAACCCTCAAACTCCCTACCAAACCTGTTTAAGTTATTAGAATCTTTTTGGTGGATATGGATATAAACTAAATATTCATAGAGCATAATTTTAAGGTTGAATTATGCTCCACCAAAAGAGCTTCAGGAAAGGCTTCAATTAAAATGGGATCTAGCTTCAATAAAATACCTTGGCATACTGCTACCAAATGAGATTAACACAGTGAAAAAGATAAACTATGACCCCCTTTTGAGTAGAATAAAAGCAGATATATTGAGATGGAATTCCAACCCATTTTTAAGTTTCACTCAAAGAACAGAATCGATAAAAATGAACATTCTTCCGAGATTTTTGTTTTTGTTTCAGGCTCTCCCAGTTGAAATTGAATCTAAGCAGTTTTTAGAATGGGACAAGATTCTTTCAAGGTTTGTCTGGCAAGGAAAAAAGCCAAGAGTACGCTTCAAAACCCTACAACTCTTGAAAAAAGAAGGTGGAACTGCTATACCAAACTTGAAAGACTATTTTTACTCGACCCAACTTAGACCTCTTTTAAATCTATGCAACGAAGATTATAAAGCAAGATGGAAGGACATTGAAAAGACCTTGATTAAAGATATCCCAGTTCAGGCAATATTAGGCAATAAGAACATAACAGAGATCATAAACAGAATACAAAACCCATGGCTCAAAAGTCAACTGAAAACCTGGAACACAGTTAGGACAGAATATAAATTAATAGAAAAGTTATGGATAACTAGATGGATAGCACATGACCCTGACTTCAGACCAAGAAAATTAGATGCCAGGTTTAGAGAATGGATCGACAAAGGGATCACAACATTTTACTCAGTGACAGATAAGGGACGGATGAAAGATTTCCAAACTTTAAAAGAAAAATTTGCACTAGATAAGCAAGACTTCTTTAGGTATTTACAGGTACGGAGTTACTATGATGAATGTATTAAAAGACACACAATTGAATTGGAGGACCCAGTACTACAAGAAATAATAAGGGCCTACTCAGGTGAATCTAACAAAGGTGTAATCTCACGACTGTATAAAGGTTTTCTAAGTTTGAAGGATCATTCCACAGAATACATTAAAAGCAAATGGGAAAAGGAGGGTGAGTGCGACATAACAAAAGAGGAGTGGCATAGTTGCTGTGAACTACAATGGAAATGCACTCACTCTCACACATGGAAGGAATTCTCCTGGAAATATTTGATTAGATTCTTTGTTACCCCAAAACAAAAAAAACAGTATACTGGAGTGGACCCTAGATGTTGGAGAGGGTGTGGGGGTCGGGAGGCAAACCACTACCATATATTTTGGGGCTGCCCAGGATTAAGACCTTTTTGGTCAAAGGTGTTTGAGTTAATGGAGGAAATACTCCAAACAAAACTACCAAATAATTTTAAAACATCTGTACTGGGTAGAGCCTGCTCCCTTAAGGGGTATGCTAATAGCCAATTATTCAGAATAATGATGACAGCAGCAAAGAAAAACATCACTCGCCGATGGTTGAACCCCGACCCTCCCACAGTAGAAGAATGGATAAATACAATCAGTGATATTTACATGATGGAAAAAATCACCTGTTCAATTAATCAACAAATGGATAAATTTAATAAGATATGGTCTAAATGGTTGTCCTTCCTCAAAAAGACTCAATCTACCTGAGGAATGAAAAATAGTATATTGTCCCCCCCAGACTCCATAATACAAATGAGATTACAGGTTTTCCACTGTATTATAACAACATTGTCTAAACTAACTTTAGAACTCCTAGGTTCACCCTCCTGCTGAGGTGCAAAATCTCTCTCATGTTTTCTTTTGCTATATACATCCTGTTGTACATGTTTTACAAGATGTTCTAATACTATTAACATTTTTCTTTTCTTTTTGTTTTTTTTGTTTGTTTTGTTCTTTATGTTCTTGACTAAATATATGATGTTAATAATGTTTACACAGGCTCTCCCTAAATATGAATATAATGTAAATACAACCGAAATGTTCTATTTTATGATCATGTCTGCAGGGAGGGAAGGGGATTTATTTAAAGAGCAAAAAAAAAAAAAAGGGGTGCTGCATCAAAGAAGAAGAATGAACACTGGAGATGGACAATGAGAGAAGACTGAAACAAGGACTATGTCAAAGAGAAAGAACACAATAAGGAAAAAGTACGGAAAATAAGGATATAGACAGCAATCTGAAGTTTCCA
>JAZDUH010000098.1:42882500-43127500 GCA_036419115.1 Scarus forsteni
CTGCCAAGGTGAAATGATAGGACGAGTCAATCCACTCGGTCTTAGCCATTGAGTTAGTCATAGAAGGATAACAGAGGTAAGAGCATGCTGAGCAGAGATGGGAATCACGTTTAATGATAACCAATAACCAATTTTCCTATCGCTCCAACTCTGTCTTTCTTTTATCAATTCTTGTAGATTTTCTGTGTATGGAAAAATCAGATTAAACTCCAAACACATTGGCACTCCCAATATTCAATGTTCTTCAGTGCTGCCAAATGTTTCAGCATTTTGCTGTTATTACCCTAGCTCTACAGGTCATATTTCGCCTAAAATAAGGTTAATTTTCGTTTATCATTGAGGTATGTTCATAATCACATTAATACATGGGCTCAGTCAACTCTGATTGGTGTACAGGTCTGCACTGTGATAACTGGTACAACGGGGACGTTGATTCGGAAGGAGTCCAGTGACCTTGTCCTAGCTCAGACCACACAAAGTTTCTATTGGCCGATAAGATGACTGTACGGCCTCCATTATGATTACTTCCTCTTCTCCTTGTATTTTGTGCAAACTGCCTCAGGAAGGGTGAAGTTACTGTTTTGGAAGCATGTACAGTACTAGGTGAAAGGAATGAATGAGGCAATTGTAAAGAAACAGAAAAAAGATGTTGAGTGAACCCCTAACTAGTATCACAGTAATGCAAAATCAAAATAGATGTCAAGTTTCACAACAACCTCTTTTTAGGCATTTTTCTGGAAATACACTGTGAATAGGGAAATGAATTAGACAAAAGAGGATTGCAAACTCAGCAGAGACATTCTGCAAAATCCATGAGACATGTCACCTGCCAAACAGTAACATCACAGAGCTTTGTGCTGTTAGGTTTGACAAAACCTGTGTGCTAAAGTAGCCATAGATTATAAATGGTTGTATTTGTCCACTGTAATGCATTTGCATTTTATTCTTCAGTTGAAGAGGTGGGTGGAAAAAGGAACACACACACTCACACTTTCCCCATCAGCTCCCTCCAGGTTCAGCGATCTCACCATTACGCCAACACACAAGCTGGAGAGGACTCACTCTGCCCACCTGAGTCAAAATGCCACTTCAACAAGTGCCCACTTACATCTACCTACGTACAGGTTCTGTGCTGAAAATCATGTAGGACTCCTTGAAAATAATCCTTTACATAACACCAAAACAGTGTACATGTAAGCTGGTTTCCAAATAACTGCAGCTGTGCTAGGGAGAAAAATGTGAAGTAAGATAAAAAAAAAATACTTGGAGAGATATTCTAAAGGAAGTTTACTTATTTCCTGTGTCACAACTGACAACACTGGAAAGGCAAACAAAGGTGCATTGACGCTGTAAATGGCTCCAAAGTCCATCTTATTCACAGATGGAGCAGCATGGTACCATGGCTCTTTTGATCTAAGTTTGATGTTCTGCATGGGAAAAAGCCTCATAATCAGATATGAAATGAATTGACACACATGCACTCTTTTTGAAGTTTGGTGTTGCACATTAAGCATCTCAAGCACGATCACACTTGGCAAGACCTTTCAAGAAAGATGTCAGGGATGATGCAAGTTTAACAAGCTAACATATTTTACCACTGTCAATTAATGCACACCCCTTCACCTAGTGTTAGATTAAGCTAAATAAGGACAACTGCTAAATCCAATCACACAAACTATCCTATGTGAAGGTAAGGAGAATTGGGATAACATGTTGAAAAGTCCCATTGGGTCAGGATGTACATATTGTGTGTGAGAGAGCACAAAGGGAAAGCTGGGGTAGATGTGGGTCAGGCAGACACTCAGTGCAATTAGCATCCTCTCACATGTTACCTCTGGTCTTCTTCACAGCTTTGACAGAAAGGTCACAGCCCTTTCCCTGAAAACTATGGTTAGAAAATGAATGGTTTGACAGTTTAAGTAAAATGATTTGACAGATTAAGTAAGATCCTGTTTAAGAAGGTGATTTCTCCTTTTCTTAATTGTTAGATTGTGTGGGACAGATCAAGGTTATTATTGTCAGATCTGACATACTTCTGATTAAGGTTGAAATGATTCCTCGAGGATTGAGTTCTTCGATTACAAAAATTAAAATTATTTGCCTCAAGGATTCATTCAAATCCGGACCACTCTATAGTTGCTGTGTTTGACATGGATTGTCATTTTGGTTGTGCAACATGTGTGCTGCTTCCCCTGCTGATATTGTACAATTGTGCAGTAGGAGAGTGGCAGAAAGAAGAGAGTCTGCAGAGGACATGGCAGAAAGTATCACAAGTGTAGGATCACTACAAGTAGAAACAAAAAGAAAACATAGTGCAGTGTGGTTGTTGTAAAATGAAGTTAGCAAGTTGTCAAATTTTTTGTTGGCAATCAAGCTAATCACCAACACATAATCAAACAGTTAAAAAATATTCCACAGGCTTTTATTTTAGGGAACCAGGGCTACCCTTACTTATGTGTTAGCAAACAAAGTTATATCTGCCCTGCACCACTCTCAAGAACACTACTAGCATTTGATTCTCTTCTGATTGCATTTAAGAAGTTGCTTTAACGATATTTTAAGTTCTACGAATACGGCATTACTATCTAAATATTAAATTCTAATGAAATCTGAATATTTTTTTAAATTTTAAAATATGTTTTAAAATTCAGTGATTGCTGTCCATTTTTTTAAAAATTCTTAAACATAACAATGTAATCCTCTTTGGTGATGACAAAAATAACTGTCTCTATCCTTTATGGTCAAATAAACGCTGACCATCCTGTAGTGGTCCAATTTAGCTGTACAAAGGTAAAGATAATCTTTATCAAAGTGGGTAAAAGACTATGGATGTAATAAACAACCTTAGAGATACATTACTCAAGATAAATGTAAACCATATTAATTTTTCCATGTTACATAAGACCTTACAAAGCAGATTTCACAGTGAAGCTGTCATAATCACGTGTTGGACAGCTGAGCAGCCTGACATGCGCCTTGCACGGGGGCCTCTTTGCTCCATTAGCCAGTTGTGATGTCCTGCTGCAACCAATGCTCTAGTGGCACCAGGTATTGAGCAGTGAGCCCAATCTGGGGTCTCAATACCTCATTAAGCATTGGGGAAATGCGATCCTGCCCTTGAGACATGGGGTTAGAGGCCGGCCCACACACACATACCCCCCCCACACACACACACACGCACACACCAACTCTCAATCAGTGTCTGGCTTGGATGGCAGGGGACAAACTAAAGATGACTGGAGGCCATCTGCAATTTGGCTGCTCAGGAGAAAGGCCTCTGATTAGTTCATCTTTTATGCTTCCACTGTGTGGAGGGGAGGAAAACACCTGCCAGCTAATTATGAGGACCCTCATCTGGGTAGAGAGTAGTTTGCTAAATTGACCAAAAGGGGAAATGATGGACACACAAGTGGTCTTTTGAAGAAGGAAAAAATTATGTGACTGTGCATGAGCAGACTCTAGAGTGGGTGGACAGAAACTTTTTTTTTGTTCACAATAAGTAGATAACATAAGTAAAGCAAATTGGGAAAAATCATACGGCAAATAGAGGGTACACATTTACATGTAAATTTAAAATGCACTGTTTGTTTACCCTGTAGCCATGGTTGAGTGTTTTTTTTTTTAAATACTCTTAATGGTGCATATTAGTTTTGTCTTGGTTGTTTGCTTGCATGTTTTTTCAGCTAAATAATTTTGGTTCCCTACCATTATTTAAACTTGTACCACAATGTGTATATAAAGATATTTAAAGGTCCTGTTTAACTTCATTTGACAGCTGATGAGAACATCTGCTGCCTAACTTCTTCCTAATTGATCAATGTGTTCTTTGCTGGTCTCAGGCCAAACCATAGTTTACACCAACTCTAATTAAAATGGAACTTAACAGGCAATTATCCCACTAACATCTTTAGAGATAGGGGACCAGGGGAACAGCTGCAGCTTTCTTTTTCTCAAGTTGATATGCACACCCAGATACAGATAGAGACACAGACACACAGTTTTTGTCTGGGGAGTGTAAGAGCAGGTGTAAAACAGACAAGCACCTGCCAACACTCACTGGTCCTAACTTGTGCTCAAATAATGACATAAAGCAGTGTCATACAACAAGACATTTCAGACACACTTGGAGGTAGGGGCCCTGTTAAAACAATGTTTCACCAGGATTATTAGGCGTTTTGGGCTTTCAGATACAGATAGATGATCCTTAATACTTCGTGTGCAGACCTTAATGCATTTCAAAATGGTTGGATATTAGCTCAGACAACACAGAGGGAGGTTAGTGGTGCCCTTATCCTGACTGGGTTGGTTTGATGGATGCAGACACTCCTCAACCACAGTTCCATTAATTTATGTAATGTGCGTTAGTCGAAACAAATTTTTAAAAAGTGTGGGTGATTTAGATTCACAAGGCCTCCTTCATATTGATGGAAATTGATATCGCTTCCACATTAAAGTTAGCGGGTTAACGCAGGTTTTTCAACGCAGGTTAGTCCACTAACAATCGGTAAGTGACTCCTTTCCCACCACCAGCAGGTAGTACCCAGGTCTGATCGGCAGCAGACGAGGCTGTTTTTTTTTCCTCTGACAAGTCAAGTTATCAGTGTGATGAAACACGTCCATGTAAACAAGAAAAAGGAGCATGGAAGCTGTGGACACAGTGGTTAACTTTTCTGTACTTCACAATTTTGTCCCTCTTTGAAAATTTACAAACTCAGCGCAGACTAAACATCATTTGAGCGCTGATGATGCAAGGGAGATGGAATTTGTTGCAGAGATGGCAAAGAGTCACGTAAGTTATATACAGAGGGACAGGCACTATATTATGCAGTGGGCACATTACACCGACACCATGAAGTAAATTAGGGGGTTGTGATGTTCCCACTGAAGCCGATCGGAGGCCGGCCGATAAAAACCCATGCAGCTTGCAGGGTCAGTCGACATGGGTCGAAATGCTATTTAAACATTAAAAAAGAATACCTAAATTGCTCATGTGGTTCTGGCTAAAAATAGATTTAAATGATCAGTATATCAAATATTGTACATTTAAAGTATACTTATTGTATTTACATCTCAACAGGGCTTTCCAATCCTTTTTTAAGTCTTTAATGCCAGGTGTGGACATGCTGGAGTTCAGAGGGTACTGAAGATTGTTTAATCTTTGATAGGTCTGACTGGATCATTAAATGCCTCTATTCTGACGTACACCAACATGAAAGCAACTTCGTTATGTAATTGCAACCAGTCTTGTGCTCTAGGTGACAGAAATTGCAGTCCTTTGGCCCAACCCAGTACTAGAAATATGTCCTTCAGCTCCCACATAAGTCCTGGCTTGCACTTGATTGGTTTGTGTTGCACACTAGATTTCTGAAGTCTGTGCTGAGCAGTTTGTTACCACCACTCGCTCCCATAGTTAACATGTCACTACAATCTTGAACATTCCCAAAGGCCTTGAAAACTGCGGTCATAAAGCCTCTCCTAAAGAAGAGCAGTCTTGATGCCACAGTACTGAACAACTACAGGCCCATCTCAAATCTGTTGTTTTTAGGCAGAGTCCTCAAAAAAGTTGTTTACCAACAGCTTACTGACTTTCTCTTGATGAATAACTCCTCTGATGTTTTCCCGTCAGTTTTTGGACCCCATCACAGTGCTGAGATCGCTCTTATCAAGGTGACAAATGACATCCGCCTGAACACTGACGCAGGCAAAGTCTCAGTCTTAGTTCTGCTAGATCTGAGCGCTGCTTTTGACACTGTCGATCATGAAGTCTTTAACAGAGACTAGAGGACTGGGTGGGCATCTCTGAGACTGCCCTACATTGGTTGAAGTCTTATCTAGAAGACAGGAAGTACTTTGTTGAAATTGGCAATTTGTGAGGTTCTCCAAGGCTTGATCCTGGCACCCTTCCTGTTCAATCTCTACATGCTGCCTTTAGGCCAGTTAATACAAAGTACTAATGTGTCCTACCACAATTATGCAGATGACACTCAGATCTATGTCTCACTGACAGCAGGTGAATATGGACCAGTGGATTCACTCTGTCACTGCATCCAACAGGTCAGTGTGGGTATGCAAAACAACTTTCTCCAGCTAAATTCAGACAAGACTGAAGTCATTGTATTTGGTCCACAGAAACAAAGATAAAGTGTTAGCAGTCTCTCTCTCTGAAACCTACCAATCAGGTTAGAAATCTCTGGGTAATAATGGATGCAGATTTGAACTTTTATAGCCATATAAAATCAATAACATCGGCAGCCTTTTACCATCTAAAAAACAAAATCAAAGGTATAGTGTCTATTCCTGACTTGGAGAGACTTATCCATGCATTTGTCTCTAGTAGGTTAGACTACTATAATGGTCTGCTCAATGGCCTCTCCAAACGAACTGTAATGCAGCTGCAGAACATCCAGACTGCTGCTGCTCGGGTCCTTACTCGATCCAGGAAGTTCAAGCACATGAGGCCAGTGCTAAGATCTTTACACTGGCTTCCTGTGGTTCAGAGAATAGACTTTACTGCAGCTTTGCTTGTGTAAAAGTCTGTCCACGGCCAAGCACCAAAGTACATCTCTGACATGTTAGTGCCATATGAACCATCTCGGACTCTGAGGACCTCAGGGACTGGTCTCCTGCTGGTGCCCAGATTCAGGACTAAACATGGGGAATCAGGGTTCCAGTTTTATGCAGCTAAAATCTGGAACAGTCTTTCTGAAGATGTGAGACAATCCTCTACTCTGGCAATGTTCAAATCTAGGCTCAAAGCAGCTCTATTTAACTGTACATATGACTAAAAAGATCTTGTCAGCACTCTTCTCTTCAAAGTTCATTTTATAATGATTATAGTTGTTTTTATTTGTCTTGTGATTTTGAAGCATTTTTCTTGTTCTGTAAAGCACTTCGAATTGCCTTGTGTATGAACTGTTCTCCACAAATAAACTTGTCTTGCCTTGCCTTTGTTTGTGTCCAGGGGGAAAAAACAGCTGAATTGGCGCCAGTTTCTATATACCTACTTCGTTAATTTGTCAAGACAGCACTATGCTCTCATCAGTTGCGTCTGCTAGCTTGTGGCTAATTCACAAGCTTTGACTTGCACCCAGCTGCTTTACTTTGCATATCATGCATGGACTTACTCACCCAGATAACTATGACCAGTGGGACTGGACAGACATAAATAAACTTTTAGAAGCCTGAGAGCCACAGGCATGATGTATGGCTGTTATCTGCATAGGAGACAAGCAAGTAAGGGACAATTTGGGTCTTCCCTGGAGACATATTGTCAATATACCATGTGGACAGTGTAGTCAGTTTGGTATGACTGTCCAAAATGGGTGTTGATGCAGGGTATAAATGGCCCCATAAGACAAACCAAACTAATTATGGTACAGTAGCATTAATTAAATGTAACACATTTTACAAGAGCAATTCTGCTTATGCACCCAGCCCTGGATTTGTCCAGTGACCTTAAGCTGCATAATCTCTCATCCCATCCAAACAGAGTATCAGGGTGCTTCGACATTTCCCACCACACCAATCAGACAATGAAAAACATTTCACAATAGACTGTGGTCAAGGTGCTAAAGGGACACACAGGGCCAGTAACACACAAAAGCTTTTTCTGCGTTACAGTAGTAGGTCACCAAAAACAGATCTGTGACACCCTGCCATGTTTTTGTCTGTAATGTCATGAATACTAACACCTCAAATAAAACTGGACCTTGCTTATTGACACAGTGGTATTATCTGAAGTGTGTGTGGGCAAGTTCTGTGTTTTCAAGTAGGTTTGGAGAGCTGGGCAGTTATCTGGTGGTTGTTATTTGTTCTCTAAAATAACTCTGCAGTAACAATGAGTTGAGAAATTCAACAAGGCTGGAAGTTCCATGCACAAACACAGTAACACACAAAAACTGAAAAAAGAACTATTTCTGGGTAGCAAAGATACAGATACTCTTCGCCTATCTGTCAAACAATAATTAACTATCTTGTAACAGGAAAAATACAGAACAACCAGTGCATGTTTTAACCTCTAAACAAAAGTCCACTGGGCTTAAATGCCATCCACTGAGGCAAAGGCTAACCCTATTGGGCACAACACTGACTGATAAAAGCTCTTCTGAGCTGCTGACTTTATACTGTTCAAGTGTCTGATGAGGATCAACAACAGGATGAGGAAGATTCTTAGGACCCCCTGTTGTTACCTTAATTAAAGCCAAACACTGATCCCCTTAAGGCACTGTTGGCATAATGCCTGTCAGCAAGTTCAAGTTAAGCCATGCAAACAACATGGTCACGAAATGAATCAGCATTTTCTTGCATGAGAACAACATGTGAAGGGCAGAGATTCTCAATTCAAAAGGGATGACATAGAAACTGAGTGTTCCAATTTGTTGAAAAAAGTGTGTTACATCTATTTCTTCTGTGCTCACATCAAGATTTTGGAAATGTGGCAACAAGAAGACAAACTCAAAGTATTACTTTAGCCTGGCCACACATTTGCACATAATTTAGTCCAGTTAGTTTTTATTTTTAGCAGTTATTTTCCATTACTGTTCTCGTTGAGACTGAGAATCAGTTGTGGCAAAAGGAAGTTTTAAGTATAGGGCAATCACCTAGTTTTGTGAAGCTACAGGCATGGGTGCCGAATTATAGGTTAAATGAAAAATGTATGTAGCTAAACTTCAGGAAGAGAGTTTCATTTGCAATACCCTCAGGTCTTCTCCAAACAGACCTTCCACAATGAATTAGATGTTAAGTTGCTCCACTGGCTAGTTACTTTAAGGCCATATTGATTTTAGGCCCTGTCCACACTAAGCTGAAAATGTTTTCATTTTAGAAAGCGGCATCGTTTCAGGAAATGTCTCTGTTCATATGACAACGCTGCCTGTAAGTGGCGCTGTAATGCTGCCAAAGACATACACCAAAAACAAGAGAGGACAAGTAGCATTTGCATACGTTATGTGAAATGTCAACTAACACTGGCATATGCTGTTCTCCATGTCTCCTTGTCCACACTGTGGTGAAAAGGAGAAGGAAATTTTCCTGTTAAAGTCAAAACAAACTCAGAAGCTTTTTCAGCATGAACTGTACACGCCACTGTTTCTGTTGTCAGGGTTTGCATAAGTAAGAGGTTTGGCTATGACATCATTGTTTCAGAAGCAATCCATTCTTGTACTAAACATGATAACGCTCAGTTGGCAAAACACCATATCTGTAAGGATGACAGACCAATAAAATAAAACACCTACGGATAGCACTGAATTTGTCTTTATGTGACAGACCTTTAGTCTCACTTCAAAGGGCAAAAAGTGGCATATTTTAGTAGGCAAATTTGATAGGAAATGTTTAAATTATTTAATCCAAAAAAGAGAAATACAATAAAACCATACCAAGAAACTGTAGTAAACCAAACCATTTTACAGTACTACTCAAAACCTTCAATTGCATCCTCCATGTTTTAGTGAAAATTACTGATCAATAATCAAGATTGCTGTAGAAACATATCTGTTTTCATGCTATCATGCTTTTAGTCTTTGTACATTGTCACAACAACTCTGGCTAAAATCATTTCCTATTGTCGTTGGCTTCTTTTTTATGTAGACATAGTATGTAAAAGTAACTCAAGGGCCATAATGAGTGATGGGAAGGCTGCACGTGGCCTCCACACTGCAACTTGGTTACTGCTGCTTTAACAGAATAATCTGTGTTAAAGATATGACAGGTTTACATGTGTAAGCTGTAGTGATGCATACACACTGTTCTCATTTGCATACCAGTCAGGTCTAATTTATTCACATTACAATTTCAAATCCCAGATATGCATGGGTATGTTTGTTTATGCATTCTGGTGTAATTAGGAAAGTCAAAAGTCAAGTTTTGACAGTGTGCTTAAATTTGACATCAACATCAAACATTGCCAAAGGCTTTCTGTTCCTTCACCAAGCCAATATTTTTTCTCAATGAAAGGCAAAATACTCTGCAGCAAGTATCAAACTATAGAATTATGATTAGATTGACAGGGAAATTTCTTTTTGAATAATTTTGGAGCACAATAAATACCAAGAAAAGCAACTTCTAGAATACTAAAGGGAGAGGCAGTGTCAATGGAAAAAGAAAAGAAATGTTCAACGTGTCACATAAATCATTTTTATATTAATTACCCGGTTTTAAAAACTGTGGAACAGATTCTAATCATAAATAAAAGAAGTTTAACCTCCCAGATTTAACATAAAAACAAATGATATTGGTTTATTTGTGCCAACTGTCATCAATCCTCAACTGAAATTGCTTTTTATTCCCCAGCATCGACAAAATAGAACTGTTAGTTTGAAAGTAATGAAAAGTAATGAAAAGTAAAATGTGCTAAACTTTGAAAATCTTTTTTTGTGTGTTTTTCAATTTAAAAAATGAAACATTTATTCAAACTAGCAATTAAAGGATTAAAATTCAGGGAATTATTGAATATTTGTAGTTTTGAGCAGAACTGAATTAGTTTGATGGATTGATGCAGAAAAGGCACAAAAATACTGATGAACTGATTTTGTAGCATTTTGTTTTCATGGTCTACACATTAAATGTCCCATGGTGCAAAATTTCAAATCAAACACCAAATAAAATAATAATAAAATTAAATCAATGCTGTTGCTACATTTTGAAATATCCGAGACTCTTATCACCAGCAATGTCTGAAAAATACTTTCTTTTTTACAATTTCTAATTCAAACAAGAGTAACATCATGTATTCAAACTTGAATTATAAAGGTTAATACTAATATATATGTATTAATTTGGTAGTTTTGAGCTGAAATGAATATAATTGAGCAATTACTGCAGAAAAAATAAAACAGAAACACTAATTTTGGGTTTGGGTGAACTTATAGCAGTTTTTTGGGCCTGAGGCGGATGCACAGCTGATGCTTTTTATTTTCATTTTTTTAGGAAGGCAGTTTAGGTTTGTTACCTATAATATTAATAGAGTTTTAGTACAATGTTAGTAGAATAGAGATGATTGTAGGTATTTTCTTTAATGTTTTACAAAATAACTCAGAATAATTGTTCTTCTGTACACGAGTCTGTGCGTTAGGGTTAGCATGACCGGAGTGTGACCAATGCAAAGCCACAAAGCTTGGTCCAGATGGTCTGACCCTGAGGATTAAGATCAATTTATGTTGCATGTGAAACAATCTGCCTTGACTGACATTTTAGTCTTTTTGCAAGTCTGTCCTATTAAACCGAGCTAAATCTGCTTTACTTTAACACTAATGGTAAGTTGGGTTTCCTACATTGAGAGTGTCCATTTAAATCCACTGTAAAGAACTCTATATCTGTAAAGTAAACAAGTCCTTAATCATCTATGGCCGCAGAGGATACAAGAAAAAAGTTGATTGTTGTTCTTGATAAAAGGCCTGATTTTGCCTTTTTAGGTCCTTTTTGTCTTATTCAAGTTTCATCCCTATTATCTGAAAAAGCTCAGCCAGGAACTGAAAAAGAGCTTCTGCAACTTTTATTAAAAGTACAGAAAACTTTTATTTGAAACATTGGGCCAAATGCATCTGGCTACATCTGACATCTGTAAGTAAAGAGCTTTAAGTTAGCAGATATAAGCAGTTTTCAGAACCATTCTGATGTTCGTGCATAACTTCTTCAAACAAATCGTTCAGAATTTGCATCACTGCTTTTCTTGTGGCAACGGCTGTTTTTGTTTCATGTCAGTGTGGTATGAAAATGATCTTGCAGAGTGTTTGACAAATGGCTGGCTATTTAGCCTTTAGCCTTCCATAACTATCCAAATTACCTGGTGATGCCGTTTAGAGCTGAAGCCATTTCTTGAAAATACCCACTCACAACAGCCAAGCCAATTTTTTTTAACGCTTGTGTTGTCTTTACATGTAAAGGCAACATAAACCTATACTCCTTGTCCTGACCCGCTTAAGATGACCCAATTCTGATATAAATCCTGTTAACTCTATTCTAAATTCAAACATAATTTTGCATGAAGATGCCTCCTGAAATTTATCACAAACATTGCCTACATTCACACTGCAGGTCTTTTAGCTCAGATAAGTGTTTTAGCTGAGGTCAGGTATTTGGTTTTGTCTGTTCACTTCAGTTTTTAAAATGTGGTCTGTGTATATATGTATATATATATATCTATATATATCTATATCTATATATATATATATATATATATATATATATATATATATATATAGATAGATAGATAGATAGATAGATAGATAGATAGATAGATAGATAGATAGATAGATAGATAGATAGATAGATAGATAGATAGATAGATAGATATTTGCATATGTGCTGCTGTATGTCTTGGACAGTTTACTATAGCAAAGTGGATTTTTTTAAAATTCCAATAGGTTTTTCGGGTTGTATGAATTTTAATAAAAAAGAAAAAAGTAAACAAATAAAAGTAACAATATTTGATGCTTTACAAGGACATCAGGCTCAAGTTTCTACATATCAGTCATACATATTGTCATACAAGCTATTTTCATTCAGTTACTTGAATTATTGTTCCTATCAGATTCACTGAACATAAAAATTAGTATAAGAAAGTGGAAATTCACTGTCTGAATTTGCATTCTTTTTCTTGCATTTTTTCGAGCAGCCTAATAAATTTTTGTCTAGCTCAGTTTTTTGCTTCTTCATATTTTTCTAAAATCATAGTTTTCTCTCAGTTAAAAAAAGTAAAATGAATTGCTAACAGTAGATTTGGCTGCTCAGAGAGAATCAATATTGCAAAATAAAATAGCTATCTAACCTATATATATGTAACTGCAATAAGACATCTGGAAGATGCCATATCTGACATGGAACCATCATACTGAATCACTCCAATTACTTGAACAGACACAGATGACTGAGGAAACACCATCTTAAATTAAAAAATGAGTAAACACAGGAGCTGAGACAAAACTGAAAAAAAAACATGGTAAGATGTGATAAAGATAATCAAGCATTTCCAGTTAATTATGATGAAACAGGCTAAAATAACAAACAATAACATAAAATTTATAAAAAGAGGTAATGAAACATGTAACTAAAATTAAGCAAAAACAAAAACCCACATGAGTCCGATTAAAGGAATAAAATAAAATCTGCTAAAGCCAGATTAAAAATGTAAGTCTCGAGTTGGCATTAAAAGATACAAACAGATGTTGTTGCTCTCAGGTCTTCAGACTGTTCCACGGATGAGGGCTGTAATAAAGAAAAGATGATTCCTGGACGTTTTAGTTCTTACTTTTGGAACTATTATAAGACCACTACCTGAAGACCTGAGGGCTCTACTGGGCTCATATGATAAAAGAAAATCAGATAAATAAGAAGGGCCAACACAATAAAGAGATTTAAAAACCAATAAAAGGACCTTCAAACCGATTCTAAAAGTGACAGGCAGACTTTAAAATCTGTGTGATGTGAGCTCTCTTTTCTGGTCTTTTCAGCGTCTTTGCACATGACTTTTGTAGAATTTGAGACCAACAAATATTTGTTTTTTTTGAAGACCAGAAAGAAAAGCATTGCAGTAAACAATTCTACAGATGACAAAAGCGTTAATAAGGGACTAGTTCTGACCCTAAGATGGCTGTTGAAGAGTGCAAAAAATTGACACCAATTCTAACCATTTGCACGTTAGTGGTGTTCAAAATTAGTTTGAGGTCTTAAAATCTGGATTCAAAATCCAAATTGAAACAAGGCTGGAATCCTTATGTAATAAAACTTGCATCAGGCATGAATTTAGAAGTTTTAAATAGCAAAAAACGATTTTAACGGTACACAGGTGTTATCCTTTCTCGTATTTATGTTTCCGACCATAATCCTCCAGCTGGTGTTCTATCTCAGCTTTAAGCCAAATATCACCAAGGACAGAGTTTTATTGTTTAGGGGGATTTGTTGTGGGCGATTAAGTTATCATGTTTCAACAGGTAAATCAGGATACCTTAATTTTGAAAACAATGCTCTGCAGTGCTGACCACCAGGGAAAAAAGGCTCTGTGTACACAAGCAGTCCCGAACAGTAAACACAAGGACATGGGGGAGCAGGGGAGAACCAGATAAAGAATGAAAAGGAAGGAAAAAAGGGCAAAACAGCCTGAAACTGTGTCATGTCAGTTCTTTACAGCTGGCTGTCAAGTAAAGCCAAGGAGCTCGCTTTTGTCCTCAGGGAGTGTGTCTGCTCAGGGACGAGGGCACTCTCACCCTTTCAGTGCGTCTCTGAAGGGGGTTTGCTGCAGCCTGGGGACACAGTGGGCTAATTGATAAGTGCTGGGCTTTGTTTTATCTTGGCAGCCATACAGAAATGTTGACTTGGTCTTGCCAGTGGACAGATGGCATGCCACAGTGCTGAATGGTCAGCAGAAGCAACAGAGTGACTTGCCAAACAAGAGCCAGCAAGCGTCTGATCTCAGTCAGTGCCCCTCTGTAGCAGCAAGAGTGCCAAAGATCATCTTTACATGATTTTGGAGGGCTGCATTGAGAACAGACAGAGGGCAGTACTAGTTTAAAAAAAAAAAATCTGTTTTTAAAAATAAAGTGCAGGATCAGATACATTGTTATTCAATTATACCAGTGTACCCAAAACACACCACTGCCAAAAAAAAAAAAAAAAGCTTTGAAAAGTTGGTGGTCACTTAACTGAAACATTACAGAATGTTTTATGGAAACAGTAACTGAAAATGCTTTTTATCTAGAAACATTTTTACCTGTGTATTATTGCAAGAAAAAAAAACTTGTTATAATAAGGTGATGCTATTCTGTTAGCATGTTTCTGGAAGCTGATATCATATGATAGCATTGAGCCAACAATTCACATTAATCATCCATTTCTTATCAAACGTGAACTTTTGCCTCTTTCCAACATTGACTTTTGATGTGAATTTTTAACTAAAATGAATATTCTGTTCAGATCATATTATTTGCAAAAACTTGCAAGATTACAGCAACTATTTTTCTCATAACTCAAGCTTAAATCATTTATTAAATCAAAAGTTTACAAGGTTTGAAACTGTTCAATCCACAAACAGTTGTTGGCTAAAAAAAATGTCTGTTTAAATACATGGCGAAGACTATCAATTGCTAAAAGCTTGCTTAGTCATTTAAATTGAGTACATTCCATGTTAATGTGAACATACAGTATCTACCTCGACTATACTCAAACCTTGTTTCTTCCAAGTGATCTGGTTTGGTTGAGTACAGTTGGGTACAGTTCAGAGCAGTTAAACATGATCTTTTTTGCATTTCTCCCACCAGTTATTCCTTCATTTGAGGGCAATAATGTGTGAGTGGAGAAGAGAGGGTTGCGCCTACTGCATAAATGCATTACCTTGCAGCAGCTTGATACAGTGAAGTGGGCTGAAGTAAAGTGCAACTGTAAGCACAGAGCAACAATGGACACATTCTTAACAGTAACAGCAGTGATCAAATCACTTTAAACTCATGGCTCATTTGAACAAGGTTATTTTTTCTCTTTATTTTAGCCTTGACCATGTGGGAATTGGTGATCAACAGTGCTTTTAGCTCCATCCTTCAGAGTTGGTTTGGTACACTTGGTACCCTTTAGAGGGGCGTCAAAAAGTGGGACTGCATAGGTCATTTATTTGGGTACCTTTTCTCCTTAGATGACAGTGGAAACACTTGTAATTATGTGCCATACCAAGCCACATATTTTATATATATATATATATATACACATATATATTGTAGCCTTTGTGTTTGTGATAACACAGTTAAAACAAACTTTTGAGTTACTTTAGGTACAACAAATGATATGAGTGCTGTCCCCCGAACTCATGTTCATATGTCGAAGCAGGCAGTTCTTTGGCAAACTTTACTGTTTCTAAAATTCGCTGCGATTATAAAGTGGATTGGGATTCTTGTCAATGCACTCAAGTCTCAACATTTATCAGATGATAGGCTGTTTTAATTTTAGGTAAGCGTCTTTAATTTCTCAAGTCAAAGTAGGAATGAATACTGTAGGGCATGGGTTAAATACCTCATCTAGTCTAATTGAGGTGTAAACAAGCACGAAAATATATTCAAACCAAGCCATTAAAATATATTGGCTGACTTCAAATAATTTTGAACAGTGCAGCTGGAGATGGACTAACAAGTTTTCCTGTTTTTTAAAGTCCACTTCTGTCAGACTAATGGTTCTTACAAACAGGACGCTACTTGTACTACCTCGGCTACTACTCTCCATGCAGTCAATGTACAGCTGCGATGGGGCGGGGCTAACCCTCCCAGGATGCAATTGCTGCATACAAAACGATCACTTCACATGTCGCACGATGTCAAGGTTAAAAAAAAGTCGATCTTTTCAGGCAATGTCGGGTGTGGCTGTGCAGCAACAGCCAACCATCGGTGTGTGCATGTGTGATGGTGCCCCTGACAGACAGTTTTTCATCCGGACTACAGAGAACAATTTATGTCCGTGAGGGAAACAGTCAGTGAGGACATTAGTTCCGCCTTGACGGACCGCAGAAAACTCACAGATGATGCTGCTGCAGGGCATCAGCTGCAGTGTTTTGTGTTAGATAAGTGAGTGAAAAGGATACAGCTGGAATAAGGTTCGCTTATACATCCTATTATATGATATATGATATGATCGCAGTGAAACCAGTGGACGTGACATCACCGAGCGACGGCAACGGTGGCCAAAATGAGGTATTTATGGACATGCCACATGACTTCAGTGGGCAACGCGATTTTGATCACAGAGTTGCTTGCAGTGTGAATGCAGCATAACACAAAAATCCATCTTGCTCTGACAGCATGTAAACATCTGTCTCTATATTTCAGTAACACTAATATTTAATTGAAGCTTGCCATTTACCAGCAAGATCTTTGTTAGAAAAGCATTTAAAGAAGCTCATGGCTGTATACTATCCTCATCTGTTCTGTGTTTCTTCTTTGTTGGGACAGTTCACATAAACACTAGGTGGTTTAGAGATGACCTGGGAGGTGGACTCACATGTGTGGACTGAGCTCATAGAAGTTCCTGTTTCGATACTCCTCCACTTTGTCTGGCGTGAAGATGGAAAGGTGCTTGTAGGGGTTCATGGAGATCACCACACTGCCAATGTATGTCTGAAGTGGAGAAGAAAGGAGACACAGTGAGAGTTATTTAAATATGGCACCACTTAGTTTCAAACACAATTATATGAGCAAGGGTATAAAAATCTTTTCCTCCCTTCCGTCCATTTATGTTAATTATTATGTCGCTGTGGGAGGAATTTTGCAGCTGTCAGCTTTTCACTGCGGAGTGATCATAATGCATTGTTGAGGCATGCATGGCCGGAGGTAAAACTGAGAGACAGTTTATGGAGCCTGCAAGCAAGGCCATTAAATGCAGACTAAAAAAGTCAAGGTTTAAAAGAAAGGTCTGTAATCGTCATGTAATTGCAGAGCTGCTTGATAATGACAAAAATAATCACCATGATGATTTGATTGGTACTGAGACCTAGATGTTAAACAATAATGCCCATGATTTTGCAACATCTGCATCACATTGATTTATTGATCTTGAACACTCCCACGCAGGGATAATAACTGATAAGTTTTTATTGATGCTGATATCAATAAGTTCTGCTTATCTGTTACATTTTTAGTGACCACTCTATTGACTCTCTTGGGCTTTATGTATGAAGGCATATGCGTTTAACAGTTTTCCATGTCAATAAAGTCAAACACAGATGATGATGGAGTTTGCACCCTGCCAAAGACATCAGATGTTTACCAGCGCTGTTTACATCACATTGTGTGAAAAGACCATGATTAATACCTCATCTCATTCTGACTGCCTTTACAAAGGTTGGGACATCTTCAATTGGCTCATATCATTAATATGTTATCAATCCCTTTCACAGATATCATTAGGTATGAAGGTTATTTAATATCAAGTATCTCAAACTAGTCAGGGCCAGTTCTCAACAGAAATCAGCCCCAAAGTTCTTCTCACCACTTTAAACTTAATGAAAACTTTAAAGAAAGCAATAAATAGAATTACTAAGTAAACAGACCCATGGTTCCTTCACACTTTAAAAAAAATGTAAGAGTTTTTTCAGAAACCTCTGAAAAAACCAAACCTGAAAAGACAACATTTTTAACAACATTATTTGACAAAGCTGTGGTATATCAAAGGTCTAATGTCCTGCAAATCAATTGTTTTTGCCTTTAATGTTGTTAGAATAGGCCTGGCAGATACCGTGATAATTTAAGGACCACTTCCTTACCAGTAATCCCTCCTCCCCCCTCCCATCAGGTATCATATAAGCAGTGCCGAGTATATCAGCATAGTCTCCTGTAGTCTCTTTGCTCTTTTCAATCAGTGTTTCCAAAGGGGAGGGAAGAAGAGCTGCCTCTGATTATCTCAGGAAAAATGTTTTTTTTTCTACTTAAATCAAATCCTTGCTCAATAGAAATCCAGGATGTGATGTAAACAGTAAACACACTGAACATGGGAGATTTAAAGTATCTTAAAATTATCAAAACTAAAGACAAAAACTTCTTATATGATTTTAAGGCACTGCGACTAAATTTTCTTATTAGTTTATTGTTAAAGGAAAGGAAAAAAGGGAGAAAAAAGAAAAGCCCCACAAAATACATTTGGATGGTTTTCATATGAAAATGTGTCCTTGGCTGACTAAAAGCGCCCCTGCGTATTCTATCAGCAAAATCACTTTTCTCCCACTTTTGTTCAGTCCACCTCTTACTTTTGTTGCTCAAAGAGTGTTTTTGATCACTCCTGAAGATATCAATGTGGACCATGACACCTCTCCCATATGAGAGACGTTCCATAAGCCAGGAATTTGATTAACTCACGGCTGTCATTGGTTGAAGGAAGGTGTCTAGGCTTATCCATACATACTCAGTCCACATGAAAGCACAGCACTGAAAATCTGAAACAACATCCTTGGCTTGAGAGCAATGTCGCCAGACACCGCTTGTTAAAATTTACAATTAAACAGCCTGTTTTGCACAGTAAAGAAACAGAGGGGTTTGTAGGCTAGAAACGTTCTAAATAATTCTGAGGGCATCTGGGATTGATGTCATCTCAAAAGAAAAAAATATGCAGCATTTAATTATCATTACACCACTGAAAAAATGGTAACAAAAAGCCGGGGTATATAAAAGTGATGTAAAATTGATTTAAATATTAAGGCTGCTTTAGGGGCCGTAAATACAGTATGAGCTTTGGTTTAAAACAGAAATGATTGATATCATTCTGGTTCTATCAGTTTTCTTCGGATAAAAAATTGAGATGTTTAAATGACTTGACTCTTCTTACAAAACAGTGAAAATGTTTCCCATGTACAAAGAGGAAATTTCTGAGATAGAGAAGAGAAAAAAACAGATTCAAATAGCTAAAATTTCTCACTGAATATAGAGAGGTTAACATGTTCACAAAATTGGGTCTAATTTTTCCATTAAGTAGGCAGTTTAGGGTCTTGAGGCTAAATATTTGAGGATCAATGCTCAAGAGAAAAAACTATTTGCAAACCTTCCGTTGCACAAAGAACATAAAAACTGAATAACTAAATATTTAGACGAATCAAGAGGTCTTAGTTTAGGTGTCATCTTGAATTGAAGACATTAAAAATAAGAGTTTTCAAGACAGTTTCTTCGTTCAAAATTTCAATAACTTGATCAAGACTCTTTCTCACTTTTCAAAAGGTCCACCAAAAACATTAGCACTATAACTTTCAGTATCTTGTTTTCATGGCTCATGTGTAGCCAAACGTTCTATCATATCTAAACCACAACAGAACACTAAAAAGCATGATTTAATAAAGAGTTTGTTTTGACAGAGCCAACGTAAAACATATCTGATTTTGATGACAAAATGGCAGGCTTTCTGTATTTTAAATTTCCACATAAAAGAACATCTTTACATAACATTCACACGTCCCTGCTTCACAGATAACACTTGTCAGATATTTCTGTGAGTGAAATGTAACCAGCCATCATCTTCATCATCATCCTCCTACACACCAAACAAAGCCCAGATAGCACTTTCAAAACATCAACCTGAAACATTTTCTTTGCTTTCCATGGTAATGGCTGTTGCATAACCCACTCTGACAAGAGTGGAGCGTGGCCTTCCCTGTGGCAACACCACAACCTCCCACAGACTCTCGTTCAATAGCCCACCACAGGCAAAATGAGGCCTTTTCAAGTGCAGAGGACGAGGTACAAAGGGAAAGTGTGTGTGCTATGTAAACAGCTATCACGTGTAAATGAGAGCCTCTCTTAAGGCGGTATGAAAACACAGTAGAAACTGCAAAACACAGTGTCAGGGATATTTTTCATGAATCTTTTGAAACTAACATCAGAAAAACGAAGAAATGAGCCCCCATTACTGGGACTGTGAAATGGCCATTAACTTGGCATTAAAATCAAATGCGATGTCTATAATTTATTATTGTGTGCTTATTGAACTTCCCTTAAAGACATTTAGTTCAGTCTCAGCAAAGAAAAAATAATTAGATATAGCTCTCTCACACTGCTAACAGTCTGCTGCCTGATGAACATTTCTTTTCTCTCAGAGACTTCTTGGATTTATATGACCTTTTCCACTTTGAGAAAAGTTGGACAAGATTTTAATGAAAACTTCAACAGAAGCATGTCTATTAGCAGGGATCAATAATGTGTGCTGACACTGTTAACAGTGCCAGGTGATGGAAAAATCTCTGCTCCTTTTATTTTGTGTTCGACAGAGTTGCTTTGCTGATATACAACAGCATCTGGTTGGTCATTAAATATACAAGTGCTCGAAGGACAAATCACACAGCTTAAAACAAATACATCTTTCTCAGTCAACTTTCCCTTTAGGTTAATTTTCAGAGATTGGTTTCCCCTTACTTCAACCCTTAAAATCTCATTATACATATAAATAGAACAGTTAATCAATTTGGAAAAATCTGAGTTTGGTTTAAGATCCGCTTTGGCCAAAACTGTCTAGTTTTCAACTGCATGTCTGTCATCCTGACAAGCATCTAAAACCAGCATGCTTTAGTTTGAACAGCCCTGCTTTCGTCCAATTTAAATACCAAAATATTATACCATGTTTGCAGCACTTTTAATTTCTATATAGTGTTGCTTCTACTGATGTTTTGAAAATAAAACATGTCAGTGAACATGTTTATTAAACTCTGCACACAGCTGTTGAGTCAGCCCATGTCATCATATGGACCTGCTGCAATACATTAGGCAGGCCAGCTGGCTTCAAAAATACATGAGTCAGTGCTTAAATCAGTAATTAACATTTGGATTTGCTCACCGTTTTTTTCTTAGGTTTGAAGCTAATTAGAAAAATTACTGTTATATAATTTGAATCTTTTGAGTCATATATACAAGACATGAATAAAAGTGTTTACATTTCCCACAAGTTGTTCTTGATTTTCGTACATAGCAATTAAAAGAAAGACTGTTAATGGAAGACTCATGACCTGCTTTAAAAAAAAAAAAAAAAAAACATCTGATTGTGTTTTCGAAGCCTTGATGTATCAGCAAATGGCAATGAACCAATTGCCAAAAAAGTCTGATGGCTTAGGGGTTAAGTTAACACTAAAAATAAAGTTGGCTGTAAATAACTGAGTAGTCATCTTTGGCTGCTGATGTTTGTTCAAAGCCTGTCATCACATGCTGAGTCATCAGAGGCTGCCATCCTGGTCAAGTTTGAGCCAAACAGCAATGCAGTTCCCACTGCAGCTATGCTTAATAGTATCTGACTCAGATGATTAAAAGACCCCTCAGTCCACATGACAATGAAAATGTCATCGAAGAAACAATTCATACTGGTAACAAACTGCCTGTACAGTGCAGTTTAGCAGTATCTTGGGTAACGCATACTGTTTATAACAGAAAAAGTGAGTTAAAGCAATATAGAAATGTGGACTTAAACTGATCAGAGGACCCAAGGCTAGCTGTACAAGATAGCCAACATAAGCCAGATAATCCAGACAAAGCAATGTTGAATGGTGGACTTCTGATGCTGTGATCCTTGTTTGAAACAAGAGAGCTCAATCTGGACTTCTTTTCACTATCTTAGCAATTTTAGTCTAGTTATTCAACTCAATTCAATTTTCATTTGGAAAAAAAAATCAGGAACACCCCTAATGTAGAGCTTGTCCATGGCTAGAAAACACACCTAAAGTATAAACTGCAAGCACCTATGTAACCTACTGTAGCGAGTCAAATGTCTGTTACATCCAAATTACTCGAACAAACAGGTTCCTACAATACACATAACAATCTTTGTGTTTATGGCTATATGTTACATTTAGTTGTATGAATATAGCATTATATAGCGTATATAAAGCTATCTGATAAAGCTGTTGTAAAACTACATTTTCAGAAGATTTTTGGTTGATCTTGGGAAAGATTATTTCTTTAGTATTTTAATGTACTTTTCATGGTCTTTAAAATGTACCAATGAAATAGATTTCCTTCAACTTGTACCATAAACTCATGAGCCAATATAAATGTCTGCAGTAAAATGTGTACCCCATAGAGTCTTAAAATGTGTTCACCCTTGTTTTGTGTGAAATGACTTAAGTGTTGGAATGATGAATACATTATACTCAAAGCTGACAGAATACTAAAGAAATGAATAAAAAGGTACCTTGATATTAAAATCTGATAAGCTGTTTTTAAGTATTATGAACACCTTCGCATGGAGTTACGCAAGGTTTAGTAGCACTATTTACACTCGAAAGAAAATACTAACCCTGTTTTGCCCAGTACTGGTACATGTGAGCCTTGCACAGCTCAAGTCAAAATATCTGCAGATCTAGGTCTGCCAGTCATAAAAAACAGGTCTGTTTTCCAGTCATAAATAATCTGATTTCAGGATACTATTTTTGCTGATGAAAACCCTGTTTGTAGAAGGTTTGAAACCAACAATCAAAGCCATGAAAGTCTTTAGGACTTTATTTCTCATTAAATAAGTCCAATGATGGTACTTGAGCCCGAGGAGAAGCAGATTTTTGTGACAGAGCTACAGGTTCACTTAGAACATCTGCTAAAACTGGAGGCATTTTTCCACTACTAGGCTTAACTTTTACAGATGAAGATAAGGGCAAAAATTGAAGATGAGCCCTGAAAAAAGAGTTAATATGGAATAGTTCCGTTACTCCAGTCTTGTCCTGGGGGTAGGAGGGTTTAGCACAAAACCACGCATGTAGTGCAGAGCAAAAGATCAGAAATGAAAGGGCTTTGGTAGAAACACCAATTGATTCTATTTGCTTGAAAAAGGGAAGCCAGGCATTAGAAGCATGACAGCAGTAAACAGGGAAGTTCTCCATCTCTTTGATTTTCCACACAGTTATTGGATACATGATGTGCTGTCGCTCTGGAAACAAAGCCATGTTTCTTCTGCTCTGAGCTGTCATACGATAGTTTGGGGTGGGGGTTGGGGCCATTTGTAAGGAATGATGCCACATGAGGGAAAAATACACTCGCATGCAAGGATTGTACGCCACAGATTTATTGAATAAGTATAGGCCTCAGTGTTTCTCCTGGTCATCACTCTTGTGGTGCAGCTTACTTTTGCCAACAAAATGGCTTCTATTATAAAATCGAAGTCCGATTACTGACCTGACCACTTTTTTAAATCCAGTGACAGTGCCTTATAGGGACAAAACATTAAACTATTTTTTTTTAAAGAATTCTCTCACACATGATACCAGGGATCTGAAAGCTACCATACCACAGAAGATATAACATTCCAAACAAGACCTTTGTCTTATGGCCCACCTTTGTCTGAAAACATAACCGTACACTTTCATTCGCAGCTTATCTGACCAAAGAGCTGCAACAAAACTCGTGCATTATTGCACTTTAAGACGTGCATTAATTCTACAAGAATGTGATACTTAAGTAATTTCTCAATGTAATACAGTTTTGGGAAAATGCAAGAGAGGGTGAAAAGGCATGTGCTTCACCTACATAGACAGTTACACACAAATGCAGCACTCATCTTCCCCTCTGGGTCTGTGTGCTTCCCTCTCACCTATATTACGTCTCTAAAACTGTCTCTGGAGGTAAATATGGGGGTTTAAATTGTCCCCACAAAGTTCACAGTAGAAGCACAATGTCTCATGAGTGTGAAAATTTCAGCTTGAGATGGCAGCATAAATGGAGCCTCTGATAAAAATGTGCTCTCGGTGTGACATCACAGTGTAGCATGATAACAGCCCTCTCTTATTACCTCCGCCAAGGAGGTTATGTTTTCGGGAGAGTTTGTCCGTCCGTGAACAAAATAACTCAAAAAGTAATGGACGGATTTGGATGAAATTTTCAGGCAATGTCCAGCATAGGAAAAGAAAGAACTGATTCGGTTTTGGTGTTGATCTGGATCAGCGTCTGGCCGCCATGGCAAAAGATGTGATTTCTGTGAATAACTACTGAACTAAAATAGATATCATTATGATTATATATCATTATTATCATACCATTGCTAATGGTATGTTTTCATGGTTAAGGAACCTAAATATTTAGATGAAATAAAGGTAGGAGTAATATTTATGGTCAAAATGACAATATGGCTGAGGAGGACTGTGGCGCTGGCGGAGGTCTGCGCTCTCCGAGTGCTTTCTAGTCTTGAATCTGCACTCACGGCTCTGAAAAAACAACATTCATGCTCAAAGACCCTTGGGAAGAGAAGGTAAGGATAACGGGAAGGTAAGGATGAAAATATCTTACTTGCATGAAAAGAGATGCACACCAATTGAAGAGCGCTAGGAAATAGCTAGTTTATGTGGACTCAGTTATCTTCTAAGGCTCTAGTTCTCGTCAGGTCGGAAAACTGCCTCCGCTGATCAGCCACAGCTGCAGCGGAGGCTCTGCAGCGTAGCCACAGCTCTGCAGCGGAGGCCGTTTTACGACCTAATGAGAAATAGAGCCTTATTTAGCGGTGCTTTTGTTTGAAAGTAACGCACTGAAAATTTTCTTAATAAAGCGTGAATGCAGACCGATATCAGATTTTTTCGGTGGGAGTCCGTTTATGTGTGTTTTTGGTCAAGTAAAATATGGCCCCGTCTGAGTGCAGAGGAACTCTGCATACGAGCAGGCAGGGAGCAGAAAGGGAGGATTTGGTCCGTGCGCCCTGGGCTTCTGTTGCACATAAACACTGCTGTAGGGGTAATTTCTGCCCTAAACCTTGTGATAGGACCCAACTTATTCCATCCCGGAATATCGCTTTAAGGAAAACAAATGGTAAATGTCTTTGGTGTATGAATCCCAAAGCAGAAGTGCATCCATTTATTTGATCATATTCAATTTTGCCATAATAAAAAGAAAACAATACTTGTCCCATTGATGTATATACATATATAATTATATATATACATATATATATATGTACGCACAACTATTCACCACAGGACAAGGTTGCTTCTCCTATCATGTTAATTTTTTGTGATCTCTAAAACAACCTAAATCAACACAATATTATGCTGACAAAGTAAAAGTAGTGCATGTTCTCAAAGAGTTTTTTCTACAATGAGGCACTTTCTTAACATCTTTGTTCAATCACATTGTTTTCATTCATGGTAGAAACTTGTTTTTTTTTTAATGAACACATTTTTGAAGCTTATAATTTTGGTTGCATTTTTCATGAAGTCAGTGTGGGTCTTTGGGCTAAAACATATGCTGACCACTGCATTGTGTTAAGATATGGAAAAGAGTGTGATATGTATGCCTGGACAGAAAAAGGAACATCAGAAATCTCAAGAATTTTCTCCAGCACAATGAATATGTTTCCTCAAGGAATATAAACAAACTTAAATAAGGTAAAACTGGGCATGTTGTGCCACAGTAAGGACCCTTGGGTAAGTTGCACACTGGAGGAGAAAAAGTCAAAGCTCTAAGGACAGAAAAATTAGGGCATCAGACATGAGAAAACACTGTCCCAATTCCTCAGCAGGATGTGGGCTACATCTCAACAAAATATCTGCTCCTCCACTGAGCCAATCATGGCTGCATGGGGTGACATCATCCCTTGGGCCCTGAGCTCTGTGAGGGAGCGGTAACCAGAGTGGAGCTGTAATCATCTTGGTTGATGTATAGAGCAGCAAACCTGCAGAGGGAGGATTCGTGGACTGACCAAGTACAAAGTCCAGAACCAATTGCCTGATGTGAGGATGATAGCCAAAAAAAGAAAAAAAGCTTCAGACAGTAAGTCAGTCCGGCTGCCAGTTCCTGCTTGTCCAAGAGCATTGGATTTCATGCTTCATTTAAAGTTATCAACTACATTCTTGGTTAGGAGACTTATCTATTGGCTGGTTACTGGTCCCTGAATCTGAGCCCTTTGTCCGACTAAAATGAGAGAGTGAGTAATGGAAGAATAGACATAAGATGGAAGGAAGGCAATTTTGGTGATAGAACATAATATTAAGTTCAGCTGTAATAGTGACATCATATTTTTAAAATTAAAAGGTAAGCTTACATAGATCTCACTGTGGTCAAAGCGGTTTCTTAGGTTCTCGATGAATGAGTCCTCATTCAGGGGTTCTAGGAGGACCATGTCTCCAACCCCGATCATGTTGTCTAGAAGTGACGTTTTCACCTCCATTTTGGCTGCAGGTGTCGCCCCCTACAGAAATAGAGAGAGAGAGACAACCATCAAACATATTGTAAATAACAAGGCATGTTCTTTCAGGACACTGTATTTGTTAGTGGAAACACTGTCGAATAAATCATCATTCTGATTAGTGAAGTGGATGACCACTTCATGAATCAGAATGGTGATTTATTAAAGTCTAACATGTTGTTTTCATAGTGTCATGTCTGTTTGTAACACAAATAGCCTGTCATGATGAAATGAACAGGTCAGTTTTAGTTAAGTGAAGACTTTGTGATCTTGGCAAAAATATCGGTATTGATGTTGGTATCGGGGATAATGGGTTTGGAAATATCAGTAATCAGCAAAAATCCAAGACAAAGAATCCCTATCCGATGTGCTAACTAGGGATGGAAATTGAAAACCAATTCCAGTTGAGAATCATTAACAGGTTCATTAAAGAATCGATATCATTAATCTTTTTTCTAATCAATTCCCTTATAAATTCCTTCCAATGACAGGGTTCAGAAGTGTCAGAATTGTGCTTTAATTTTTATTGCCCCTACTGCACAACCTTAAGTGAGTGGAAACACCAGCAACTTGCAAAAGCAGTTATGTATGCTGGGACGTGTGTTTGACGTTGTTGCCACAGAAAATCTACAAGCCGAGATTTGTCCAAACAGAAATCCTGCGAAAATCGATAAAGAATTGGATTGATTAGCAGGATCGTTAACAGCATTGGTATTGATAAAATCTTATCAATTCACATCCCTAGTGCTAACAGTGTTGACAGTGTGAAAAATCTGACTTAATATGCATGCTACAAATGTAGATAAGCACATGCTGGAGTTGGTTTTCGAGCAAGAGAGACGTGTTCATTTGAATGGTTTAACTTCAGTGATAGACAAAGTATGGGTCAAAGTTTGTTCAAGAAAGAAGTCACTACATTACACTTTAAAGGCCATTATTTTGAAGTTATGTATTATTTGAGAGGTCTTCAGTTTTCAAGAAGCATTCTCTGATCAGAAAATAAACAGTCCTAAAGTTAGCCAGAATAAATAAACGCTGGGGAGAACATGTTTATACAGCAGTGGTCTGACTCTAGGCAGAGCGAGGCCTCCTGATTGGCTTTTCAGTCTTCTTCTCCAGTTGCATGAGAGAATGTCCCTCAGGCAGTTACATAACTGGAGAACTTTGCCCTTGACCTCTGAAAGTCTGCTCATCTGGAATCTTCTCGTGTTTATGGGGTGATAATAAATCAAAATAAACACTCCAAAAACAGTAAACTGCTTCATAGTTTTCAGCTTTGCACCCTGCCAGCTTTGTGCAGCAGTGTAATATTCAGGGCCTATGAAGGATCTGGGCGGCAGCACACCATGACAAAGAGCTTGCTGGGGGTGGCAGTTTTCGGTCCAGTGCTGCCTCCCATCTCCTTTGGGACTGTAATCCCACTGCTAAAAGGCCTGAGATAAAAGAGGGGCCTGGGATACATTCAGGGCCTTGATACAGGGCTTTACTGAGCTAAAAACCCAATGTCTGCTGTTGTGACTGACAGACGAGGCCATGCAGTCATCTATTGTTCATGCTCTCCTGGTGCAGTTGTCTGATTTTGAACCACAGACACACACTGGCTGGTTTGGAATAAAATATTAGCAAGCTGTTTTTATAATGTGCTGGGATTTCTGGGGGAGTATATTTTTTAAATAAATAAAATACTGACTTTAAAGGGAATTAAAGCCTTGTTGAAGGTCAACATGTAGAACATTGCCTAAAAACCATGGCTGACAGTCTCTGCATAAATTACCATTACATACAAAATTGATGCAGAGAAGTGGGGAAACTTGTGTTTTGGGATAAAACAAATGGATCATGAGCAGGGGAGTAAGGTACTGGAAATAGGACAATGCAAAGCTGACAAGTCTCAGTGTGTACGTCTCTGTCAGCTGTCTCAACAATTTTAGCACCAAGTTAGCAGCAGCATGGCATTCCTGAAAAAATGGATCTCCTGTGTAGACCTCCACTTTACTGTTTCCCTGGCTTTTGTTCCCCTGCAGGGCACAAAGTTACAAGCCCATAAAGAAGTCTTTTGGTTCTTAGTCGGAGTCAAGACTTAAGCTCCTCAAACACTCATGCTTACTGATAGTGTAAGCAAATCTTTCCAATGGAGAGTCAAGACATAGATGGATGAATGTCTTAAAGGTAAAAAATGCTTTTGCAAAGGAGTTACCATTTGACAAACTTGGTCTGTATTTTAAAGTAAAATAAAAACAACATGATGGGTTTAAAATAAAGCAATGTCTCGTTAAAATTTGTGGGAGTAAGTAAAGATGTTAGTTACCCGACTTGTCTCACCATGTCTTAGAATGGCATTAATCATGGTGCAGGACAGAAAAAATTTTATTATTTTTGATTAATCTAATTGTTTTAGATTACGATTTGGGTTAGGAAGCAAAGTCAGATAAAAGACAGATATAGGATGTAGGAGGAATAATCTTAGGAGATTTTATCACTGCATTTGTTCTTAGGATCAATGGGTTTTGGCATGATTGCTGAAAATAAACTATGTACCATAACAAAGCTTGTGAAACTCACTGTATATGTAATGACCATCTTGATAATCTAAATAAAAATATCCATCACAATTTTTGAAGGGTATACATAATAAACAGAAAAGGACACTTCAAGTCAAATTGCAACTACTATGCTTTGAACTTATGTCCCAAACTCTTAACTGTTGTTTAAGAGGATTTTCTGTTGACCTGGTCAAGGTGTTGTTCATGGTTATAACAGTTGTAGCCTATATGTGATATAGTTTTCTAAAGAAAAGATCAAATCATTGAAAAACAAACAGAAATACAGTTCAAAGACCTCTGCCATTACATACATAAACAAACACACACACACACACACACACACACACACACACACATTTTATATATGCACATACACATGCATTTACTTTCAGAGACTCACAGTTGCATTAGTTCAGCATTGCTATTGGTCCTACTCACAAACATGTACCATGAAGGCAGGATGAATCAACATCATTTGCAGATGTTTATTTGTTGTACCATTTCAATTTAATGTTGGCATCAGGCGCAACAACAACTAACAGCTCACACACAGAGTATGTTAATTGTTCCATAGAAAAAAAAAAGACCTAAAAACACTGATTGGCTGAACACTGAAAAATGTTATTTTAAAACAGCCTTGTTGTTTTGGAACGGACTCTTGGTGCATCACTTACGTTATTCTATCAACACTTACCAGGAAACCTCATTGCAAACAGCTCAAATTTTACATCCAAGGGTATATGTACAAGCTTGATGTCTGTTGTTCTCAGATGAATACTTCAGTGAGCCTCTCTGATGGCACTGAGCCAAAACATTCCGACTGACGTTTCATATCCACCAGCTGCTCTGGATGTCTGAAGCAGGGTTTTAAATCAAGTTATTTCCTTTCTAATGTAGTCGCTCAATCTCCTGAGGGATGAAGCAGAAATCACCTGCTCTGTGATCCCCCCACCATATGCTATCATCCCGTGGGGCTTCATAATGCTGCTGCTTTGCTGCTGCATTTCACAATTTTTAAGTATAACTAGCAGCAGTGAGTGCTACCCAGGTTAAATATAAACTCACAGTGCATCAGTCTAAATCTTACAATTTAACAAACTAAAGTCACAAAACATCAGTCGAATCCAACGGCACAAGCTATCCTTTTTACCACAGTGTGCATCAGCCTGGTCATGAATCAATACTGGTCTGACCAACTAGCACAACGCTGCTAATTACAGCTAATGAAAACTTACTGCCCCACCAACTTCTCCATGCAGGCAGATTCTGAAGCCTTTCTGTGACCCAGGGGAGTACACCGTGTCCTCGTGGCTCAACAGCCAGTGTCTGTCTGACCACCAACATATTGTATCTGTCTGCAGCCTCCATGCCAGATGCCCTCAGCTCCTCTGCTGATAACCCACTACCCCAGATCTGGAGTTGGCTTCTAGGCAGCCAGTGACACAATCCCATTAATAAAAGTTGCTGCCTGCTGTTAACTGTTGAACAGGATCTAGAAAGGGAGACTGAGAGAAAACCTGACAGCCTTGATTAAACTCAGAGGATTATCTTCACTGCTGGAGCGATGAGTCAAAGTCAGTCAGTCTTCATGGGTAAAAAAAGATACATTCATACTTTGCCTAATCAATAAAAAAATGCAGTAACTCTCACTGTTAATGCAATTTCTTTCAAGTTAAACTATTTTACCAGTGGAAGAGAATGACCGCAGTATGAACTTTAGAGGAGTAACTGAGAAACTGGATTAAAAATCGCTCAGATGCACTTTGCAGCAGGCAGACTGATTTCACCTCTTTGATGCATGTTTGGAGGTAAGCATCACAAGGTTTAGCTGCTATTAATCTCAAATCTAAATCTCACAAATCAGTGAGGAAAAACTTAAGAAAAGCCTCATCTGGAGCTTTTTACCCAAAGTGGTTGTGCTCTCAATAACCTGACAAGCAGAGGTGCCTGTTCTCAGTAGATAAAAGTAGACTGTATGTCACTGATGATTTGTATTTTAGATGCTAATGTAGCATTTTGGAAAAATATGAGCAAATAATAGTTTTGAGGGTAAAAGTACTTATTTTGATTACTTATCTGAATGCATGGGTGTAAAAGTTTACATGTGAAAGGCAGAATTTGTGCATGAAAAAGCCTAATTATATTTAAAAAATATTGATTCTTTCCCCTTTTAATTTGGGAAATATGTTTCAAGAGTGAGGCAAGCCTATGCTCTTGTTCATGTTTTGATTTTAAAACTGTTCTTTTTATATCCTCCTTTAAATGAAGCACATTCAGGCACATCTCCGGCCATGCTATCCTCAAAATCATTTTTTGGCATGGTCATGCCCTGATGAAGACCCTGTGTAAGTCTAAAGTGGTTGGCTTTTCCTTATTTGTAATGTTTTCCTTAATTATGACCTGACTCATAAAAGCTTTTAACACTAACCCTTGATTCAGGTGAGTGTGCCTAATATTTCTATTGGGTTCATGCTTTTATCTTCATGAGCTCCTGGCTTTACTTAGAGATTTGAATTCATTAACAAACAAGAGCACACGTTAAGAGCCCTCCAGTGATCCAGTTCCCAGTGGCCAAATTTATATGGTGCTTTGAAATGGTCAATGGAAAATGGATTTGAACATGCAAAGCAGTTTTCCATTCGTCTCAAAACTTTTACACTAGTGGTCACTCATATCCATTCCTACTTATTCGCACCTCATTGGCACACTGATGGTTGAGTTCTTTAGTGCTAAGTATCAACCATTATAGGCTCATCACACTGACACTGTTTTACTAACTTACAAACCACTTACACAGCACTACTTAAGGTGTCTTGCCCAAGGATACTTTGACATGTGGCTGCAGGATCTGGATCAAACCCTCGACTTACCAGCTGAAAAATGTTTCAGTCAACATATACTGACTATCACCCAAACACTGATGAGAACTTTGCAGACCACCTTCAACTATCAGTGTGTGAATGTGGTGTAAATGTGTAAGACTGATTTTCAGAGTAAAGAAGCTTTAGATTGTCAGAGAAAAGCCAAAGTCCATTTACACAGCAGTGGGAGCAAATTGAGGTTTAATAACTGCAGACTTTAACTGTAGGAGAGGGGTATCAAACCCCTGACTTTCTGTTTGAAAGATAAGGAACTTGGGGTGCTGGTTTGGTGTAGTGGTTAGCACCCCATGTACTTGCTTCTGCCGGTCCAGGTTCGAATCTCGCCTGTGACCAGTTTGCAGAGTGTCTTCCCCTGCTCTCTCTCCCCCTTTCACAAGTCTATCCACTGTCTCTCTCCTATCAATAAAGGCACAAAATGCCCAAAAAATACATTAAAAAAAAAAAAAAAAAAAAAAAAAAGAAAGATGAGGAACTTGAAGGACCAGTGAAGTAGCCATTATGTCTGTTTGCCCTATGTACTGAGGGTGTTGTTCATGTGCAGCCAGTCTGAGTTTTCAAAACAGGCCTGGGGCACCTCTCTCATGTTGATGTTAATGTTCTGCACTGCCCATTAGAAAGGCAGGAAAAGCCCCCCAAAACTCTTTCACGAAGAGAAACAAGCAACACTACCAATGATCCACTGACGACCTAAAGGTGGCTTCATAGGTTGGGTTTTGTTTGAATAGGATTCTCTAGTTGCTACAGCACTTCATAGATCAGGCATTATACCTTACCAGTCTTCTCAGTTTAGATTGGCCATAATATTTGCTGCAGCACCAAACAGCCTGAACTCTCCCCTGTCACGCAATATGCATCATGCTGGCTGAGTTAAGTACAGCATATTCAGGCAGAACCTTTGAATGTCAGGAGAAGGGCACAACTGAGTCACTGTTTTGATCCTAACACATACAGTACAAGGCCTTGAATTAAATTGGAAATGTGCTGTGATCTATAATTCCCAAAGATTACAGACCTGTATTTAGACAGAGAAAAATGTTGAACATGAAAATACAAACATGACGGAGAGATTTGATCAACAAAAGCCTCATAGTGATGTGGGGGCTAGACTCAGGATTTCCATGCATGTCACAAACAATATTATGAGACACGCATTGCTCTCTGCCTCTCATCTTTGACCTAGATTTCCCAGCCAGGTCAGTCACTGAGGAAAATATGAAAAAAAAAAAAAAAACATTAAATGGGCATATATAATTTACAGGCATGGGCCTACATGTTCATTTCTGTTCTTTATCAAAGAGAGAAGTCAGTCAAGCAGAAGTCAACAGCCATGCAGGCAAACACATTTGCAGTGAAAAAATACAGGCCATGAAGCCAATAAACCAGCTGTTATTTGCTATGCAGTGTTTGCTTGTGCATATTTTTTATGAAAATGAGCAGCTCGTGTTGGCTGTCCATTTTGAAATGGTCAATATATTCCCCGCAATCAACAAAGCCAGCTTGCCATGATATGTGGTCTGTGTGAAAGCAAATGGGTATTGTGTGAGCCCTACTGACAGAGCACTGGCGTCATTCTACCTTAGGAGCAATTGTTTGAGAAAACAGAGGCGTCCATGTGTAAACAAATGATAATAAAAGTCTATTATGCAGCATGATCGTAAATTCCCAACAGATCAAACTGGCCTTGTCACGGGGGCGGGAGAGTCACAACACCTCAGGCTGCAGGAACTGATGGAGATTAAAATCCTCCCTAATAATGGAGCAGCAGTGAGGCATGGGGCTGTGCGAGAGAGCAGACTGAAACAGGCAAGGCAGCAGTTAAGAGGGGCAAAAGAGATTCACTTCCTCAAGGGATGAGCTTCGGTGACTAAGATGACTAAAACCACTTCTAAACATCTTAAGTGTGATTGGTGTTTGATGACTTTTATACATCAAAAGGGCATCATATTTTTGGAAAGTCATCATACCACACAATGCCTAGTTTACATGTAACCTAGCACCCAAACAAACACTGTGCTTTATTTATAATACATATAATATAATACATATAATATAATACACGGCTTAAACAGCAGAGAGACTGGTAGATTTACAAAAACAAGAGCTTACAGCAAGCAATCAGACTGGCAAATGATCCTCTAACCATACCATGATTAATCCACTAAGCACACAAAACCTAGACTGAAAACAGACCAGAATAGAAATGAGAAGTAAAGCCAAATATGTGAGGTCAAAAGATCTTAATATTACATTTTATTGACTAGGTTATAATTATGAAATAAATCTGCTAAGTGAAGTTGTTCAAACACACAAAAAATGCTATTATATTCTTCTTTATTTTTATCTCGGCTTTTTACTGATATAGGAGGTTCAGTTTCAGCAGATGGAGGAGTTGAGGACTGGTTTCAACTAGTTTGAGGGTTCAATATAATTTGTTTTTACACAAAACAATTTCCTTGTTACTGCCTTTTACTTAGTATCATGTTTCCCTGCAAAATAATGACATCACACTGTCACAGGAGGTGGTTACAAAAGGACTTCAGAGATATCAAGGAAGCAATTTTGGTGGAAGGAGACAGAGGCATTAATAGTGTTTTCTAATTTTACACAAACAGCACAATATGCAATGTCAGTGGCTATGTTATTCTAAGCAAGGGTGAAAACACCAGGAGGATGCTGATGTACTTGTAAGCACAATGCAGCATGAAATACCATGGGTGCCACTGTTTGAGATGGTTGAAACAACAAACCTGTATGGACCAATATTTTTACATGCAGTAAGTCAACAAGACAGCTGCATAGCAACAGGGGCAGTGGGTGAGTAACTTTGCCTAATTACAAAAAGGTTGATGGTTTGACATCCCAGTTGGACAGGGCATTTCTGTGTGGACTGTGCATGTTCTCTTTGTGCTGTATATTGTCCGTTTAAGCAATTTGTAAACATCTGTTCTAAAATATAAAATTATTACTAAATAGTCCTTAGGTGTGAGTATCTCTCCTTATGTCATCTAAGTGACTGGATGGCAACCAGCCCAGGGTGCACCCAGCCTCTCACCCACTGTTAGCTGGTATGGGTTCTGGCTCTCCGCCACCCTGACGGGGCCTAGTTGTACCTAAGGGATGGATGGATAGATGGAAAATCAATAAAGGCATTGATAAAGAAATAGATCAATTAGCAGAATTGATAATGGCATTGGTATCAATAAAGTCTTATCAATGTCCATCTCTAGTTAGCAGCGCTACCACTGCTGGTCCTCTGTCTTCCTCATAGTTCAACATCCAATCTTTTTTGTTCCAAGTAGTTATGGGCTGCTTAAGTTTAGTGGTCCTATGAAAAATTACCTGACACAGCCTTTTTACAACTCAATCTCCAACTCCAATTTGGTTTTAAAATACTGCCCAAGTACATTGTTAATATGAGGTGCTATGGGTGCTATTCCTCTATTTTGAAGCTTTTATTTATACTCTAAAATGTATACTCTGTTTGACAGTAATGCAGCAATCTTTAAGCAAGGCTCAAATGATTAGTGACAGGAAGCTACATAACTGTCAAGACAGAGCATTTGACCAGGATTTTGGGCCTGTTCGAATGAAAAAATAGTTTAACTGACTTGTAAACTTGATGCCAGCTCTATAAGGTAGCTGACTTTAACTGTCAGTACAGCATTAAATATTGCAAGTCTTCTGGGCTTGATATTAACAGAAAAACAGTTTTTACCCACACAATAAATTCTCAGGAATCAAAAAGGTGATCAATAAAAACTGGAATAGATCGACAGATGAGAGAATAGCATTTGTATCATTAAGATTTCACATGCTAAGCTAGTAGGTTTTATATGTGGTGATACCTCAATCATATTGCAACATTGGAATGCTGCTCAATGGAACTTTTTTTCAAAAAATACCAGATTTCATCATTTATACACGTGGTTATAGTCAAACAACGTCTCATTAGTAAATTGAAAAATTCCACTTCAAAAACAATGCATGGACACTGACTCTGTGTATCATGTAAGGTTATCATACTCAGGGTCAAAGACCTTTCATAAGAAGTGGACGTAGGAATAGGGAAATTGTTCTTTTCATGTGATGTATTAAGCCATTAAGCATTTTTCTCCCCAGTTGAAGATTTCAACAGCATTGTCTAAGTCCTCTGCAATACAGCATGACATTCATTTTGTCATTTACGGTCTCATTAAATTAAACAATTAAGTTGGATAAGCCTTGTGGCATGATTACCTTGGACTGACAAGAGGCAACCACTGGAAAATTGGTGGAACTCTGGCAGAACAGAAATGACAGATTTGACATGACTTTAGAGGCTGGTAGTTTGCAGTTGTTTTATGTACCAGCAGTGATGGAGAGACACAAAGGTGCACCTCTCTGGATGTTTAGATCATTTCCTAAAGGACACATAATTGGTCCTGTATTGCATTAATGATTAAAAACGTATCACTGAACTGTTAAATTTGGATCTTTGGTCCTGGCTGAATTCTCTTCACCATTTGACAATGAGATGCATTATAAAACTCACAGGCAAAAATCAAAAGACTGGCTATAGACAGGCAGAGAAAATCAGTATCCAGTGTAACTTAAACCCTTGAGACAAAACCGTGACTTTGGTAGCTTGGCAGTAGCTTGGCGAGGCTTTGTAAATCAAATAGCTTTGCAGTTATGAAGTTTGATGATGTATGAGATCCCTCCACCCCTAAAATATATATGGTTGCAGGGGAGCCATAAACCTATGCCAGCTGACTTTAGCCGAGAGGTAAAGTACACCCTAGATTGCCAGTCAATCACAGGGCTGGCATAGAGACGGACAATCATTTACCCTTTACTCACACACCCACATCTAAGGGCAGTTAGAATTGCCAATTTACTAAAGGCACATTTTTTGTCAATGGGAGGAAACTGGGGTACCAGAGAAAACCACTCAT
Source organism: Scarus forsteni (assembly GCA_036419115.1). NCBI lineage: Eukaryota > Metazoa > Chordata > Actinopteri > Labriformes > Labridae > Scarus > Scarus forsteni. Next base: position 42,919,452 of record JAZDUH010000098.1, read on the forward strand.
GCAAGGGAAGTAGGGGTGTGCACTGTTTAGAATTTCAAGATACAATACTTATCGCTATGCAAAGTGACAAACCATCTTTGAAAAATGTCCCCCCTTTTCTTAACAGACAATTATATGTATCAAAAACACACTTTCTAAGCAGTGTTACCGATATCACATTTGGTCCCTGCAACATTGAAAAACTGTTCCAGGGACAGGAATAACACCAATTAATTACACAGGATAGACAGGGGGGTCAAATAACTGAATGGCTGTTATCAACTGGCCATGGTACGCTGAACTACAGTACAATATGTGTCCAGAGAGTTCATTAAAAAGCTGATAAAGTAATAAGATATGGAATTATAAAATTTGACACAATACCGCATAGCAAAATATCCCAATATTACTAGTATATCAATACTTTCCTACAACCCCAGCAAGGAGAACAAGCAAACTCTATACACAAGGTAGTCAATTCAGCAGCCCTCTTGTTGCTCGACATCAGCAGCACCCGCTGCAACACTCTGCACTCATATTGTTGTGTGAATTAAAGTCATATGTTCACAATGACATGAATCTCAAAAGGACAATTTCCAATTTCTCCAAGATTGGGAGTTCTACACACCAATGATTTCTGCCTATGGTTGTCAGTTATGGTCTGTAATGGGTTTTTTAAATTCTCTCATTTTTACAGTATTTTTGCCATTGACTCCCTTCAGCATACCACATTAGTTTATGTAGAACTGACTGACTATACCAAAGCATTGAGCCCTCATCACAGATTGTGTTTTCCCTTAATAAACATGTGGCAAATTGCTTTAACAAGTATTTTTGCAAAGTTCCAGGTCAAACTCTCTGAATCATGAAACTGATAAAATTTTCCAGAAAACTGCAAATAGCTACAAACACGTTAGGGCAGTTGGTCATTTGGGAGAGTTTAATATTACAGTTCCTCCAACTTACTTCATTTAAAACAGTTAACACTCCACTGTATGATCATTTTACCAGCTACCAAACAAAAGCTCACGAGAGAACCTAGGGTTATAATATTTGTGTGTATTGCAGCACCTGAACGCACTAAAATATTCCCCAGTTAGCTCTGCAAAAGCATTATCAGCATCGTCTGCCCAACAGGCAGTCTAACACTTGGTCTGGCTAGGTTACCTCTCAGTGAATGGAGAAAGCAGCTGTGCTGACATATATGAAGTCAGTGAGTTGAATCAAAAAGCATGAGGTTATTACTGTAGCTTAGAGGAAATGACTGAAAAACTCAAACTTTAGCACTTAAGTGGTACAAGTGGAAAATGTGTCAAACAGCCCAGGAGAAAATTCCTTATTTAGATTTTGAAGTCTGTCAGTTTGGACCCTTTGGACTTCTCACGGGCTCAGATCAAGATTTACTGTGGTTCTGAATCTGAAGATTTTTAATGCTTCATAACTTCAAACAGTCTCCTGTAACAGAGAGACTGCAGCCTCAGTGTCTGATGCTATAGGCTCTCCATGGCCTAGTCAGTAGAGCTGCACATGTGTGACCCTGTCTAATGTGTTGATTCAAGGCTAACACAAGACACACGCCTCACTACACTAAGCTGCACGGGCAGACAAGTGCAAACACCATTCATCACCATGGCACTGGCCGAAGGACTTTAGTCCTGTATACACACTGCATTAGACAACACCATCTCTCCCAAAAGTGTTCATAAAGCAGCTTTTGGCACATTAAAAAGGCACTGGTGCAATTAAAACCAGGCCAGCCAACTAGTTCCCACTGAGAAGAGCTTCTACAGAGGCCAATAGTCCCACTCCCTACCGCCTTCCAAGTCTGAGCTAAATGGTTGTTACTTTTTCCAGGAGTCTATCTGAAACTCTGAAGGCTTACACTCACTATACCTCTCACAGCCAGCTTACATCACTGTGTGTTTGATCAGTGTGTGTAATAAAGTTCCCATCTGGTTTCCCCGACTGACACTCTGGCCAAGAGAGGCCATATTTGTGGAAAACCACAAAAGACAAGACATTTTATTGAAAAAAAAAGGTTATCTGATCTGACATGTTCATAAATAGAACTAGAGGTCTGAACAAGATTAAAAAAGGAAGACGAAGCAGAAAATGGTCTTTAAGAAGCAGTATGTTTTAAACATAACAGGACTGTGTGCATAATTTTCCATTTGACTTGGCCTTCTAGACTAGATGCAGACCAGTTCTACCAAGGATGACCAATACTAAGCCAAATACTTGTACCTGTACTCATAAAGCATTGCCAAATTTGTAAGCATTATCATTGTAAAGTTTGTAGCACCGGAGTTATTTCAAAGCCTAGAAACAGTTAAAATTGAGCACTTTGATTCATCACATTAGTGCAGAATGTGTGTGTTTAATGTGAGGTGGATTTTCAGAGAGGAGTGTTGCTAATGCTAATTGTGCCAGTAATGATGAAATCAGTTGCAAACCTCTATAATGTTAAGAAATCTTAGGCCAAACAACTCCTTTTGGGTGCATTCCACTTTTGCTTTAACAATGAAGATTTGATGCTCTTGAGAGAGGCAGCCAGCAGGAATGACAACACAGGGTAATCTTAAGCCCTTCTCACAGTGCATTAATGCAAAAGCAGGTGATGGTTGGTCATCATTATAAGCACTCAGATTGATTCTACACAGAAGTTAAATGTATGTCAATTTAGAGTGCTATATGGCTTCAAGGGGATCAAGAGAGAGTAACAATGTCCGTGTGTCATATACAAAGACACAAAGAGGGCGACTTTGACTCCACTGTGTCCACCTCTCACCAATATTGTGCCTCTAAAACAACCTCTGGAGAGCAAATGAGGGGATACCCTGTTTTGTTCCATGACATTTATGATGGAGGCAAAAAATCACAGACATTTCAGCTTAAAAAGGGGATCAAAGAATCAAAAGTTTGGCCTTATTTCATACTAAATGATGCCAACAACAAAAGATTTTGGCTACATTTGTGAATGCATGGCAGTAAACACGAGGACTGCCAAGTGTTTGCTATTACAGACAGTAAAGAACCATGAAAATCAGGAATCAGTACTGGAATTTTATTCAAAATAGACATCCATTAAAAGTTTTGTATTAGTTAAATGTCTGTATCTGTCCTTGTCAGCATAACTAGCACTGCTATCCCCATGTACCCCTCTTAATCTGATGTCCGGTTTCCACACTGAATGTTGTTAGGCACTGTTTCAGTCTAGTAGTTACAATGCCTGCATTAGGGCTGAACGATTTTAGGAAAAGATTGAATTGTGATTTTTCTGGCAGATATTGCGATTTCAATTCGATTCACGATTTTCTTCAAATCAAGCTTTGGGATATTCACATAACCTAACACAGCCAGTGTATAACTTAATTCCCAATTCTTTATTTTTTTTTATTTTTATTTTTTCTTTCATGATGCTACTGATGTCTTCTCTTCATTCTGTAATACCCCTTTCAGACTCGCCAAAAAACCATTTAAGCCTAGTAACAATTCGGTCCTGTCGGCACTTTCAAAGGGTTTAATCGGCATTTTGACCCCAGGTCGATTGACCCTGCACGCGACGCCGGTTTTAATTGGCTTGCCTTCAATCTGTTTAGTTTCAGCGAGAACATCACATTCAGGTTGACTTGCTAATTTACAGATGACATCAGCGTAACGTCCCAACAGCATAACATCACGCCGGCCCCTACGTCAGTAACTTAAATGACTCTTGCTGCAACTAATTCCATCCACCCTTGCATCATCAGCACCAAGTTTGTACAATACCCAAAACCAGTGAAGTTGGCACGTTGTGTAAATTGTAAATAAAAAAAGAATACAATGATTTGCAAATCCTTTTCAACTTATATTCAATTGAATATACAGCAAAGACAAGATATTTAATGTTCAAACTGAGAAACTTTATTTTCTTTTGCAAATAATCATCAACTTAGAATTTAATGGCAGCAACACGTTCCAAAAAAGTTGGCACAGGGGCATTTTTACCACTGTGTTGCATCGCCTTTCCTTTTAACAACACTCAGTAAACCTTTGGGAACTGAGGAGACCAATTTTTGAAGCTTTTCAGGTGGAATTCTTTCCCATTCTTGCTTGATGTAAGTTTATGTTGTTCAACAGTCCGGGGTCTCTATTGTTGTATTTTACGCTTCATAATGCACCACACATTTTCAATGGGGTACAGGTCTGGACTACAGGCAGGCCAGTCTAGTACCCGCACTCTTACTAAGAAGCCACGCTGTTGTAACACGTGCAGAATGTGGCTTGGCATTGTCTTTGCTGAAATAAGCAGGGGCGTCCATGAAAAAGACTAAGTTGGGTGGCAACATATGATGCTCCAAAACCTGTATGTACCTTTCAGCATTAATGGTGCCTTCACAGATGTGTAAGTTACCCATGCCTTGGGCACTAATACACCCCCATACCATCACAGATGCTGGCTTTTGAACTTTGCGCCTATAACAGTCCGGATGGTTCTTTTCCTCTTTGGTCCGGAGGACACGACAACCACAGTTTCCAAAAACAATTTGAAATGTGGACTGGTCAGACCACAGAACACTTTTCCACTTTGCATCAGTCCATCTTAGATGAGCTCAGGCCCAGCGAAGCCGGCGGCATTTCTGGGTGTTGTTGATAAATGGCTTTCGCTTTGAATAGTAGAGTTTTAACTTGCACTTACAGATGTAGACGAACTGTAGTTACTGACAGTGGTTTTCTGAAGTGTTCCTGAGCTCATGTGGTGATATCCCTTACACAGTGATGCCGTTTTTTGATGCAGTACCACCTGAGGGATCGAAGGTCACCGGCAGTCAATGTTGGTTTTCGGCCTTGCCGCTTACGTGCAGTAATTTCTCCAGATTCTCTGAACCTTTTGATGATAATACGGACCGTAGATGATGAAATCCCTAAATTCCTTGCAATAGCTGGTTGAGAAATGTTGTTCTTAAACTGTTGGACAGTTTGCTCACGCATTTGTTCACAAAGTGGTGACCCTCGCCCCATCCTTGTTTGTGAATGACTGAGCATTTCAGGGAAGCTGCTTTTATACCCAATCATGGCACCCACCTGTTCCCAATTAGCCTGTTCACCTGTGGGATGTTCCAAATAAATGTTTGATGAGCATTCCTCAACTTTCTCAGTCTTTTTTGCCACTTGTGCCAGCTTTTTTGAAACATGTTGCAGGCATCAAGTTCCAAATGAGCTAATATTTTCAAAAAATAACAAAGTTTACCAGTTCGAACATTAAGTATCTTGTCTTTGCTGTGTATTCAATTGAATATAAGTTGAAAGGGATTTGGAAATCATTGTATTCTGTTTTTATTTACAATTTACACAACGTGCCAACTTCACTGGTTTTGGGTATTGTACATTTTTAAAGATGGACAAAAGTATAGAGTGAAGAAAAACCTGTCCACGGCCACCATGCTTTTTTCCATTGTTTACATGGATGTCATCACCTAGATGGCATCAGCTTGATGCGCCAGAGGAAAACAAACAGCCAGGCAGCTCATCTGCTTCCGGTTAGACTCGAGTCTAATGGCAGTGGGAAAAGAGTCACTTGTCGATTTTTAGTGGGTTAACCCGCTCAAAAAACCTGCTAATTTTAGTGTGAAAGCAGCATAACAATTGTTCAGTGTCTCTTGTTTACATCTGGGTTTAAGGGCAACAAGACAGCAACCATTGAGTCGAACCAAAGAGGTCAGTTGCAGAAGGCTATATTACAGTTAAGGGGGTGTTCACACAAGAGGTTTGGACCTGAATGTGTGTTGCAAATCAGGTGCCTTTTCAAACTGTGTATGTTTAGCCAGTTTACCACACAGGCACTTAATTTCCATATAAACTAAAAAGCAATCAGAGAGCTTAAACCTCTGCCAAGGTAGCTCACATATTGCTGTTATATCTGTAAGCAACAGTTCCATGATAAGTTACCACCATAATATGATACCTTGACCCTGAAACCCACACCTAGCACTCAGAATCATGGTTATATCATTATTAGTTAGCAAAATGGTTGTTTCGATTGTTTGTTGTTTGCTAAATGTAATTGTCTGGACCACCACCAAAATATAATCATTTCCAAGTTGGACCATTACCAACATCTCCTGAAAATTTTAGCAAAGTTTGTTTAGCAGTTTTTGAATTATCTTACAGAGAAAAAACAGACAATACACTGGCAAAATCATAACCTCCTTGGGAGAGATAATGACGATAGCAAAAAAAGCAACAACAAAAAATGCTAACTATGCACTGCTAACCATCAAAAGTTATGAGGAACATTTGATGAGAATGACAATCTCTCAACAAAATCTTGATTCTGTTTTGACATGGCTTTAGGAGCACTGGGTGTGTGTACTTGGTCTGAGAAAAGTGGTATTTGCTCATCCCTTTATTGCTCAACATTATGATGACATCAGAAATGTTCCTGTGCATGCTTATGCCTTTGATGAAGCTGTGTCATGCTTACAAAGGTCAATAACAAAAAAGGTTAAAGTCAAGGTAGACATATGTTGAGACTGGGCACAATCAGCACCTTCCACAGTCTTGACTCACAGCTTTGAACTCCTTCCACATTTGCTGTTTCCAGTCAGAAGAAACAATCTCACAAACTTTAACAACAAAGTATTAAAGAAGATGACACATAGATTAGAAATCCGTTATGTCTTTAAACATGTTTTACATCAACCCAGAGCAGCAACTGTATGGTAGCCTAACTTAAAACTTTCTCTTTCAGTGCAAGAAATTGTTCTGTTTTATCTAATGCAAATACTGTTAAATTTCAGTGCTGAGAAGGTTGGAGTTCCCTCTACATCAAGTATAGATTTTCTTCCCATAATGTATTCATCTCCTTGTTGGACTGTAGCTGAAGGCAACATCCCATGGGGATCCCCGCAGAGCAAAAGCAGGTCACTTCTGAATGAAGGAACTTCGAAATGTTACTCATAGACTCAGAGGGGTGAATAGTTTTATTCATTCGGCCCATGCTGAGAAGTAATTTATTCCAGTCAGAGGCATTAAAACCTCTTAAAGCCATGGGTGTAAACTCTCATTCAGTCAGTTTATCAACTTTAAAGGCTGCCACTGATCATATTGTCTGTAACTGCAGATCCATATGTATCAGCAGATCATAGTAAGGAATAAAATCATACGACCCCAAAGTAGAGCTGAGAGTTTTCCGTTTCCATTTTCTCCTCGGGAACTGACTCTGGCTCTTTTTTTCCATAGGGCATGAAATTCATACACAGTGCTGTTATGTCTGGATGGTTATTGAATAGTCGTGAGAGAACATCACCGCGCTGAATACGGCAAATCTAAATGTTAGTGCAGAATGTAAACACTGCACTTAAACATGCATGAAAGGTGACACATCTGTCCAGCGTCCTGAGTTGGGGTCTGCTTGGTCTGAAGTACAAAGACGGTGCTTAAAGCCGCAGATGTGGCCAATTAGCGAGCACACGTTTCATTAACATTGCTTAATGAGGCACGGTTGAGATTAAGAAGGCGAAACAAAGCTCGAACGTGCTAAGAGTCTGCAGGTATAGCCTTAAACTATAACACTTTGTTCAGAAAGATTTTAGGGGGAAAAAAATCCCCCCCTCCTGCAGCACGAAGTGAGGAGGAATGAATGAGCTGGGAGCGGACGGTCTAAACACTGTGGAGTTGACTTCTGGGGAAAAGTTGGTACAAGTGGAACAAAAGAACAAAAATCCCCTAAAAGATGAGGCATTACTCAAAGCTGTATCCAATTTCAACCCTCATACACGTGAATGAAGATTCCAAACTTGCCTCTTTATCTGTGCTGGAGTTGCTCCCTCTCGTCCTAAACCCACTCTCCGGACAAAAGTGGGATCCCAGAGGTGATTCCCCAAGTCTGGAGTGACTCCCGAAGCCTTTCCCCGCAGATGTTTATTTAAAATCGGTTCTGTTGTGCTGGATGAGGCTGAATGGGGCTCTCATCCGGACCTTAGCACTTTGAATGGAGCTGTGGATGGACTTGAGAGTGCAGGGTCTGCCGGGCGTAGGGAGTGGCTACAGCGGCGTCTCTGGGATAGTCCAGCGTCCCCTAATCACCTCCAGCTAGGAGGGGGAGTGGGGTGCTGCTTTCAAATGTTGTCGGAGATAGTGCTTAAGGGTGTCTTGTTGAAGAGCTCGCCTCAGCAAAACACGTTTACGCCCACTCACAACTCTCCAATATTTTCACAAATTCATTCATATTACAAAACGTGACAAGATTGAACCACTGTGCGCGTGAAAGTCATTGACTCAATACTTTGTTTTCCAAATTCAAGATGGAAAAGTAATGCAAACAGTGGATTTTAAAGAATTTTATATTAAAAGAGGAGCTGAATGAGGCAGGACAGGTCATATCAAAGAAATGCTTTAGAGTTTCTGAAAAAGTCAATACAGCTATGAAAAAGTTAGGTGTTTTTTCTTTTCTCAGAAGGGAGGGTCACATCAATTTGTCGAATTTGACGTTCTTAAAAAAATAAATAGACTTGCAGTCCAGACACATTAAATTAACGAGCCACACGTTAACGCAACAATAAAGTTATCCCTCAATCCCTGTGACGGATACACAATCCATCCGACAGCACAACATCCCCATCCTGTGTCTTAATGCTAGATAGCAGCGACTTGTTGACCCACTGTTAAATTATCATAGTTTGGCTTTGTTTCCTTGTCTCCAGTAAAAGTTACTCCTCTTGTTTGTCTGTTAGAAAACTTATCCCGAACAGACTTTTTGAGGGTTCAAAAGTTTTCTTCTTTCATTTTAGGCTGCACGCTATAGACCAGTACAGGGGGTTACTTTATGACGACTCCAACTTTATTGGGCAGTTTTGCGCAGAAAAAGCAAAGAGGTAGTGAATTTTGTTATACTAAAGACATCTTGATTACAGAAACAAATGATTTAAGTCCTCTTCAATCAGTTTATCATTAATTTGAAGTGGTCTCTGAACCGTTCTCTCCCCACAAGAGTGTGATGACCCACATTTTCTGTATAAACGCGCATGCGCTATCCAGCCAACGGTTTCCTGCTTCCGACTACAGTGGGGTCCAGAGGTATTAGGTTTTACTACACGGATTGTTTTTGCTAATAAAGAGGATTTAGGTAAGTATTACTTGTTTTCGTTAAGTCTAAAGAGATGATTGATTGGCATTATGGCAATTTGTTGCACATGCGAGGCAAAAACGATGATTAAAAGCGGATGCTAACTGTTGTTGGCTAACACTGATGTTAGCCGGTGAAGTCTGACAATTGCACCGTCCGCTCTGTCTCCGTTTCTGCCATTTTGACAAATGTCGTCGGGGCAGATTTTAGCAAATACGAATCTTTCGTGAAAACATCTTAGGGGAGTACGGTATCATTGATATGAACCATAGTTCACGGCATATAACGTTAGCCATCAGTGGCTAGCCTTCATCTAGCTAAAAGACTAGCAGTCAGGTATTTTAATAAGTGTGAACTTTGTGCCCTACAGGCATGGTTACATGTGCCAGAATAAAAAAAAGGGAAGGACTCACAGACATCTGCTAGGGTCCGGATTATTTCGTCCAGTGGTGTCGATGTGAAAGAGTGTCACGTTACTTTTCTTGTATCGGCCGAACTGTACTGACTTCCATTAACAGACACACCTCACACAGACGGCTTCAATTGACGTTGGGTCGGATGAATTCGTGATATCAGGGATAGTTTCGACATTTATATGTGAATTTTGATAAAAAATGAATGCTTAGATTTTCCAGGTACTAAATTGTCTTGTCTCTTGTCTTTCAGAGTGTCTTTTATGAGTAATCAAAGGCAGCAGAAGCCTACGCTAACAGGCCAGCGTTTCAAAACCCGAAAAAGAGGTGAGAAACTCCAAGGTTCACCAAACTTTACCAGAAATAGACTGCACACCGAGGATTGTACAGGTCAACTGGCGGCATTTGATAAATAAAGACAGGTTTCTGGTGTACTTCAAAAGTCGTGAGTTGTAATTAATCACTTAGAAAATTAAAGGTTAGCGTTTATTAAGTGTTATTTTTGTTTTCTTCATTTTTGGTTGCACGCAAACCAATTAAGTGCAAGATCACCCATTTAATTATCTCTGTCTATTTAACTTGTATGCCTTTTATTTTTAACGAAATCCCTGACTGTATTTTGGTTTTATAGTGACAAAATTCAAAGCAATAAAGGTAGTGCAAATGAAGGAGTATTATGTAATGATTTCCAAATTTTTCATGAAAGAAATCCATTGTCATTTCCAAGAATGTGAAAAGTTGATGGATAAGAACTAGGGTTAGAGATGCAAAAAGAAGTCTGGAAAAGAAAACTTTGTATGTTAGACACCAGTGAATCAATTGTTGGAAAATAATATACATGCTTTTCCTAGAATTTTCAAAATGGTACACTGCAGTGATCTCTGAGGTCACTTTTTGTTGGTTTGATTTTACCTGTGCAATAAAATGTTTGCCTGCCTGGGACACGAGAGGGAGCATTGCCTTGTTTGCCCAAACTTTTCATGAACAAATCTGTATATTAATATTTTATTTATAGAGAGGACAGATTTTTATTTACTCATGTTTTCGATCATCCCTTTTGTTTACGATCCTGTGAGGAGTCAAAGAGAGCAGTAATGGTAAGGATGAAGAGAATGGAGACCAAAGAAGAGAAACAAAAGCCATGTTTGATGTGAACTAGTGTAGAGCAGAGCATCCCAAATACTGAGCTTTGATACACTTAAGGTGAGATAAATCAAGTGGCTCTGTCATCAGTTTATTCTTCTTAATGTGGCCCTTGATGAAGAACTTTAGACACCTCTGCTCTTGTGTCATGACACACTGATTATGTCATTTCGATCTCTTTGAGATTTTGCTTGACCAAGTTTTAATGTAAAGAGTGAATTTTGTGTTTGATACCCTGGTTGTATGAAGATTTAAAAGCCTTACATTTTCTCTAATGGCAGGAAGTGATGGTTTGTTTCCAGTATTAAGTGAAGGTAAAGACCTGACCAGGTTAATGCAAGTTTAAAACAGACATAGCTAAGCTACAGTGACTCAAAGTATGGTCAACCAAATGACTGAATAAAGGTATAAAAAATACAGAATTTGATGCTCAAGTGTAAATAAACAGAGGTCAATGAGCCTTTGACTTTACTTTTGCAGTCTATGACAGTACAAACATTTATGTCCACTGACTAACCAGCCAGGTGTTGCTTCAAAACCAACAGTTACACAAAACTTGACATTTGTGTTTTGTTAAAGATGTGTTTAACCTTATTAAAATGAGCCTAATTTGATAGTAACATGAAAATAGATCTTGTTTTTTCTCATAAGTCTGTAATAAAGTAAAATAATTTTCTCCACAGATGAAAAGGAGAGGTTTGACCCCTCCCAGTTTCAGGAAAGTATCATACAAGGTCTGAACCAAACTGGCACTGACTTGGAAGCTGTCGCAAAGTTTCTTGATGCCTCTGGTGCCAAGCTTGACTACCGACGCTATGCCGAAACCCTGTTTGACATCCTGGTGGCTGGTGGAATGCTGGGTAAGAGGGACCAACTATTTAATGGTTATTCAAAAATATGTAACAACGAATCATGTGCACACTTTTTGTAAGGATGTTAAATATCATCAGCCCCATACTGGGAAAGGCAGATGGTAGTTCAAAAGAAGGTTATAATGATTGGCATTATAGTCAATTTTAACCCTAAAATGTCAACACAGAGTGCATATTAATTTTTCGTTTTAAAGCAAAAACAATTGACCTACCTCAGCTGAAGTTTATCTTTTCATCCTCACTGTTTCAAATTCAAAATGGATTTTGATGAGCTGAACTGTAAGGTCTGAACTATAACAATCAACTTGTAAACCTGCCAGTTTGGTAGAATTCATTTTGTATGTTTGGGGTGCATGTTTACCCCTTACATAAAAATTCGGAGCTGGGAAAAACATATCATCCAAGTAAATTGTGTTCTAGTTACAAGCTGGTAAATAGTTTGGGTAACTGAAGATTGATTTCCAGGATACGAATTCTGACCTGAGGAGGCATTACCAGAATCTGATTTGTAGCTCATAGATTCAGACTTCCAAGATAAAAGAGGACATTCTGGTAGCTCCCAACCAGAAAGGTCACTTTGTTTTGAGCTGTACAGATCACAGCATACAGCATACATTGTAGCCCTCAATAGGATGGATGAAACTTTCTTTTTTTTTTTCTCCAATGGAAAAAAGTTAATATACATCAGTTTCTGTATACTTGTTTTGCTCAAATGAGTTTGGAAGTATTGGTATGTTATATGCTGGCAAAATCTTAAAACTTTTTCAGCTCTACTTAGAAAAAAATATATTGTGTGCCAGTTTTCTAGATTTTAATTATTTTTTCATGTGTGCCATTTCAAAAATATTGCAGAGAAAACGTAGGGATGCACAATGTTGGAATTCTTCTAGTGTATGTTGTTTTCATATTTTTAAACTCATTATCACAGATGCCACGTTTTTGGTCTAAAGCACAAACTCTTCACTTTACTAAATTTGACCTGTTTCCTTTCGTACTTGTGGTCTATTTATGTGAGAAACAATCAGGGAGAAAGAAAAGCAACATTTTATTATTAAATAAATAGAACTTCAAATTAATAAAAGTAGACATTCAGTGAAGTAAATCATCGTGAAACAATCTACCTATTAGGGCTGAACAATATGGACAAAATTCCATGTCCCGAAATTCATGCCAGATCTCTCGATACCATGTCACTACAGGTTCAGTGAGAACCAAGCGGTGCATTCAAGGGTCATCGTAAAAATGAAATTTGTTGTGACTTCCAGAGCTGTACATGCAGGACGAGCGTGGGGGAAGTCTGTACTGTTTATATTGTTGCTTTTTCAATATTAATATCTTGAATGTTTATATTTAGATTTAGATCTAGATATCTTTCAGCCCTACTACCAATATTACAGGAAATTAATGGGATATATTTGTGCCATATATGCAGACTAAATATTGTCAAAAATGTTCTATCCTCCAATACTTATAATTAACTTCTTAGGCAATCATTATATCTTGTTGCCAATATCTTTCTGACAATTTTGTTCATCCCGAAGAAAACCACTTTGATTCATCAGGCTTAACACACCGATTGACAAAAGTCAGACAAAGCAACACATAAGCCCAATAAAGCTTAAAATATGTAATTGTTTCATTACAGCCCCAGGGGGGACTTTGTCTGATGACGTGACCCCCACTGAGTTCTGTCTCTTCAAAGCAAACGAGGACATGGAGACCATGCAGGCATATGCCCAGGTAAGATGTTTTGGCTCAACTTTCTCGTTGACAACATAGAAACAAGGAAAATTTACTTATATTTTGTGTAAAATATGCAAAAAATATTCATGCATTTGTGTCCTCTAGGTATTTAACAAGCTCATCAGGCGTTACAAATACTTGGAGAAAGGATTTGAGGAGGAGATTAAAAAGGTTTGTCTTTTGCCAGAAGCATCTTCACAAGAACACTCGATGCCTGTTCAGGTCATGGTTCTGAACCTATGGACAGAAATTTCAACAAACAAAATACTCCAAATACAGTGTTTGTCGATTCACGATTCAGCCAACAGGATTCTGTTTGTTTACTCTTTGGCAGCTGCTGCTGTTTCTCAAGGGCTTCACAGAGTCTGAGCGCAACAAGCTGGCCATGCTAACAGGGATTCTGTTAGCCAATGGCAATCTCTCTGCATCCATTCTTAGCAGCCTCTTCAACGAGAACCTCGTCAAAGAAGGTAGCCCTTTCTCAGCTTCATTAGCGTGCTGTTATTTAGTCTGTAGCTCTGCAGATTGTCCAGAGCAGAGAACATGGAAAGCACCATTCCCATTTGCTCTGGCTTGCTCCTCATCCTTCTCTTGAGGTGTAACAGTGTTAATGATCTTGAAGTGAAATTGGCATGAATTATATTCAAATGTAATGAAATTTATTGTAAAAGTTAAATTAAATTGTAGAAAGTTTTTGATAGTCATTCTTTATATTAGTAGATAAAAATGCTATTCATGTATCATGTTCTTAAAGTTAATCAGTAGAGAAACTGAATTGTTCCAACATTATGTTAAGACTTTATGACTGGATACATAATGTTAATTTGAAAGTTTATATTCTTGTTATTGTAGCTGCTTTTTGAGAAAATTACTCATTTTTCACTTGTTCTTACTGGATGCTTAATTTGAGTGTTTTGGCTGGGGCTTGTCTAAGCTTTTCAATTTAATTTCTCAGAGCTTTAAAAATAAAGGACCTTTACACGTAATAGAAATAAAAAGAAATCTCAGCAAATCAGTCAACTACAAAGTAGCCATAGTTATTTGGCAGACAGTGTCCACCCAGGATATTAACGTTGAAAATTGACTTAAAAGCTGCCATTGTTGTGCACTAAAGGCATCAAAATGGCAATAGGCCTCTTTCACAAAAATGTTATGAAGATTTTTCTTTGTTTTTTTTTTTTTTGTCCCATTTAGGAGTTCCTAAGAGATACCGAAGTCATATTCATAAGGTGCCCTTAAAATGCTACAATGTGTTTTCTTTAACTGATTGATGCCAATTCGCCATAAGCAGCAGGCTCGTGCACATTTTCTTAATCAGCATAGAGAGGCAACCCTTTTATGCCTCCTATAAGGGCATGAGAGTGCCTGACTTCAGCCTGGTTTATACCTCTGCAGCAAATGATAAATAGATTTCAGGCTACTTAAAAGCACGCTGACACTGCAGCTCACATCTACCCATTCACTCTCACATGCACACTGATTGTTGAAGTTTCCGTTGTTGTCCATTAGTATAAACTCAAACACCCACACCCTTTCATGTCCATTTACACGATGCTGGGGCAGCATTGGGAGCAACTTGGGGTGAAGTTTCTTGCCCAAGCACACATTGACATGTGGCAGTTGGGGCAGGGCTAATAACCCAGACCCTCTGATCAATGGTAGAGCAAATTACCAAACTACCACTGACAACCTGTTACCAAAGCTGCACTGCACCTTTAGCTGTTAGACTTGTGCACTTGAGTGTCTATGTATCTTGGCAAGTCTCTGCAATAACACTAGTTGGCAGAATGATTAGTTTCCTGCTCTTGACACATTCTCAGTTGTTTGTGTAAAAGAAATAATGGTTACGGAGATGGGGCAAATAATGTTGGGTGATCAGAGCCAAAATCTAGTGAGTAGTAGTTTATTACAGTGTAGTTACTGCAAAAGGAGAGAGAGAATTTTTTTTTTTTTTTTTTTTTTTAATTAAGTGGGGCTGTGTGAGGTACATGGCATAAGCTTGAACATGTGCCACAGTGTCACAGCTCAGTTCTCTCTGTTCAGAAATCCTGTGACAGATGCTAATGCAATACATTGGTCACCTAATGAAAATAATTATTAAGAGAAAATAAGCCACAAAAACAGTGTGGGGTCACCACACGCTACAGACAGTTTGTTTATATCGACTTAAGCCTGTCACGATAATCAATAAATCAGTTAATTGCACGATAAATAAAAATGTCCTCGGTAAGTTTGCCAGCCTCAATAAACTGACACGTGTATGCATGTTTGTTTTCCTCCCGTCTTTCTACCAAAGAGGCTGAATGTGAAGATGGCTCACTCTGTCCATCTTTCTTAACACCAAGGTGCATCAGTTCTATAGCGGATTTATCGCGGAGTGAGCATCTCTCAATCATGCAATCTTTGGGGGGGAGGCGGGGCCGCTCGCACGTACACACACACAGAGCTGAAGTGAGCGTCCTGAGAAGTAACGAGGAAACAAACACTAATATGAATGATGGCACGAAAGATACACGTCTTTAGCCGGCTGCCACAGCCCCAGTGTGGGAATGTTTTGGTGAACAAGGTGTGAGCCCATGAACACAGACAAGTCGATGTCGCATTTGTTTGAAAGTAGTGGCGACGAAAAGAAGAAAGGGAGGTGCAGCGGAGCCTCCGTCCAGTGCTTACTGAGGCATTTGGTCTGCAAAGGAAATATAAATAATACGGCGCAAAATGGTGCACACTCGCAGACAGTGTTGTTTGCTACATTGCAAAAGGAATGCGACCCTTTAATACGGTTGAAAAGCTAGCAATGTTAAAAACGTTTGACGGGCAGTAATGATTGACTGGGAGAAAGTACATGTCACAAACAATTCCGGAACTGTTTAAACTCCATTTTATTTATTGTTTTTTTGTGTGTGTGTGTGTGTGTGTGTGTGTGTGTGTGTGTGTGTGTGTGTGTGTTTATTGGAGTGTAATTTTTTCTTTATAGACACAAGGTCTATTTTTTATTTTTTTTGATTAGTATAATTATTTTTATTTACATTCCTTTTTTTCCTAAAAGAGACTCCATTTAATTTTCATTGTTTTTTTTCCCTCTTTTTTGTGTTTGTTAAATTTACTATATTGTTTAATTTATTTTATTTAAAAGATCTTCACCTTCCAATTGCGGTGAAGTACTCTTAAGAAACTGAAGTTTATTGCTTTTGATATGGTGTAATCACTTTATTATGACATATTATAATTACATTAATGAAAAAAAAATCAAAATAATATTGACAATAATATCGTTTATCATCAATAATTTTTTGGACAATTATTGTCCAGCCAAATTTGTTATCGTGACAGGCCTTTATCCACTTAATATTCCACTATCAAGCCACTTCGATTAGGCACCATTTTGAGACACCAGCCTACGTGTCCTTCCTCCAGCAGTGTCAGGATCAAACTATGGTCTTTGTTCCCAGAGCAGATTTCTCCATTTTTATTTCAGACCAATTGACTCTGTCTACAGAAGTTTCTCCTATGTTTACTCCAGTTCATACAAGTATCCAAAGTAAACAGCCATCATACTCACTGCAAAGAACATTAATTTATCCCATTTGGTGGCATTTGGTGGCAATTGTTCCCTTTTGTGAAGCAAATTAGTTTGTGCTGCTGGCAGGAGAACACGTGGGCTGTGGCGTATCTCAAAATGGTGCCTAATCAAAGCAGCAGTGAGATGGATATAAACAAACTGTTTGCAGCGTGTGATGACCCCAGGCTTTTTTTGCAGCTTGTTTTTTTTCCCACAATTCTTTTAATTGTGCAAAACATTTGACACCATGTTCAGTAATGTACTCCATTAGCGTCTGTCCCGAGATTTTTTTAACAAAGAGAATTGAGCTGTGACACTGGCTCACATTGATGCTTATGCCATGAACCTCACACAGTCCCACTTCAACAACCCAAATTATCCCTTTACACTATTGAAGGCAGCGTCATTGAAAAATAACGAACCTTTTTCTTGACCAGTGTTTGACTCACTTTTTGATATTAAACCAGTGTTTTCTTTACTCAATTTAAAATGCCTCTTAAGCCAAATTCTTTCACTACCTTAACTAATATTTGTTTTGTGATGGACCCCCAGATCTCCATCTACAATTATTTTGAAATGTTGACACAGTAAATCCCCCATTTCAAATGTGCTTTATTTAGGTATACCTGTTAGCAGGTGATTAGCTAGTTTATTCAGGGGGGTTATCTTTTTAAGTGCTTAAATGTGCTGAAGGAAACCACACGTGTCAAATTTGTCCCATAAAGATCAGTATAGGCAGCTCATTTCTTTTAGAATTTTTTATTAGAGTTTTTTTTCCACTCTAATTTCTGTGATGTTAAATGAGACCATCATTATTGTCTGATAGGGGTGTAACGGTACACAAAAATGACTGTTCGGTACGGATACATGTACCGTTACACCCCTATTGTCTGAACAGCTGCCGGTCAGAGAATACACCATTGAGCCTTGTTTGCCTTGACAGATAATAATGACAGAATTGTCCTGCTTTATTAAAGAAAAGAAGATGCTGCCAAAGCTATTCATTCAGCTGGATGGCAAGAAATAGCAGACCCCATTTAAACTTAATATAACCTTTAAAATCTTTTCATAAATGGAAGGCATCTGTTTCCTGTTTCATGTTTGCCAACTCTGAAATGATGTTCACTGAAATCTTTTTGCCTTAGGTTTAGATATAGATTCATATTACACCTGCAGTCCAAACTGAGGCTGCGTCTGCATCACAATTTTTCAGGCAATGTTTCCGTTAAAACCTGTTTAATCGCATCCTGTGAGCTGTTTACTGATGCATTACGCAGGCCCAACTTTATCCTTGCAGGTCTGTTAGCAACAGCTGACTCAAAGTTTTTGCATTTGTTCAGGTGTTTCAGCCTCCTTCGCTGTAAAACTCTTCAAATCCTGGCTTTCTGAAAAGGACATCAGCTCTGTGGCTGCCAGTCTCCGAAAAGTTGGCATGGACAACAGGCTCATGGTGAGAATGACGTCTGAAGTATCTAATTTGAGGGCTAAAATGCTGTGAGGTTCAACTCTGTGTTTGTCCACTCTGAATAAGAGATTTCAGTGAAAATTAGATGCATGAATTTTTAATCGATTTCACAGAGATTCAAGCTGTTCTGGCATGCAGATTGGAAGCAATTAATGAACAAAGGTCTTTTAAATGCTTTAGAAATCTTGTCTGGCCAGGCTCTGCTTCAATATTTGACTGTGTGCTTTTTCAGGAATTGTTCCCTGCCAACAAGCGCAGTTGTGAGCACTTCTCTAAGTACTTCACAGATGCCGGGCTCAAGGAGCTTTCGGACTTTGCCAGAAACCAGCAGTCCATAGGGGCTCGCAAGGAGCTGCAGAAGGAGCTTCAGGAGCAGATGTCACGCGGGGACCCGCTGAAAGATGTGAGTCCTGTTGGGATTTCTGACCCTTTAACAATAAGAGCCCCCCTTAAGTTTATCACTGCACTGAGGGCATCTTTGAAAAGCTCTCTTTTTAATCTGCCTCTTTCTCCTGGAGAGTGCTGAAGAGAGGTATGCACTTAATCAATGAAAAGTTAAAATTCACTCAGCATGAACATGTTTTCTGTCCCTGCAAGCTGACAGTCTGAACACGACAGCCTTCAGCAGGATGTGATCAGCCACAGGCCTTGACATATGCCGACCATGGTTTGTCTGCTTTGAAAATAATGTCTGATTCATCTCTGCTCGGGTCTTCCAGATCATTGCCTACGTCCGAGAGGAAATCAAGAAGAACAACATCTCTGAGCAGACGATGATTGGACTAATTTGGTCCAGCATTATGAGCTCAGTGGAGTGGAACAAGAAAGAAGAGCTGGTCACAGAACAAGCCATCAAACATTTAAAGGTAATGCCTTTCATATAGGAGTCTCTTGATCCTTGACTTGGTGGCAGTCTTAAGCATGCACTCAGAAATGAGAGATCTAAAGAAACCCAGGATTTTGCTCTAAAATTGTGCCTTGGGGATGTGTTAAAATTCAGGCTGCTGTGGGCTTTGAACTTTAAAGAGGAATAATTGATTTACTAACCCAAAGCCACTCTACCAGCAAAGTGGAAGTAATCAGAGAAATTTCTGTAATGTTTTTTTTCTATGTTCTGTGAGGTCCAGGAGCCACCCACACACCTCTGGTATGAATCTAATAATTTGTGAACATCATTTATGTCCTCCGTTCTGCATTCTCAGCAATACAGCCCACTGTTGAAGGCATTTACCTCCCAGGGCCTCTCTGAGCTGACTCTCCTGTTGAAGATCCAGGAGTACTGTTATGACAACATCCACTTCATGAAGGCCTTCCAGAAAATTGTCGTGCTGCTTTACAAAGGTTTGTCCTTTTTATAATGTAAAGTTTGATTTCCAGTGTTGAGAAGTTGGCTCTGTAGTGGGAAAGTTGATATATGGTAGATTTAAATGTGCCTGTATGGTTTAAGTATCTGCAGAAATCAGAAATGGCATCATTTTAAAGGAGTGTATGTTTTGTTTTGTTTTTTAGCGGATGTATTAAGTGAGGAGGCAATTCTGAAGTGGTACAACGAAGCCCACCTTGCCAAAGGAAAGAGTGTTTTCCTTGAACAGATGAAAAAGTTTGTTGAATGGCTAAAGAACGCAGAGGAAGGTAAGCCCTGACAGATCTTTATTTTTCTTTGTTAGCCTATTTTCCCCTTGGTTGTCAAGAAAAGATGAGAGTGTGTGTTGAATCTCATTTGTGCTTGTGGGTGCGTCTGATTTGTCCACTGTTTTCAGTGTCCTTTGTCCTGCCTCACTTCCTAGTGTAAATGACATTGGGGTGATCTTAGCATACACTGATGTTGGAGCAGAATGCTGACTGAGGTTTTTTTTTTTCTCTCTCTCTTCCAGAGTCTGAGTCTGAGGAGGAGGAGGCAGACTGAGGGGCCTCTAGCTATAACCAACATCTTGATTTGTTGTATTTTTACATTAACATAGCATCAGAAATCTGTCTTTATTTCTTTTTTCCTTTCCTACTCCCTACCTCCTCATATCTAGTTGAACTGTAATGTAAGGGCTTTAAGATTTTTATTTTAACTTGTTTTCTTTTTGAGTCACTTCTTGTACTCTTCTTTTTACCCCTTTGGGAGCTGGTCACAGTGCCACATTTAGCTGAATAGATCATAACCCCTTGCGGGTAACAGAGGGACTTTTTGGAATAGATGGCTCCCTTTAAAATTAGCCGGTTTGGAGGCATATTTCACAGCTTTTATATTTAGTCATGGAGCTCTTATTTCCCAGAGGCCCATCTGTGTAACCACGATATCTGTTTTCTCTGAAAGGCAAACTGTTTTGTAACTTAATTTTAAATCTCTGCCAATCATGTGACAGCCTTTCAATTCTTGCCAGTCTTTTGATTCTGTCGACATAATTGGTGATGCAGATGTGCCATTTTTAACAGCAATGGCGATGGTTGCATTGCCCCATTAAATGAAACTTAACTATTCTAAACATCTTCTGAAATAGAGCCACTCTAGCATTGATCTCTTTTTTTCCTTTACCATACAGTTTGACTTTTTTAAAATAAATGGAAATAAATGGCTTTCATTTTGTCTTATTAGCTCCTTCAATTTACCAAGTCAAGCACCACAGTGTCACCATACTTACAGAATAATAATCAGCAATTTTATGTATGCACAGCTTATCACAGCTAAAGTTGTGGTAGAAACTCCAGATTCCTCCATCTGCTATGTCAGATCAACCTGTGTTCCATCAAAAATTTCCATTGGTTAAACTCTACCAGCCTCACCTAATCAAGTAATCAAGAAAGGCAGTGTAGCATGCGTGACCTGAGGTGCAAACAACAACCTCATTCACCTCGCTCCTGTCCCACTTTAAATGGTAATTATGGCTCAGTCAGGCATGCAAAAATGAGAGTGAGATGGTGATTCAAGATGTTATGAAAACGAAGGTCCATGCACATTCATTACTACAAGTCATTCTACAAAGTCTATAAAACAGGCCCCTCATATTAATGCTATGCTGTAACTCATTCAGAATTTTGAGTGCATAGTCAGCCTCATGCCTTTTTGGCAAAGCTAGACTGTCAAACTTTTGATTTCCCAACCAACCAAAATTTCTATATTTCATACTTTCTACATCAGTAGGTTTATGCCTCTGAAAAAAGGCCCAAGAAGACTGTTATCTTTTCCTGGTGAAAGGATTCATTCATGCATGCTTGACCATTTTCTGTGTTGTTCCAGAGGAAATGTATTCACTCCAGCAAAAGCTATTATAAAGTCAGTTTCAAAGGCCTGGAGGGGTTTTGGTATGAAGTGCAATACACAAGTAAAAATTAAGCAGGATGACAAAATTAAAAGCCTTCCCACCTCAGCTTAGAAAAAACAGCTACGCTAAATGGATAACGTATACCAGTGCATTTTACAGAGCAGTACAGCACAAAGGACATTATTGACTGATAATTGGTTTCACTCAGCACCAACAGATGGCAGTAAGTCCTTAAGAGAAGTTGCCTCCTCATATTAAGTCTCTAACTATTCCAAGACTCAAGCTCAAATAGAAAATGCCATTTTAAAGAAACCAGACTAGAAAGTATTAGACACCGGCAGGACTACAAAGTATCTGACATAAGAATTTTCTCTACCTTCCTGTCTCAGGAGGATTTGTTTTCTTTTTGTTTTTATTTAGTCACCCTAAAGAACATGAAACATTTTGGGAGAGTGACAAGCCAGCAGGGGAAAGCACGGCTGCTTTTAAGATTTACATGTGAGAGCACACACACATTTAAACGTGTGGTGCTGAATGGTAATGATGCCCTCCAATCCCACCCCGCCCTGTGCAAAGCATTGGCAATGCCATCTTGGTGAGCTTGCCATCTTTGTGATCAGCTTGTTACCAGCAATCCCTGTCTGTACACCACACACACACACACACACACACACACACACACACACACACACACACACACACACGGAGCTTCTCTCTACATGCTATTTTGCCCAAGCACTGAGCATAGCTTCATACTGGAGCAGGCTGTGGTATAATGAGCTGTGCTCCCTGTGCCCTGACACATCTGTTTGTTTTGCACATTTGCCATTTTGCTGTTGCATATGCTGCAGGATACACAGTAGGTATCCCAAGGCTTACCTGTTAGTTTTTTATACAGGTGTCTCTCAAGGCTTGACAGATTTAAACATGTCTCTCTGTGACATGGGCCAGAGGCGTCTACATCCCCTCAGTGACTTTTTGTACATGTTTTCATCACATCATCCTGAAGCACTCGCAGAAAAAAGTAATCATTTTGTTCAGTGGCATGAAAACCATGTCAGAGGGAAATAGAAAAACAGAACATTGACTTAATTTATTTCTGAAAAATTTCTCTCTCAGTCAGACTTCCTGCTTGAAACTGAACACAGCGGCACAATGTGCCAGGATATGCCAGGGGAGATGTGGAGAGCAATTATTCTGGATTTCACACTGCGGCTTTGGTCAGTAAACATGACTCAGACTGCAATGCAGAACTCATCTGACTAATGTCACAGAACAGAGACACGGGCAGCTTTTTCTATTTGTTTAAAAAGAAGACTTTGGGGATAATTAAAGCTTTCAGCCAAAAATACTCTCCTCGCCCCAGACAGCGACATGATGAGCTGAGCACAAAAGATATGGTTTTTGTTGTGGGCCGTGTGTAAGTGATGTGTGTTTGTTTTGCATTTAAAGCAGCACTGTGTCTCAGCTCACTCCTTTAGTTCTGCTGCTTTTGTATTTCCGAAAGACCACCCTAATACTAAGACTTAGCACCTAGGTGAAATATGGAAATGAGGATCAACATGTTGACTCAATGAATACCACAAGTTTGTCCTTGGATCAACTCATGCCTAACATCTTAAAGCAATGCAGCCACGCAGCCTCAATGCAGTCGTATTATGGACAACTTAGCACCTCTGTGACAGTAAAAAGAAGCTAAGCCTTTAAAACCATGAGGGCTGAAGAGTTTTTGGGTTATAGGCTGACAGACGCTGCTATCTGTCAGCTGTCCCTGCTCAGCTACTGTTGGTCTCTCTCTCTCTGTCCCCAGAGGAAATGCTGCCATCCTCACCCGCTTTGTATCCTGAAGCCAGTCAGCACATCCCTGCCTGTTAAATGTTGAGGCTTGAACCATTGCCATTCTCAAGGTTATTTATCATGTATAATACTTCTGTTCCAGAGGCAGCTTAATTAAAGATGACAGCTATAGGTCTGAGCTATAAAGACCTGCCTGCTGCTGCCCGAGTACCTGTACCAACTGTACATTCTCTAGGCTCAGATTCTCTCACCTTATTTTCTGTAATGGACACATGATTAATGAACTTTGTCCTGTGCTCTCTTAATGGATTATAAAACCTGATGTTTTTCTGTAAATTATTAATAGAAAATTAATGATTATTGTCCAGGTTCTAATTATACCCTCTTTAAACTGTCCAAGCAAGTAAAAACAGGATTATAAATATAGTGCACCTTGGCAATACGAAAAATGTGGTTTACAGGAAAAAAGAAAGTTTCATCCATCCAGGCAGTATCTTTACCACTTATCCCTTTTGTGATCACAGGGGGATGGAGCCTATCCCACCTGACATGGGGCGAGATGTGGGGTACACCCTTAAGTCACCACATGATCCCAGGGTCTCTAGAGAGGGAAAGCCAACCATTCACACAAGCACTCATACCTAAGAGAAAGAGCAGTTACCCAGACAAGCATGTTTTTGATTAGTGGGAGCAAACTGGAGTAACCAGGGAAACGCACAGAAAGGCCCCGACCGACTCTGGGAGGTGAACTAGCAACTTTCTTGGCATGAGGTCCAAGAACTAAGCTGCTCCATAGTGCTGCCCCAAATAGATAAGCAGATCTACTTTCATATTTAGGATGAAAGAAAAATGTTCTAAGTCCTTTTGCACCCCAAACATATCAGGAGAGTACTTCACACATCTAATTTAGGAGACAGGTGCGTCGGAGGAAAAGGTCGATTTAAACATGAAGATGGACTCCCGCACACTGTCTAAATTGCAAGAAAATCATTTATTTGCAACGTTTCAGTCTCAGACATTCATCAGGCAAAACGGTTTTGCCTGTGCGGGAGTCCATCTTCGCACTCCAAACATAAAATAAGCAACTTCCATAGTTTTTTTTTTCTTACAAAGAAATTTCTTTTTCTTTGAAATGCATCATTATCACTTTTAGAAATTATGTCAGTGCATGTTTTGTGAAGCTACTGTTTTTGGTTAGTTTTAGTTTTGTTTTGTTTTTTAAATGTATTTGGCTGTACTGTACTGTATTTGTGTCTGACTGGTTGAAAATAACTCATGATCTGTCTCCTTGATAGTGCGTATCAAGTGTGTAACAAATGGGAAGGTGAATTTAATTAATAGTCATATTTGTTAAACTTCTTTGGAATTTGGCTCTTGTGGATTTAAATTAATGTTGCCACTACAATGGTGTCAAAAGCACAGTTAAAAAAAGAGAGCAACAATATTATGGAAACATAAATAACATTACCTGTAGAAAGATGGAAAAAAGAGAATAATTAAATCTAGCTTAGTCTTTATAAAATACTTTTTTTTAAAGACCAAGGTGATAAGAAGAAACAAGAGTTAGTTAGAAATAGAAAAATATATTTTCTTTAACCATAATTTAACTAGGAAAGCAAACTCATTGAGATTAAAATTGCCCTGACCAAGATGGACAGCAGCACAGTTAACAAAGCCACTTACAATAACATCCATACACACAAATATACATAACATTTATAACAAAGCTATGAAAAACACTTTTATTTCTTTTCATAGAAGCTGGACTATGAAAAGAAACAAATCATTATCAAAACATCTGTAAGTGGACGCTCAAGTCTCCAAATCATTTAACATCTGCTTAAAAATGATCCGTGAAACCAGGTCATTGAATTTCAGGTCTTCCAAGCAAAGGAAGAGGCACAATTTGAAAGGCCTTTATTCATGCTCAGATCTTAGGAAAAGACAAGAGGAGATTCTGGAACCAAAATGACAAGATCTTGAATTCCTTTGACTGATGAAGGTCAGTTCAGTTCAGTTCAGTTTCAGTTTATTTCGGACAGAAGAAAAAAGAACAGTTGATAATAAAACAGTCCATAACAGTACATAATACCCCAGTTGCTTTTAAATACTAAATAGAAAAGAGGAGATATGAAAAGAGCAAAATCGCCTTGTAAAATAAGAAGATGCCAGCACTTAAGTCTACATGAAGACAGAAGATCATCTTACATGTGCATACAAGTAGCAATGAGTGAGGGATTCAAAGTCCGTGATGAACCTCAGTGCTTTGTGGTATACAGTATATCAAAGCATTTCAGATCTGAGATGAAGCTTGCATATAAAAACATCAATGTAATCGACCATGGGTAAAAACATGGTAGCAACCGATCTCTTTCTGGATTCAAATGAAAGACAAAATATAATCCTAAATACAAGTTTCAAGTAACTTTGACCTCTTAACCCCTTCTGTCACTTTGAATAAGTTAGAAATGAAGTCTTCAGCATGAATGCACTGCGTTCTGTCAGTCAAGTAGCTGCTGATGTGTGCTGACTTGAGTATCCTGATCAGCAATGGTGGTTTAGGTATCCTGGTTTCTGTTTTGGCATGTGAACAAAGTGTACTGATTTCATGTCCCAGGATACTGCAGCTACCTCATTTTTAGCAGGTTTTGCTGCTTGGATACCATGTCATGTAAACATGTTATTCCAGTTTCTGTCTCACAAGTATCTGCTAAAATAAGACCCTGGGCTTCTGTGAATATACTGAATAAAAAAAAAAAAAACATGGACCTTATGTCAAGGGAATCAACACCCGGCTGGCCTACAAAAAAAGTTATCCCTCTACCACTCTGTTCAAAAGGGACTGCATTACGGTCATTTTTGACCCAGTTTTGGAAACTTGGGGTAGAGAGGTAGAGATTAGAAGAGATAAAAAAAACACTCAATTTAATTGAACTTTAAGCTTGGCAGAACGGCAACTTGAACTGGGTGATGTCAGTACATTTTATGGAAATATATGGAATAAGTAGAAATTACAGTGTAGTATAATTACAGACATTAAAATGACCTAGCTTGGTCTTTTATTTACTGACTCACCTATCCAAAAAGGTTAACAAAAACTCTTGAGCAAATAGTCCATTAGCCAGAGTAGTCATAGGATATTAATAAGCTCTGAATAATGACTAAAAGGCAGTCAATGTGCTGATAATTTGCATTCTTAAAACAGCTACTAAATGGTAGATATGTGTTCCTTAAATTAAGGCCTTACCAGCATCTCCATTGGGTGTGATTTAGACCAACATCCTTTCATCAAAATTGAAAGGAGCGGCAGCATAAACCCTATTCAGATCTGGCTTCTGAAGAAGAGATGCATTAAGAAAATGGCTTTGCTTTCCTTTGAAGAGATCAAACAAGACGGCTAAACAAACAGGAATCAAAAAGGTTAGTGCTACACAATTCAATGAGAGGAGATTTAATTGAAATGGTAAAACATGTGCAAGGTGATTGGTGGTCACCACAGCCAGGAATAACAGCATCTTCACTCTTTAAAAGCCTTACTGCCAGCTTATGGAGACCACGTTGCGTGTGTGTAATGGCCTGACTGTGAGAGTCGAGGGATTTAGCAGCTCGTCTTGAGTCAACACTGAGGCTCATCACAAACATCATTACTTTCCCTGGGCTTGTCCTTTTCTCTCTTCAGTGGCCCGGGTCTGATAGCTGTGTACAAACGACTGGGAGCAAAGGGCTGGATGGCTTAGTTTGATAAAGAACGGGCAACTCAAAGGCTGCTATTATTGGAAACCTGCACCTCTTTTAATCCAGCTCCAAAGATGGCTCCAAGAGCAAACATCATTACCTTCTAGTCTACCACATACAGCTCTCATTGCCTTCTCAAGAGTTTCCACTGATTATTTTTACATCTAATCATTGTCATCAGGGCTTTTCAGGCTGCTGCCGGAGGCTCTGTGAGTGCAGTCAGAAGGGGCTAGATGCAAGTGGAGGGGAAGGGGAAGGCACTTTGACGGAAGTCTCGTGGGAATACCAAAGCTACATCACAACACTTTGGCTGTGACAAACCGCGCTGATAACTTGCAAATGGAATGAAAGTTTGTATCTCCAGAATGTTTTTAACGAGTCTCCCTGGAGTGTGGCATAATGACTCTGGAATGGAGAGAGGGAGCGTGAGTGTTGGGTCTGCATGCAGCTCTTGGTTTTCTGTTGCCCATTTATGCACCAGCAGCTCAGGGGACTCAGACAGGCTGTGCAAAGACATGAAAAGCCTCTACAAAACTGTTTGTTTTTGTAAGGACTGGCAGAGCAGGGAAGTGGAATTCACTTAATATTAAATTACTGCATTTTTTCAGTTGTATTGCAAATGTTAAATTAAAAAAAGCATCCAAATAAATAACATTGACATTTTCAAAGATTTAATTAGCAAACTGTCACCAAGGACAGATTGAAGAAGCTAGTGGAAGCTTTTTAAAAGATGTTTTCAAGGTCTGAATCTACTGCTGTTAAGGAGATTTGATAAAGGAAGCGTTGTGTCTATTTTTGATGAAGAGATGCCATCTTTTGACATTACATTCTTCCCTCCACACAAAAATGATAAGATTAATACCTCCTGCCAAGACAAGTTCATAGAAAGGCAGTGGCATTTACTTGACATCATTAGGTAATTAATCTTCACTAAAGAAGCTGAAATACATTATCCACCATTAAAGATCAATTCAAATATGGTCAGAAAAAAGAATATTTTAAATGTGGTGTTTGGTAAAAAAAAAACAGTCAGATGCACCTGTTAGACCCTGTTTCTCACTCATACTTTAACTTTAACATGAGTAAATATATGAAAGGCCTTCATAGGATTTTCTATACTGAGGTGCTTTTAAATTGAAACATTGATCAATTAACTCTCTTGTCCATCCGAATAATTTTCTCCAAATCTTATACAATAAAAATGACACCTTTTTCTAAGAATCCATATCTATGTTCCAACTCTATTCAATTTCAATGACTACTTAAGTGTCCATATTACTGTTGTTTTTGTTTGTTTGTTTGTTCGTTTTTATAGTTTACATACTGAGTGCCTGTGATCCACCTTATGTCTCTCTGTCTGAGACAGCTCTGGCTCTCTTTGGTGCCCCCTGTCTTACATGAACCTAATCAGCTCTCCTCTCACTGGGCTTGGTACCCCAAGTCATTAGCCTGAACTGCTGACAAAACAATGATAGGATGAAACTGTGGTAAGTCTATTCAGGGGACTAGGGAAATTAACTGTATAGCACACTGAAGGCCTAATAACACTCCAACTAGCAGGATATGTCCTTTCCAATGAGCAGCAAGTATAATGTTTAGTGAGGAATAAAGAGTGAGAGACTTCAATACAAAGACTACATCAATAAGAAGATTCTTTAATTTGGTTGAACAATTTTACTGATTTAATGCCTGCAATCAGACAGAATCTTCTTGCTAAGTTCTAATTTACAACAATTGTGAGCAGCCTAAAGCAGGGCAGCCCAATAAGAGAGCAGGACAAAGATTAGCATGATCTAGACCATATTTCTTCTATCAGTAAAAGCCAAATGACAATACTTCATACTTATCTTTAGAAAGGACATTTACGCTTCACTTCCAACATGTTTTTCTAAGAGCCTATTTTACAAAGTGGCTTAGCTTCTGTCCTTTACAATGGGGCAGTAGCTCCCTCCTATTACATTATCTGATGGGCTGTAATAAAAAGTTCTGCCAATCCCAACTCTTTATATGGACTGTTTACCAGACGTACAAGTGAAATTCACTGAACGGTCCATTTTAATGTGCTAAAAGGGGTACTGGGGCTCCATCTGGTGTTGTGGAATACAGGGGTAGATCAGGAATAAGCCTTGATCTGAAAACTGGTGCTAATAACACATGCAGGAATTGGTGATGAGTATATATTTTAGGAGTTGAACCTGGACACAGATGAGATAGTTGTAGGTGGAGGAGGGTTGCCCATATCATGCTGAAATGACAGGTACACTGTAAGGTAGGAGGAGGCAAATTCGAAAAAATTACAGCATCAGGACTGGCCAAAGGCGGCCATGGTTGGTTCAGTGCTCTGGCAGGTGAACACCCTTAATAACTTAATAACTGATCAATAGTGGGGGAAGACAGGAAGAGTGAGGGACATGAGAGTGACAGAGACATTACTGAAGCAGTTTGAAGGTTGACAACCCCAAATCAACAATAGATTGGAGATTTATACTTTACTTCAGCTTCACAAATCAATACTCTACACTAAGGTCTTAAGTCATTTTTGTACATTTGTTTTACTTCTACATTTAAAAATAACTGAGGAGCTATGACTTAATGTGAGGGAGCATCACTGAGTTAGACTATATATTACAATAATAAATATGGATATTAACAATGGTGTTGTTCATGGAAGAGCATGGAGGAGGAAATTATTGCTATGTATACAGACTTCAACAGACCTTTAGTTATGAACTTGTAAGGTGTCAGGGCGAGCAGAAACAGGCCTGGATGAGAAGGAATAAGTGCTGAAGAGAAGAAATAAAGTGTTGGTGTGATGTGAACCAGTGGCAGAGATGAGGTGTTGAGGACAGTGGAGGAGCTGCATAAGATAGTGATATGTGACGATGTATTCATGTCAAGGACGGCTGTGGCACCTGTTGAACTGTTTTCAAATTCATCACAGACACAGAGGCGGCTGTTGAGATACTGGCATATGTTTTTCATTTGGCCATCGCCTCCTCCCTCTCAAGCCTGTAGGATTGCACTCTTGTGTGCATTAAGGCAGAAAAATATGCTTGTATAAGTCACTGTGTAAAGTTTACAAGACTAGAAAATGATGCTTTTCTTTGTTCACAATCCTCTTAATTTTTTGCTTATACCAGGATCAGTGAAAGCTGTGTCTTTTTAAGCCTGTGGGCTGGTAGGTTTAGACTGTTAAGTTGCTGCTTCTGAAAATGTCCCAATATCCTGCTATATCTTTTTATTTTAAAAGTCCTATTGTAAACTATCAGTGGTAGATTTTTAATTTAAAGATATGTAAAATATACAATGTATTTGTCATCTAACTTGACCACCCCATATTAGCACTGTCTTGCAGCACAGAATGATAGACTGCATTAGGGGGGGTAAGAGGATACACTATGCTTTATGTTGGGAAAACAGTGAACAAGAAGTCTCCATGAACTTTGCAACAGAAACAAACAGAATAATTGGAGTGTAAGAAAAGTCAAAAGAAAGTAGAAACATAAAATGACTGTTTAAACATTGGTCCCTGTGGCTTGTAGTTTTCCAAATGTACAAGTCGCTAAGAGCCTGATCTACTAGGATCCCAAATAACAAGTGCTTCATTGGGTGTGCAAACAAATTTATATGTGCTATTTGTGGGCGTGTTGTAGGTGACTAGCTCTGACTGTGTATGCGACTGAGTTTACAGTTACGCACACACAGATATTAATCTAGACGTCCTTTTCCTGCCCTGACAGCATCACACTCTCCACACACTGACAGCTCCTAAACCAGCGGTCAGTGTGTGGAGGGTGTGACACAGTCTGCTCTGAGTGACAGGTTGAGTGATTCTGGCTATGAAGGGAATTTTTTTCACATAAGTTAAATTACCTTCTCCACAATGTATTAAGAACACAAAACAGAGAAGGTCTACTTTACGCAGGTGTCTGCCTGCCTTTCAAACATGCTAAATTTTGAAGCAAAAACACCGAGCACAATTAGTTTCAGGTTTGATAAGGGATTACATTTGCATCTCCTCCTCCCAGTATTTTTTGCGTTCTTTCAATTTGCATATATTCTGCATATTCATGGGGGCAAATACGCTAAATGGATTGGAAGTGTTATTTTGCTCATTTCACAGACACAATCCTTAGTGCCCTATCACACAATGTCAACAAATTATGAGCAAAAATTTCCCCTTTCACCATCTGGATCACTACCAAAATGTAACTGCTTCTTTGTTGTGCCATGACCAACATTTCCTAAAAAAAAACATTAAAAACTGTTGAGACCTTTTCCTTTATAGTTTATTTTTTTATCTTGTTGACAGCTGGACTAACAATAAAACAAACATGCATTACATAGAGAGCACAAACCTCTAGCAGTTAAGAGGAAAACTGACTTATCACATGGTGTTATCAAACCCTGAAAAAAAAAAAATATCCCTGGATCCACATCAGGATTCAGGGTGCCACTAAAATACTTCTCTCTTGTGCCATGAGTAAAATTCCCTGAAATTCTCATCAAGATTTTTGGGGAACTTTAAGAGTTTAAGCAAGAACACAGTCATTATTTTATTCGAGAGATACCTCTCTACATGGGCCAGTGCCATTTAAAGGGTCAAGCAATGTGGTTTAACACAAGCCTCATCTAATTTGCAAAACAATCCAAAATGTACAAGCAAGTGCCTCCTCATCAACATGATGCAATTTGGCAGTTATCTATTTATGAAACTAGGTTGACAATTCTGCATAAGGTTATGCTTAACATCTTGCTGACATTGATTTTGGGAAGCATCTAAGGGGATCTGCTGCCGCTCCTTGGCACGAAAACCCCTCTTAGGATTTAGGATAGAAGCCAAAAAAAGAAACAGAGACACAGAAGTGGAGGGGAGGGGTATACGATGTAAGATGAAAAGGGAAGAAGGTCAGATTCAAATTTTCATGAACCACAGAAGAGATATGGTTGAGGTGTGCATCCTGTACCTGTCCCAAACCTTGCCTTACTGTCTCACTTGTTCTCAAAACATAGAAGATCTCATCAAAATGTGATACATTTGTTTCTATTTGCTGAGGATTTTATAAAGCTTGATTATCTTTAAGACAGCAATAAACAGATTGCCAGCTCTTATGGCCTAACTGTTTAAGATGGTGGTCATTTCTTTTTGTTGTATTTCAACTTAACAGTCTACTAAAGAGAGGAATTTTCCCACAATTAAACCTCTGTGGTAATCACACCAAGGCGTGAGTGTTCAATGGGTTAAAAGAAGAACTGCTGTGAAATCTGAAGACTAAGGTACTTTAACAAGGCTTTTAAATAAATAAAAGCGAACACACAGTCCTGTCTGTCTTCTGAGGATGGCTATCTTATTCTGACAGTAATGGATTTCTTCACACCTTTTGAAACAATCAGTCTTCTCCCAAAATGTGGCACATGAGACACACCATAGTTCTGGGCATTTCCTTCCTTTCTGGGTTGTTTGGTCTGTCAGCTGTACACATTTTAAGATGGTACTCCTTTTTGTGTGGATGTGGTAGGTGGTTTTTACACCTACAGCTTGGTTGCTTTGGTCCGATTTAGAATTTTGTATTTTCATTGGATTGGGTCATGTTTTCAAAACAGTATTTTGAGGCAGGTCAGACCCAGGTTAGATTCACACAAAGAGGCAGGGCTGGTGTTACGTCATTATATAAGATCCACAGTTGCTAAGACTATAATTTGCGCTTTCCATTGCTGAATGAAAGCTAGCAGGCCAAGGATCTACAAAACAGGTTAGGAGTAAAACATCTCATCGAGGATTAACCAGATGAGATTTATAATCAATGATCGACACAGTTTAGAATGTGAGGGTAAACAAACTCTTTACATGAAGAATATGGGCTTGTAGATTTTCACAGTGGATCACAAAGGACACCAAATAGCATGGTAACTTACTACTCTGTCACACTCTAGAGGTGTCTACAGAGAAGCTATTGATACATTTTCCTGCTTAAACAAGCTGCTTGATATAATGCAATTATATTTACTACTGCTGCTGCTGATTATACAACCACAGCCGTATGCTGAATTAACCTGTCACCCAACTTGTGCGGGCTGTTGGATCAATTGCATCTACTCTGCAAACCAACCACTTCAGGGGTTGATTGATGTCGGTGCTAACAAGCCCACAAAATTTGTCATCTGAGCGTACTTTGTGCTCTTTGTGCCTGATTGCAAAATAAATGCAGAAGATACAACTCAAATGACCAAAAAGTGATCAAGGGGGTCATAGGGGTTTTTAACAGACTGTATTTAGACAAGTTATTCCTGATTACTTAAAAATGGTCGAATGGTCGCAGAGACAAACACAGAAGGCTATATTCCTGCCATTCTTGATGTCATCTAGTAGCTCAAGGTTCATGCAGCCTGACAACCACTATCTGCAAATGATTTCATTGTCACATTAATCTAATGATACTCTCCTCCGATAAATCCTTTCTTGTGCACGCCTGCCATGTCGCCTGTCATCTTGCCTGTTGCGGTGTCTTACCTGGCTACAATCACTGCTGTCATGTTTACTGGAGAGTCCTGGCATGACAGCCCTTATATAGGCTATGCTCCACAGTTACCACCAACTCGGTGCAATTTGCAATCATTTTAAAAGAGAGAGAGAGGGAGAAAGAGAAGTTGTGTGGATTTAATGCACAGCCTCACTGGCGTTAGATAGCACCACTTTACTGTCTGTGGCAATTAGTGCTGGTCTTTGTGGATTACAAATTCAAACATCAGGCCATTTACCCTTACAGATCCTTCTGCCATTTTGGACACTTTTTTCTTGTTTTTATATGGAGATCAGTTTAGCTTGTTACAGCTTATGGCTTGAATTTCTTTTTTGACATGTTTCCCAATCAAAATCTCATCACCGATTGAAAAATTAGGAGTGTATGCTACAAGGAGACACTGAAGGGGCATGTATTGAATGAGGAAGAAAGAAAATACAGAAAGGAGACTCACACCAAACCTCTCTCTTTACACAATGTGACAAGAAACCATCAAATACTATACCTTTCATAAGATCCAAGAAATTCAAGGCTACCAAAGGAACCACAGAGTTTGCTATCAGGACCTTTCCTTCACCTTTTTTCTAATTAAGAAAAGGTTCTTATAGTCCAAAGGCAGCTTCACAAAAGGAACAGACTCTCTCACAGCACGAGTATCAGAGCCTGGAGTGCTCACAGCCTTAAGCATTTTCCACTAAATGTTGTGGACCAAGGCCATTATGCTCTTCATGGACAAGCAAAAAAATTCTTAATTGGTAATTTCAGTTTGTGGCAGAAACTAGTTTCCAACAGTGATCTGAAGTTGGGTGTCAGTTTTGTTCTGTTATTTTGTCCCTGTGGAAGAAGGCCTGCAGTAAAAGCCATCACAGTATGCATCCTGCATAAAAAACAACCAATAGAAATATGTAATAGACTATGTGATCCATATGACATGGATTTTTTTTTAATTTCATTTGCATTTTTTACGATACTTTACATTTGGTTCCTGGCTATGGTAAAACTATTGCAACAACATACTTTAACATTAAGCAGACTTAACACAAACACAGCTCCATGGTCTTTGCATCACTACATACAGGTCTGTTTATGTCCTTTCAGTACTACTTTTTCTACTGTAAAACAAAAAAAGGTTGCCCTGAACGTCATATACTTTCAGCAACCTAAAATCTGGGTTACTTCTCATCAAGCAAATATATCGCCCTTTATTCATATGATATGCAAAAGTCTGTTTGGATTAGGCTCTTAATTAAATTTCAAGATTTAAATAGGGATTATGAATAACGCACATTCCACTTTTATTTTAGCACAAACCAGTAATTGCTTTTCAAAAAAAAGGCTGAAATAAGAACATTTAGATTGGTAATAAATCTACGTTTCAACTTTTTTCTATATGAACCTGGTTGATATCAAAATTCAATAATGATGTGCAAATTGCAGTTATGGTGTCAAATGCTTAAAAAACCATTCAAAGCATGTTTTGCATAAGTTGCGGTTGTAGCAGCAATATTATGTATTGGCTCATAATAGATGCACTGTGTGTTTGACTTTTTTTATATAGATAATGATACAGATTTTACCAGTTGATCTGAACATGTAGTATCATTTACATCTGTAACAGCAGAAACACTTCATATCCAAAATAATGTAAACTAGGGTACAGGTCATAGTTGGGTAGAAAATGTTTTTGGTATCAGTATGAGAGGATTAAACAGGAATAACTGCAGGCACAGGAGTGCAGCAGGTAGTGCACATGCCTCTCAGCAAGAAGGTTGCCAGTTCGATCCCCTGGTTGGGCAGTGTGAAGTTTGTATGTTCTTCCTGTGCATTACGTGGGTTCTCTCCGGGCTATCAATGATAGACCCTGGGGTTATTAGGGGTTTCTGGTCCTCACCTACAGATCACCTTAGCAAGGTGACCTGACCAAAGGTGAGCAGTTTCCTCCCTGTGCCCAAGAAGCCTTTGCCAATTGTTGTCCCTCTTAAACCACGGCCATCTTGAGGCTCTCTCTGCAGCCTCAAGGGCTGTAATGACTTCCCTGCAAAGTGCATTTTCCCTGACTTGAATGGCAAACACTATGCTCGCCATCCCCTTCTGCAGCACTCCTCCACTGGCTCTGCATATTTCTCCCTCTTCCTCCCTCTCCCTAGCTTTCTTCATACTGCATGGTAGTTTTCAGGGATGGACAGCAAGGAAGTAGATTTACTTGGGTACTGTACCTAGGTACATTTTTTAAGTATCATAATTTTTGGACTATTGAGTGCACCTGAATATAAGCTGCACCAACTGGAAAAAAAACAAAACACATACAGTATATAGACCATACTTGTCTTAAAAGAGCCTATGAGGAGTTTCTAAGTAATTACAAAAAAGTCTCACTTTTAGATAATGTGCCTGATCAAAATGAACACTTTAAGATAAGTTTTAAAGCATCAAAATAGGTTATCTCTAAATGCTATTCCTTAGCTTTGCGGTCGGGTTGGACAGGGCTGGACTGGCCTGGATACTCAACTTCAGGAACAAGACAATTAAAACTAGAGCAAATTTATATTATTCGGACACGTCTTAGAGCACCGGGCTGTAAGTAGCGATATATAGCCGGCTACAAAACTACAATACTAAGTTTTCAAAAAATTGTCACGTCTTTTGGTGTTTTCCAGTTGTAGTCAGAAGTAGGAATTTCCGGATTCCGAGTAGGAAACTGCAACAGAAACGTTCCCTGAAGTCAGAATTTCCCACTGGGAACTCGGTGAAACCTCGCCACCCCCGAGTTGACAATCGAAGATGGATGCCCCCAGTGTGAACAGTTATTTAGCTCCTGTAATAATCAATTTATTTGCACTTCTGACTGGGGTGTGTCGCTCTAGATCAGCTGTAGTATTGTTAGACTTATATTTACAAAAATGCTGCCATAGTGATAATCACACTCTTCATGTGATATTTGTGAACAACAACGCAGGGCGTGCTAACAACAGCTGACAATAGCCTTGTGGATTGGCATGTTTTTTTCTGACTTCAACTGGAATGCCAATAAGTCGGAGATGATGTCACTGCCAGTTCCGAGGTGACTGGAACGCAGCATTACGACAGTCGCCGCTCGGGCTCATGGGTAGCAGAGTCTTAATGTCGCCGGAACTAGATTCTCCTCATAGCACCTTTAAGCCACAGGTGTATAGTGAGCGTGGCTCACTGGGAGCCAGAGGGGAGCATGAGCAGAAGAACTTTGGCCAGAGTGTGGAGGCTTTTTCTAAGAAGCTGGAGCATCGCCTTATTTTTACTCCGTTCCGCTGCAATTTCAGTCTGGTACTGTTCACACCATGCATCTGAAGCATGTCTCACCCAAATGCATCTGTGTATAATTAATAGTTTAGCCATCCACAGTTTTCTGTCAGAAATTGATTGTTTACAACTCAACCATGGAGTTTACAAAGTACTTCATAAAGAATGCTGAGAGACTCATACAAGTGCACTATTCCTGTAGACTAACGGATGACTATAGTCTCATTAATAATCTTAACACTTTATTTTGTAATTGATACGAAGAAAAAGGAATTTCATGTAAATCTTCTCACAGTTGCAGTCATGATGCTACAGTGCCGGCTGGTCAGACAAAATACTAGGTGGGGCAGGGAGTTTTTTATTTTTTGGTTTTCACATGTAAATGAAGCATTCTGGTGCATTCTAAGATAATAATGAAGGAAAATACGACCTACAAAGACAAATGGAGTCGGGAAGCTGTATTTCAACTTATTGACAGGGCGTTATAGACTACACATAGCCTACCCTACGTTCAATGTAGTCTTTGATATAGAGACTGACAGTAGCTTGTGTTCAATCACCTGCATCTCAACAAGTTGGGCTACAGCACAGGAGCACACAGGGACAACAGCAGGAAACAGTCAAGAGCAGGCCTATGAACATGGTCTACCTTTTAGTCTGACTTTTATGTCGTGTCTTACAATTATAAATGTATGGTTTATATGTATATTTTATCTTTTTTTACTCTGCTTTTCTATTAATAGATTTTGTTGATTTACGTAGCCTAAATTTCATTTGACATTTTTAATATTTTTTGTCACCATTTTCTTGAGTTTTTATATTTTATTCCTAACTTACCAGACCTGTACTTCCACAGTGTAGAAGGAGTGGTTCAGTATTATTGGTCCTCATATTAAACCCTGTGAAGACAGAGGAGGTCATTTTTGGGAATAACAATTGTGCATTTGCTCTAGTCATTATTCACAAAAAATCCATCAAACAGTCATCCTCCTTTAAATATCTGGGAGTGTATGTGGACAGTGATCCTTCTTGGTCACCTCATGTGGACTTAATCTGTATTAAGATCCAACAGCAGATATATTTTCTGAGAAGGCTCCAGTCCTTCGGTGCCAGTAGGGAGATTCTTCATCTCATCTGCTGCTCCATCATTCAGAGTGTCCTACAGTATGGAGGCCCAGTCTGCTTCTGTGGCCTTACTGTCCAGCTTAAAGCAAGGATTCTAAGGCTGTTGAGTATCTGTTCGAAAATGGTAGGCCTGAGTGTTGAGAGCGGCTTTCTTAGCAGCTGCTCCAAGAAAACCCTCAGATTGGCTGTGGAAGATCACAAAGGACCCTTCTCATGTTCTCCATGAGGAATATCAGCTTCTGCCATCAGGGAGACGTTTTAGGGTACCAAACTGCAAAAAAATAAGTAAAACCCTTGTTTGTTCCTTAATCTATTTCCTTATTAAACAGGGGCGAGGAAGAGGGACAGCTCCACACACACATACCGTGACACTGACTTGGGACTTTTTTTAATGCATTTTATGCTCAATTGGTGTTTGGACTGTTGTTAAAGGTGCTAGGAGGAGAATCTATTTACGGCAAGATAAAAACTCTGCTACCCATGAGCATGCGCGGCGACTGTCGTAATGCTGCGTTCCAGTAACCTCGGAACTGGGAACCGGGACATCTCCGGCTTATCGGTGTTCCAGTTGAAGTCGGAAAAAAACATGCCGATCCACCAGGCTATTTTTGTAGCGCCTTGACACGCGCCGCCACATGTCAAGGCACGAGAGATACGTTTCAGGTCTATTTTATGCGCGGCCGCTTCCAAACCGCGTAAATTCACTGTCGTTAAGAAAGCACCATACAGGAAGTCGCCGTGTGAAGTATCCGAAAGTTTCAAATTAAAAAACAATGTACGGTGAATAGAACTTAAATTTCCTAAATAGTTTGTCATTACGTCAAAACCGGAGGCACAAGCATCAGGTCAGCAGTCAGTCAGAGGGTCCCAGAGGCAACACGGCACCATGGACGAAGTAAAGTGAATTGTAGAGGTACAGAAATATATAACATTGTATACATGACACCAAACATCTTTTCTACAAGGATATAGATGGATAGAAGTTGAAAAAAATCACGAAGCTGTGAGGTTGGGACCAGCAAAGAGACCTTAGAGAAGCGAAGTGAGATGTTTATTTCTTTTCTCAGTCTATAACATGCTTTATGAGTGTGTGACATTGCTATTCTCATTAGAGCCTGTGGCTCTCCAGGGATCAGCCCTCCCTCTCCGGGGCTGTGCGCCGTGGCGCTGCTCAACGCGCCACTTTCAGTGGGGTTTGCCTGTCGGAGTGGCACCTGTCGGGGCGGCGCTTTCACGTGCAGTGGAATTCGGGGGTAAGACATGTCCAAATAATATAAATTTGCTCTAGTTTTAATTGTCTTGTTCCTGAAGTTGAGTATCCAGGCCAGTCCAGCCCTGTTCAACCCGACCGCGAAGCTAAGGAATAACATTTAGAGATAATCTATTTTGATGCAATAAAACTCATCTTAAAGTGTATATTTTGATCAGGCACATTATCTAAAAGTGAGACTTTTTTGTAATTACTTAGAAACTCCTCATAGCATCTTTAAATAGTTGGATTTTTTCAACCTTTTATGATGTGTTTATTTGTATGCTTTTGTTTTTAAGCGCTGTGACACTGTGATGATGGATGAGCTGATGATGCGGAACAAATTTCTGAGAAATCAGACAAAAGAGTATTATCTTATCTTATCTACTCATATTTTATCATAAAGTGTGCATTAGTCACCAAGATAAATTCATTTCCTATGTTTGACTTTTGTTCACGAACAAAATAGAAGGAAGGTAAATAATTTTTCAGGACAATACAACTTGTTCTTGGACATTCCAGTCCAGGGGGGAGAAACTAGCTCTGTTATATATTTTCTTTATCTTCTTCTAAACTAAAATTTTCTGAACTTAAATACAAAAAAGTGACTGCGGCTCAGAACAGTCTGTTTGTACATGAATTTGGTACTTCTCGTTTAGAGATACAAGCCTTTCAATGACTTTCATTTCCTGTCTGTAATGCTACTTGCCAGTTTCTTCTCCAAGAAGAGCATGACCAAGGCATTTAGACATTCCTGCCCCGTGGTGTTTCTCAGGAATGTCTTGATCCGTTTGAGAGTGGAGAAACATCTGTTAAGAAAAGAATGAATAAATGACTGACTGACTGAGTGGATGTAGATGGGTGAATGATGAGTGAGTGAATGAATAAGTGAGTTGATAAATTAATCATTGTTTTTTACAGGTGAATGTATATTAGAAGGTCTGGCCGAGCTTGTCTTTGTAGTGGCTTACCTCTCAGATTCGGCAGTGATCATTGGTGTTGTTATCAGGATATTCAGCTAGGGGACCGTCTCTGAGAAGGTACCTGCATGTTGTTGTCAGTTAACACCTGGAACAGAGCCAATGACCCACTGCAGGCATGGAAGTTGTGGTTATAGTGGATGAGGGACAGTTCAGTCTTGAGCTTGTTCTTGTTCAGGATTGGGTAAGCCTCAGCGGCAGTGTTTAGCGCAGCATGAGGGAACTGTTGTTGGTATTGTGCAACATCTCTTGCAGCAGTAGTGTGGCAGCAATAAGATGCTTTGTGACGGAATTCCTTGATATGAGCCAGGATGGTATCACACACCTATAAAATGATACGCAACACTTGAAAGTCAAAAGTGCAATAAAGTTACAATAGTCTTACCAGTGGACTAATAGGACACATGATATGCTACTGACCTCTGTAGCTGTCCTTTGATAGTCTGGTGCCTCTTGCTGGTCCCTTGGACTTTGCAATGCTTGGGACAGAAAGAGGAAATGTAGTCCCTGGTCTTCTGCACAGACTGGATTTTTGTATGCTTTTGTGAATGTAGACAGCATCAATGTTCCTCTTCTGGAGCAAGCTTAACAGGATTTCGACATGATGCATGATCTTGTGGAATAAATTCCCTCAAAAATATGAAAGTGGGATCCTCCAGCAGTTGCAGAAATGCTCCCTGCCTCTCGCTGTGAGGGGGGATCAAACTCTCCACCCTCTCAGATGGATGGGAAACACTGAATTAGATCACCTTTGTATTCTCACACAGTGTTTACTGCTCAATTGTGGAAGTTACAACGTATTGCAGATCTTTGGAGTCTGTGTGCAACTACACTGTCCAGCACATTGGTTCTCTTGTGGAGAAGAAACCAGCAAACCCACTCAGGTCAGAGAAGAAACCAGAGATGCAAGGGATGCGAGATGTCACCTGAAACAGTATTAGATTCATGTTTGCTGCCATATATTTTAGCAATAGTAGTACAACAGTGAGTGACCCCGGTTAGATGCAGATTAATAAGATGATTACAAAAAAACTTGTTTTCAGTACAAACATTTAAAAACAAACATTTATCCTGATTAATGTGGCCCAGCTACTGAGACAAACTAACCTGTTGACATTGTCTTAGTGGAGAGCTGATGCCAGAGATGTTTCAGGGATTTTAAGTCATTCTGCGCTGTACATGTGATAACTGCGTAATCTTAAAAAAATCAGATTAATCATGATGATGGATTTATCAGCATTAACGCATCAATTTTGACAGGCCTAACCTGATAAAAATTTTAATTGTTTGACAGTCAAAGTACTCATATAATCAAATGATGACAATCCCTCATTATAACAGCTGTAATAGTCCAATAGTCTTTTAATCTGATTCTTGTCTCAACCAGGTAATAATCTTACCATTACCTTGCACTGAGCTGGGGTTAGTCATCAAACTTGACAATATGCAAAAAAGATAGGCATTGAAGATGGAGGAGTCAGAGTGTAAAACTCACCTGTTGCATTATGAGGTTTAGCTGGTGTGCGAAACCGTGAACATGGTGCATGTTCTTGTACACTTCTTGAACTTTTTCTGCACCCCTCCAGTGGCTCCTCTCATCACACTTGGTCCATTGTAGGCCTGGGCAACGGGATTAACTTTCTGAATGTCGGGTACAATGTCATTCAGCCTCTCCAAAAGTGCAGTTGCAATCGAATCGGCACTTGCATGCACTGTGGCCAAGGAGAGCCAGCTTAAGCCCCAGTCACACATTCCCGTTCTCATGGCGATTGTGCACGATTGTCATAATCCTGATAAAGCGTGCTTTGGTCGTGGTGCATGCGCCACTTGGTCTGGATCAGCGTTGTATAGTTGTGGATGAACGGAGGGGAACGTAGAAGCTCCACGACAGTTTTGAACTGTTCAAAACTGTCGTGGAGAATCGCCGCTCTCTGTATAGCGGGATGGAAGCCTAATGCAGTCCTAATGCGAGCGGTATTAGCGTGGCATGTACGGAGCTCAGTCGAGCTGATCGTGGCCCAATCGCGGCTCAATCCTGAAAGCTTTATGAGGACGACTGACAAGGATGTATCCGTATGAGCCCCGACTGTGTCCCGTTAAAGACGACGCAAGCGACGGGGTCAGTCGGGGCTTACGTGACGCGAACTGAGCTCGAGTGGGGCTGACGTCCTGCCAGCGGGATGGAATCCTCGTCATATCGTTGTATTAACCTAACTGGAGCGGGACAAACACCCCCTGAAGCGCTGTAGCTGCGCCGCTGACGGTGTATTTACGAGTGTCTCTAGGGGTGAGACAGTAATTTAATCCCGTATCATAGCGATCACACCAGCCTCCTCAATCGTGTACAGTCGTGCACAGTCGCTATGAGAAACGGGAATGTGTGACTTAGGCATTAGAAGCAGCACAGAATCTCACACAGCCTATGATTTTGGACAGAATATGTCTCTTCTTGTTCACCTCCTCATTGTGTTCCTGATTCCTAATCTGACCGTCATCCAATTGGGTGGAATGTTAACCCTGCCAAACATAGCTAGCTTCATTGCATCTTCCCTGTGCACTTTGCTAACGTTGTGCTTCTTAGTTTTCTCTGACAAGTCCTTCAGGTCTGTCACCCATGCAGGATCTGTGCCCGTCAAATGAAAACGCATGCAATGGAAACAAAAAAGGGCCTTACTCTTTG
This sequence comes from Scarus forsteni, assembly GCA_036419115.1. Classification (NCBI taxonomy): domain Eukaryota; kingdom Metazoa; phylum Chordata; class Actinopteri; order Labriformes; family Labridae; genus Scarus; species Scarus forsteni. The sequence continues at coordinate 42,962,346 of JAZDUH010000098.1, forward strand.
AACATTCAGCCATGCTTTGTTACTTACCATGCTCTTGAAAATGTCTGTGTGTCTCTTAGTTAAAGACACTGGGAAATACTGATGTTTTTAAAAAATTAGGATTATGTGCAAATCTGGTCCAGAAAAACAGGAAAAGTTTGACCTCTGTAAATGTCGAAGTTCTATTTTTCCATTCTATAAAATACTTGTTTCATGCAATAAAATGCATTATATTATGATATTAATAATTTAAAATCATACAATGTGCTTTTTCTGGAATTCTTCTTAGATTCTGTCTCTCACAGTTGAAGTGTGCCTATAATAAAAATGAAAGACCTCTCCATTCTTTGTAAGTGCAAAATCTTCTGTGTGTCAAGTACTTATTTTCCTCACTTTAGCTTTAAAGTCAGCAGATGAAATCTGTTTTCCTTTTTAAAATGAAGCTGTGTGTGAATTGTTAAAGTGGTGATGTTGTACCTGTACCTCATGTATGTGCTTCTCAGATTGGGCAGGTAAACATAGAGCTAATATTGCTCAGATAACGGTTCATCTGGGCAATAATGATGGCTATGGCAGATACAGATGGCAATTTCACACCAGAGCACCCATGGCCATATCTGAAGTCCATATGTCAGAGTGTTGAAATACAGAATGATTCATATAGTTAAAATAATAAAAAAATGAAATTGGCAATGGTTGTCCTTTTGTTGAATCAATTGTGTTTCAGTCGACATTTCTGTAGGCTCTGTGGTTCATTTTACAAGTTTTCTATTCTACAGGTTCTATAAGCAGGTCATTGCATTCAGTAGGTTGTTTCTGTCATTAGGTTCTAAAAAATTAATTGTGACAACAATGCAATAACACAGACATTAAAACGAAAATTTACCTTTAATACTTTTGTATTTTTAAAAGCTTGTACTCCAGGACTTTCACTTGTACTTGTACTGAAGCAGTATCCACCAGGAGTATCCATACTTTCACCACCACTGGTGATTTTATACCACCAAGATGAAGATTGTGAGACAGTGAAAGTGCAGCCGTTGTCAGCTGGTCTCTGCACTGCATCCGTATCTTTAAATATCAAAAACTGATACACTATATTGCCAAAAGTATTCACTCACCCATCCAAATAATGAGAATCAAGTGTTCCAGTCACTTCCATGGCCACAGGTGTATAAAATCAAGCACTTAGGCATACAAACATTTGTGAAAGAATGGAGCTCAGGGAATTCCAGCATGAAACTGTGACAGGATGTCACCTGTGCAACAAATCCAGTCCTGAAATTTCCTTGCTCCTAAATATTCCACAGTCAACTGTCAGCTGGATTATAAGAACGTGGAAGTGTTTGGGAATGACAGCAACTCAGTCACGAAGTGGTAGTTCACGTAAACTAACGGAGCGGGGTCAGTGGATGCTGAGGCACATAGTGTGAAGAGGTTGCCAACTTTCTGCAGAGTCAGTCGCTACAGACCTCCAAACTTCATGTGGCCTTCAGATTAGCTCAAGAACAGTGCCCAGAGAGATTCATGGATTGGGTTTCCATGGCCGAGCAGCTGCACCCAAGCCATACATCACCAAGAATGCAAAGCGTCAGTTGTAGTGGTGTAAAGCACACCGCCACTGCACTGTAGCCATGAGATACGTTCTCTGGAGTGACGAATCGCACTTCTCCATCTGGCAATCTGATGGACAAGTCTGGCTTTGGCCTTTGCCAAGAAAATGATACTTGTCGGACTGCATTGTGCCAGTGTAAAGTTTGGTGGAGGGGGGATTATGGTGTGGGGGTGTTTTTCAGGAGCTGGGCTTGGCCCTTTAATTTCAGTAAAGGCACTCTGAATGCTTCAGCACACCAAGACATTTTGGACATTTCCATGCTATCAACTTTGTGGGAATAGTTAGGAGCTGGCCGCCCCCACTTCCAACATGACTGAGCACCAGTGCACAAAGCAGGTCCATAAAAACATGGATGACAGAGTCTGGTGTGGATGAACTTGAGTTGCATGCACAGAGTCCTAACCTCAACCTGATACAACACTTTTGGGATGAATTAGACTGAGAGCCAAGCCTTCTCGTTCAACATCAGTGTGTGACCTCACAAATGTAAATTCTGGAAGAATGGTGAAAAAAGAACAGCCTACCCAGAAGTGTTGAAGCTGTTTTGCTGCAAAGGGTGGATCGATGGCATAATGAACCCTATGGACTAGGAATGGGATGTCATGTTAGTTCATATGTGCGTCAAGGCAGGTGAGCAAATACTATTGGCAATATAGTGTATCTTACCATCCAAATTACTTGTTTTTAGTTGAAGGAAATATCAAAAATGTAAACTTTCCAAGTCTTTGGCCTGTGGAGACATTTAAAAAATGCTAAGATCACCATGAATACAATCTCAAGCCTGAGAGACATTCATTCATCCAGATTTAAAGCTCGGTAGAGTTTAGTTTTTACTTTATATTATTAAGTGTATAAATCTACATTAATATTCTGTGGTCGCTTCAGAGCAGTGTTTTGAGCCAGTAAGTTTGTAAAGTGTTTGTTTATATTCGCATCATGTGTAAATGTTCAGATGACAAAACATAGCTGAAGAGAGCTTCATTAATCCAGAATTGAAGCTTTGTGGTATTTAGTTTTTACTTTATATATGTAATTCTGTGTATAAATCTATGTTTATATTCTGTGGTCACTTTTTAGAGCAGTGTTTTAAGTCAGTAAGTTTCTAATGTGTATGTTTATTTTTGCATCATGCGTAAATGTGCGGATGACAAAATATCGCCAAAGAGAACTTTCAATTATTCATCCATAATTGAAGCTTTGTGCACACTTTATATATGTAATTCTGTGTGTAAATCAATGTTTTTTTTGTGTGGTCACTTTTTTAGGGCAGCGTTTTTCAGTCCGTTTGTAAAGCGTATGTGTATTTTTCCACCATGCATAAATGTCCAGATGACAAAGTAAGTCACCTGCAATATATGTTTGGAATTTTTTTTTGAAGTGTTGGATACCAAATGGTGATTGTATGTATATGGATATGTTTGCACAGTGTACCATGTCATGTTAGTACTAATTAGTGTGTAAACCAGCTACATATTGTTCTCCACTACTTTCAGTTTGTCTTTTGATGAGGACCAGACATCCTCAAGTTGGAGACCTGGGAGAGTGAGAGGGAGAGGGAGAGGGAGAGGAAGAGGATGCACTCAGGGTCATGGAGAGAGAGGCCATGGGGATGCTGGAGGTGATGATGGAGGTTTTGTCAGTGTTGCCAGAGACCGAAGCCGCTCACCATGTCAGTCAAGATGGAGGACTGAAGCAGAACCCGATCATGGAGTCTCCTTACCACTGAAGTTCAACCCTAAACGTACCCCTGGTGTACAACCCCCCATCAATATGGGAAACCCATCCAACGGGGAAATCTTTGCACACGTCTTTGATGCTGCTGTTCTCAAACTCCTGTGTGGCTGCACCAACATGAATGCAGCAGTAAATCTGGAGAAAGTGAGGAAGTTCATCAGGACTGATACAAATCCAGAGACAAAACAGTTCATGGACATGCCGTTATACATGTCAGTCCTTCACCTGCTGAAGATAAGTGATCTTTGGTGCAGAGATACCATTTTCCATGTACCCTTTCCTGCCTCAATCATGTCCCATGACCGCTTCATGGCCATTATGTCAAATCTGCACGAGTGACCCAGATGCTGACCAAAGGAATGAGGTGAAAAAAGGCACTGACGATTATGACTGCCTCCACCAGATCAGACCTCTGATGCAAACGATTTCTGTGAGATGCAAAGTCATCTACCATCCGAGACAGCACCTTTCAGTGTGTGAGAGGATGGTTCCGACCAAAGCCAGGCTCTGCAAAAAGCACTACATGAAGGCCAAAACAGCAAAGTGGGGCTGAAATTTTTTGTTCTGGCTGACATAAATGGCTACACTGTTGACTTCCAGCTCTACACAGGCAAGTCCAGGATAGCATCAGGAAAGGCGCTGTCTTTCTATGTTGTGGCTGGCTTGGTGTAGAAAGAGGACCTGGGGTCTGAGTTTGTCATATATACAGACAATTTTTACACCAGTCCCCTCCTCTTCTGACATGTGAGTCAGCGGGGGAGAGTTGGTGTTCCCACCACCCAGGACAATGCCATCAACAAAGACTCCACGATGCAGCATCCACTGGATCAGGGATGGGAATCTTCCCTTTGTAAAGTGGATGGATAAGATAGAAGTTTCTCTGTGCTCCACTATCCATCCAGTCTACAGTGGGGACACAGTGCAGCGCTGGTGCAAGAACCAGGATGGAAAACCACAGCAGATCTCCATCTCCAGGCCCACCACTGTGACTGAGTACAATAAGTACATGGGATGACATTGCTGTGACAAGCTCAGCAAGGATAGGTGTTGCAGCATGCAGCTGAGGCCCATGACACGCAAGCATTTCCAGGAAGAGCTTGCTGCACACTTCATGGGAGTCTCTCTGAAATTGCTCTGATACACACCAGAATTCATGGTGGATTCTATGATGATGAGCTGGCCTGGTCCTGCTACAGCAAAGCATCCCCAAACCATGACACTTTCAACTCCATGCTTTACAGTTGGTATGAGGTTCTTTCCCTGGAATGCTGTATTTGGTTTACGCCAAACATGTCTTCTGTTCTGGTGTCCAAATAATTAAACTTTAGACTCATCTGTCCAAAGAACATTAACCAAGAATACCTGGTCTTTGTTCTTTCTGGCAAACTTAAATCTGGCCTTAATCTTCTTTTTAGAGAGCAAAGGTTTCCTCCTTGCACACCTCCCATAAAAGTCAAACTTGTGTAGTCTCTTTCTGATAGTAGAATCATGAACTTTCACATTGGCAGTAGCGAGAGCCTGCTGTAGGTCCCGTGATGATATTTTAGGAAGTTTGAAAACTTCTTTTAGCATCTTGCGGTCTGCTCTGGGGGTGAACTTGCTTGGACGGCCAGACCTGGTTATGGTGGCAGTTGTTTTGAATGTCTTCCACTTGTAAACAATTTTCCAGATGGTGGAATGGCTAATGGTAAATTCTTTGATATCTTTTTAAATCCCTTACCAGACTCATAAGCTGCCACAGCCTTCTTTCTGAGGGTCTCAGACAGCTCTTTGGATCTCCCCATGGTGCTCACTCTCACTTCAACAGACAGGGGCCTACCAAACTAAATGTCTGAGGTTTAAATAGGGCAAGCCTCTTTCAAAATGCTGGGTAACGATGTTCCGATCATGTGCACCTGATCTGATACACCTGTGTGTGATTACTTGTGTTTAATTAAAATTAATTAATCTTTTTTTTTTGCCATAAACAAATAAAAACAAGATTGGACTTTGAAACATTTCTTGATAAAGACTTGACTATTTAATGGGGTGTCCTTATTTTATCACATGACTGTATGTATCTAATTTATGGACTATAAGCTGGTCCCTAACTGAAAGCTTTATCAAAGAGGAATGTTTTAAGTCTAGCCTTAAAGGTGGAGAGGGAGTCTGCCATCCGGACTGTGGTCGGTAAATGGTTCCAGAGATGAGGGGCCTGATAACTGAAGGCTCTACCTCCCATACTACTTCTGGAGATTGATGGTACCACGAGCAGGCCAGCATATTGGGAGCGTAATGTTCTAGACGGGCTGTATGGCACGACAAGCTCTTTAAGATAGACTGGTGCCTGTCCACTGAGAGCTTTATAGGTGAGAAGAAGAATCGTGAATTCTATTCTATATTTAATGGGAAGCCAATGCAGACAAGCTAATACAGGAGTAATGTGGTCTCTTCTCCTAGTTCTAGTCAGTACACATGCTGCAGCATTTTGGACCAGCTGAAGCATCTTAAGTGACTTGCTTGGACAGCCTGAAAGCAGAGAATTACAATAGTCCAATCTAGAGGTAACGAAAACATGGACTGGCTTTTCAGCATCGCTCTGGGACAGGATAGGCCTGACTTTAGCAATGAAAAGGCTGTTTTTGAAATTTGCTTTGTGTGAGAGTTAAAGGATAAATCCTGATCAAATAGAACCCCAAGATTTCTAACAGTTGTGCTTGGTGTCAGGCTAAAGTCTGTTAAATAATTAGAAAAGGTTTCTCGAAGGTGTTGAGGGCCCAGCACAATGATCTCTGTCTTGTCTGAGTTAAGAAGAAGAACATTTCTGGCCATCCAGGTTCTGATGTCCTTTAAACATGCGTCTAGTTTGTATAATCGGTTTGTCTCACCTGGCTTCAGAAAACATGGGAGTGGGATCTGATTCTGGCATTAAGTGAAGAGGATTGGAATGGGATTTGTTAAAATACTAGTTTCAAGTGGTGCAAGAGTACTTATTCAATTTAAATTATATGTTGCAGATTGATATTTTTTATTCCACAATGTGCGTATAAAATAAATATAGGACTATAATCTTGGGTGGAAATTACGATTCATGGTGGAGCTGAGCTGCTTGGCGGAGGTCTGTGCTCTTGGATTGTGTTTTCTAGTTGTTATTTTACTGATGTTTACATTTTTTATTACTGTTTGGATGGTCATTATTTTATAGTTCAGTTTTTTTTATATTTACTAGTATTTCATTGATAACATTTCCGTTGTTCCCTGTGTCTGTAGTTACAGTGTTAGCTTTATGTTTGTCTACATTGATGCGGTAGGTCTAGCTGTAGTGGTTTGAAGATCCAGATTTTTAAAAAGTACTTTTTGGGGTGCTGGTTTGGTGGAGTGATTAGCAACCAGTCCCGCCTGTGACCAGTTTGCAGAGTGTCTCCCCCTACTCTCTCACCCCGTTTCACAGGCCTATCCACTGTCTCTCTCCTGTCAATAAAGGCACAAAATGCCCCCCCCCCAAATTTTTTTTTAAAAGTACAACATTTTAACAGAGTACTGGTACCTTGATCCAATATTTTCATGCCATTTTCACCCCTACTGCTCTGACTTTTTCCATGGGCCACCTGATTTATGTCCTTATAGAAATAAACATGTAGGGGGACTTAAGGAAAACAGAGACTTTCTATGTTGGTGTGAACATCAAAACAAAATATATAACCTTGTAGTCAATATCAATATTGTGAATCATCACAACCATCAGAGGTCACAGAGTGTGCAGGCAGAGATGGGCCAGTGAAGAAATCGTCTATTTGTTCCAGATGTATGGAAGAACAGTGTGTATCTGCCAGTCAGATACACACTCTGACAAACACTCACAGAAGTCTAAATACATGACCCCCTCTAGGTTTATAGCCAGCGTACATAACAATAGGAGCAAAGCAAGAAATTGAAGGTTTCATTAATTAGTGTTTATTTAAGACTGGTCAAAAAACATTCAATTTCAAATTATACCAGAAAAGTGATTATTTCTTGAGGCAGAGGAGTCTCAAAGTGATGTATGGAACAAATCTGCCCATACCGGACAGAGAGATGTCAGTTTTCATCCTTTCATCCTTCAGTCCTTTCATTTGATGCTCTATGACTTTGTTATTGTTTGATATGGCACCAAATATGCACAAGAGGGAAATTTAGTCTTTGTCACTGATGAGATGAAAGAGGTGCTAGACATCATGCCTTATTGATTTCATCATTCAAAGGAGGAGATAAAGGAGGCTACGCTAGGCAGGGAGAATATTTAGGGCGACCACAGATTGTATCATGTCCATGCTTCCTTATTTTTTGTCGAATTATATTCAAGGATTTGTGCTGCAGTTGAAATTCAAATCACACATTCTGAGCTCAAGCAAAGTTTTCATAGTTTCATCAAGCCTGCAATTTGTTTTCAAGTTAAAGCCTTGTGTGTTTAACCTGCACAGTTTGACCCCTTTTAACTGAGTTCTGGGGGATTCTTTGCTTCATGACTCATTTTGAAATATGTGATTGTTGCATGTTTGCACAGGCCGCTTCCTGCAAATCATGTATATATCTTATGCATGCATCATTGCACACCGCTGGGCAAAAGGTCAAAAGCTCCCCAATTAAAGCAGATTCGTGCTGTTGGAACAGTATGTCACAGTAGACATGTTTATTTCAACTTATGCTTAATTAATCTCAAGGAAAACACTTAAAGGATAAGTTCGGTTTCTGCAGCTTTCACATTGTTTATAGAATGAAGTAGAACAATATACTCACCCAGAAGGCTTTCCTGATCCAAACAGTGCTTCGGGAGATATTTAGATCCAAAATCGAGCAGCAGACATCCGTATAATGGTAGCACATAGGGCATACAGCGCCGCTCCTAAAACTGCATTAATCGTCCAAAAATGAATTTGTTTCTTCAATATTTCATCATGGTCTGCTCGCGCTACTCCTCCAAGACAGTCCGGAGTTGCTCCACCCATGTTTTTCTGACTGTGCTGACCTCTGAACGGGAAACTTTCTTCACTGCTGCCGCGCATGCGCAGTACGGCTCATTGTTTCAGGGGCGACCGCCGGGTACTTAACAACTTTCTTCTTCCAGTTTTGTGCAAAATGGACGAATATCCATCGGATGAAGATGTTGTGGACGAGAACTTTGAATATGATGGGTGTCCTTACAGTTTCAAGCCAGGTTTTACAGATGAGGAGCTCATCGAAAGGAGGAAGCCTTACTGCGCATGCCCGGCAGGCGTGAAGAAAGTTTCCAGTTCAGAGGTCAGCACAGTCAGAAAAACATGGGTGGAGCAACCCCGGACTGTAATGGAGGAGTAGCGTGAGCGGACCATGATGAAATATTGAAGAAACAAATGAGTTTTTGGACGATTAATGCAGTTTTAGGAGCGGTGCTGTATGCCCTATGTGCTACCATTATACGGATGTCCCCCGCTCGATTTTGGATCTAAATATCTCCCGAAGCACTGTTTGCATCAGGAAAGCCTTCTGGGGGGGGTATATTGTTCTACTTCATTCTATAAACAGTGTGAAAGCTGTCTTAACCGAACTTATCCTTTAAAACATACAGTAACATCAAACAGTGGGAACTTTCCTTTTCCAAAGCTTCTTTGTCTAAAGAAAACAAAGAAGTAACACACTGTTTTGTTCATCTAAAAAGTAATCTTTCAATACAAATGACAAAAGAAAAATGATGTCATCTATGAAACACTATATGGAACACATTGTAGGTGTTTGTGCACCAAAAACATGGAACATGCCTGCAGCAAACATTAATACTTTTAAAAGAAATTGGATTATATAGAAGAATTGAATACATCATTTATGTTTAAGAAATTGTTATTTTAGCACACTGGCAAAACAGGTGGTGGTAATGCATCTAAAATTTTGGTTTCCACCTGTAACAGGAAGGATATGTCAGGCAGACTGTTTATTGATGCAGTCGTATTAAATTCTGTAAGTTATTAATGCAATTTATTCTTCTTGTGTTCAGTAGTTGCATGTAGTGGGCAGATAAGAAAACATCATATGTTTTACTATATAATATATATAGGGATGGGAATTGATAAGATTTTATCAATACCAATGCTGTTAACGATCCTGCTAATCGATCCAATTCTTTAATGATTCTCTTATCGATTCCAGCAAATTTTGCATGAGGGCAAATGGTCTGATTTTCAGTGGCAACAATGCCAAACATACATCACAGTATAGATAACTGCTTCTGCAAGTTGCTGGTGTTTCCACTCACTTAAGGTTGTGCAGTAGGTGTAATTTAAATTAAGCCACAATTCTGACGCTTCTGAACCCTGTCAGTGGAAGGAATTTATAAGGGAATTGATTAGCAAAATGATTAATGACATCGATTCTTTGATGGAGCTGTTAACGATTCTCAACTGGAATTGGTTTTTCAATTCCCATCCCTAACTATATACCATATATATTTTGTGAGAGCTAGTTTACAAGTCGATTTTGTCTTATTTTAGTCAATAACTGAAAATAATAATGTTCTCTATGGACATACAGTTTAAGGTTATTTGTCTCAAGGACCAATGTGTTAGCTGGTTGTGTTATGATGATGGTGGTGGGGAGGGGGTTGGTCCAAAAGGAAGAAGTTTCAGCTTTGAGACTGTGGGGATTCCTGTTTCCCCCTCAGCAGTGAGCTTGGTCTCGCCCCTCACCTCGGTGTCCCACTCCTCACCTATTGGCGATCTGCAATCAAGCACCCCTTTATAAGCTGCCAGGAGTCACCTACTCGTTGATGGTGGCTTGCCTCACTTGAGTGGTTTGTTTCAGCCAACACTCTCTCAGCCCTTCAGGCTCTTTAGCCTTTAGCTCTCATTTGGATTGTTGCTTTTTTGACTTGTGCTATTTTTTGATGTACTCTGTACTGATTTCTGCTTTTTCTGCTCTTCTCCTCATAGTGAACCTCACCCTGCCGCTTTTTGTACATAGCCCCTCACTCACCTCCATGCACTGGATTCACTTCCCCTTTTTTGTATGGAATTTTGGTGTTGTGAACAAAGCCTTTAAACCTGTCCTCTGTCTCCTGCTTCAGCTTTGGGTCCAATGTTAACAACTTTTAGGACTGTTACCTAACAGAGTCATCATCATCCTTAGTCTCTTTCCTAAGATCCTATCTGTATTAATCGCATTAATCATGGACAGGTGACTGTTTTAGGCATTTGGATACCAAGTTGGTTGCACCGAGGAATGCACAATCTCATGATGTGATGCCAGTACATCTTCAGCAATGACCTATGGTTTATTAACCTCCTCCAACCATTACAGTGCCCATATTTTGCCTGAGAATGGGCTTATTCTTTCAGCTTCAATGAATGCTACAGAATAGGGCATTAACTGAGAAGCCGGGTGTCGGCACTTTGATATCTGTGGCACAAGTCACTGTCACTTTGGAAGAGCCGACTAGTCGTGAGTTACTCGATCTATCTCCCTCCCTTCCCATATGCAGCTGTGTAGCAAGTGCAGACTCTACCTCTGATTGGCTTAAGCAGATATCTTACCCTTGAGTTAACCAATAGCCTCAGTCTCTTCATAAAAAGGGCGCATTAACGCAAGACTAGTTAGATTTAAACAATAGAAGACATGACTGCAGACAAAACCGTATGCAATGGGCCTGAGAAAACAATGGAGAGTGACAGACACACATCACATGTGTGGAGATATTTTATGCTAGATGAAAAAAACAGCATAGTGACCTGCACAATATGCAAGTCAACTTTAAAGACATTGTTTAGTATTGTTGAAGGAGTTGTATGAGCCCCATATGGCCACTAAGTACATTCGATGCAGTAGAAAGTTCTCTCCTCTCCCTCAGTAAGCCACAGTCTGTAAAAGTCTGATACGCTGACTTTGCCTCAAAAAGGAAAGTATCGTACCAAGTACAAACGGCATTTTTTCTGCCTGAAAGAACTCCCATCAAAAAAATAATACCACAGTTTAAGAGTACACTAGCTAGAATTTTTTTAAGTGCATTAACTTTTGGTAAATATAAAGTTTATCTGGACCTACAGACTCACATATTCCAATGCGCAGCACTTCCACAAGCCGCTGAATCCCTCTGCCTCTCTCTCAGCTGTTGTAAACATAGCATGCTAGCGGCCTCTGACGGCGGTTGTAGCCTAGTGTAACTTTCATCAAGTATTGTAATTCTTTTGTTCTGACTCTAAGCAGTGTGAGGAAGAGACAACATAGGAATTTAAAAATGTGTGATTATGACAGCTACGATGAAGTTCCGTATACTTTGGAGCCAAGAGGATACCTGTATGAACCAGAGTTCACAGAAGAAGAGCTGCTGCAGATGGAAACTGGACAGGCAGAAAGAAATAGAGGGGACACATCAGTGGAACTTGAAGGTCAAGAAAGCGTTGGAAATACACAGTGGTGCGAGTATATGAACTGCAACTTAATGAACAATGACCCTGACTGTTACTGCTGCCATGAGTGGATCTTGGTGACAGACCAACTTCAGGATCTGTCTGATTCAGAGGATACTGCTGGCTCTCAAGCCATCTGTATTACTCATCATACAGATTTTCCTGCTTTTCTAAATCCTGGAGTTCAGCAGACATTCTTCAATTTACAGAAGATAAACTGGAAAAAATGTCCCAAACCTGAAGGACCTAATGGCAATTTATCCTCACAGTAAGTGATAATGATGTCAGAGACAAACAAGCAGAGTAGAGGAGGCTGTTAACAATAAAAATCGCAGACTATTTGTGTGTCTCTCCCTCACACACACAACCTTTACTGTGTTTTAGCCTGTTACTTCTGCTGCAACACAATCTTAGCTGTTAGCTGATGTAATAATGGAAATATTATATCATCTCCTATGCAAGAATATTTTTTGCCTTGGCTTTATATAAATTGTATAAAGATATATAGATATGTACACACATTCTGTTAGGCAACAAGAGATGCAGGCATTTGCTGCATATGATATTGTTCTATACCATTTCTCTAAACATTTCTTTTGGTTCTGACTTCTGTTTCAGGCAATTCAGGCTGATTGCATACCGGGTTGTACTGGAGTGGGCCCTAAAGGTTGGAAAGGCAACAGGACAGTGTTGCCTTCATGTGTAGTGAATAAAATAAGATCTGAATATCCATCACCAAACGGACAATACACTGGCTTCAAAGAATCTGAAGATGCAATGAATCTGATTTGATTTTTAACGACTTCAAAAACCAAATCGCAGAGAATAACATTTTCTGTTGTAAGAAACAATGTAAAGCAAGAACATAAAAATAAAGACAATAAATACTTTGTAAAGCTGTTTATTTACACAATATATTAACTGTTATTTTCACTTCACGATACAGCAAGCGACTAGAATCTTGACCTGTGTTGTGCCACCAGTGATTCCTTCTCTGGTTTATTGGTGGGAGCAATATTGGGATGTGTGTTGGTGGATGGACTCTCAGCTACTGTATGGGTCACTGGATCTTAGCTTAGTGTCTTGTCTATTCTGGATGACACGGTTCACAAGGTCCTTTATGAAGTCCTGAGTCGTTGTCTCGTAGATCTTTCTGACCATCCATTGATAAGAGAGACTTATCCATTGATAAGTTACAGACCATGCACTGGATTCACTTCCCCTTTTTTGTTGGAATTTTGGTGTTGTGAACAAAGCCTTTAAACCTGTCCTCTGTCTCCTGCTTCAGCTTTGGGTCCAATGTTAACAACTTTTAGGACTGTTACCTAACAGAGTCATCATCATCCTTAGTCTCTTTCCTAAGATCATATCTATATTAATCGCATTAATCATGGACTTTACTTTACTTTATTAAGGATCCCCATTAGCACTTGCCAAGAGCATGGCTATTCTTCCTGGGGTCCTACACACCCAACAAAACATACAAAAACATACACATCACCCATACAACATACATAGACAAAGGTTCACTTACAGAAGTTAGAACATTCAAAGAAAATTACATTACAATTAAATACTCCAACAATTCATACCTATTTGTTGGAAAAGGGTTAAATTATACCTCAATAATACCTTATTAGGGCAAGTCATTACAATTCATGAAATATTGGTAGATACTGCTTTACCATCATTTTGAAAGCTTCTTTAGTATTGGCTTGAATGACATACCTTGGTAAAGAATTCCACCCCACCACAGCTCTGTACATCACTGTTTTCTGTATAACTGATGATCTGACTTTGGGCAGATTAAACCTTCCTTCTATAACATTCCTTGTTCCATAACCATGATGAGCACTGTGTTCTAATAACCTTTTATATAATATACTTGGTGACTGTGTTACTCTTATGCTTCTAATAAAGTTTACTGTGCAATAAGTGGACCTTTGACTAACCGTCAACCATCTCAGGCTGTCATGCATGTCTTTAACATTAGTTCTGTAGGAGCAGTTTAATGCACAGCGTGCGGCTTTGTTTTGCACAACTTGTAATTTCTTCATATCACCCTTTGAGGCACTAGACCAAATTACAAAACAATAATCAAGCTGTGACAGAACTAACGCATTTAAGATCTGTCTAATAACATCTGGGGGCATAGCCTACCCTTAGAAATTCTCCTTGTAACTGAAACAGCCCTTCCCATTTTGCTCACAATACTATCAATATGATTGGTCCAAGCTAAAGTCTGATTTAAGGTGATACCCAAGAGTTTTGTCTCTTTCACTTGCTCAATATGAGTATTGTCAATCTTCAAGTTCAACTTTGGCTCAGATATCTGCTGATGCTTTGTTCCAATTAATATAGACTTTGTCTTGCCTATATTAAGTACAAGTTTATTTATTCTTACCCATTCTATTACATATTTTAATTCTGTCTCTAGAGTATTATTAATTTCCTCAATTGTTGATCCTGCTACATATATGGTCGAGTCGTCGGCATACATTGAAATTTGGGCGTTCTGTAAAACTAAAGGAAGATCATTAATAAAAATAGAAAATAATAAGGGCCCAAGGCAGCTACCCTGAGGAACTCCACAATTAACTGAACTGAATTTTGACAGACTACCATTAAAAAGAACTGTTTGTTTTCGATTACTTAAATAACTCTCCATCCAATTTAATGCTGTCAGTGAATCCATATTGTTTAAGCTTGTCTAATAACAAAAAATGGTCTATTAAATCAAATGCTGCACTAAAATCAAGTAGAACAGCTCCTACCAATTTGCCCATATCCATCTCACATTGCCATTCATCAGTCATCTGAGTCAAGGCCGTGCAAGTCGAATGACCAGGCCTATAGGCATGTTGATATTCTGTATTTAAGCCATTTACATCAAAATATAATTGAATTTGTTCAAAGATAATCCTCTCCATTATTTTACCTAAAGCTGGTAATAAGCTAATAGGACGACTATTTATACCCGAGAATGGCGCAGCAGTGTTTTTTGGAAGAGGAATAATTTTAGCTATCTTCCAAGCCTGCGGGCAGCTGGATTTCTCAATACTCAAATTGACAATATGACAAACAGGGGTAGCAATTAAATTTGCTACCAGGCTTAGGAATTTAGCATCTAAATTATCTACCCCCGGAGGTCTCTCTTTACATTTATTAAGCAGATTCTCAACTTCATCAACAGTCACTTTTGACAGTCTAAATTTACAGTTCTTGTCCTCTATTGAGTTTTTGATTCTGGTTGAAGGATTTTGAACTGTATGCTGCATATTATTCCTCAAACTGCTGATCTTAGAATTAAAATAATCATTAAAATAATTAGCTATATCAGCAGGCTTAGTTATAAACCTACCATCCACCTCAAGATGTGATGGACTTAATTTAGACTTTAGATTTAAACCCTTCAAGGTATCTTTGTACCACCTGTTGCTGGGCCACTTTTATCTTGTCACATTGATTTTTTTTTTTTTTTCACTGTCTTATCATCTTGGTCGGTTTTTACTGTCACAGACCTGCTGTGTCTGTAAACTCATCATATTCCGGATTATCAATAAGCTCACAGCACAACAGCAAGTCTTTGGACTGAACCAGAAAAATGTATTTAACAACACTGAATACTAAGGTGTATTTCATAATAAACAATTTCAAAAAAAAAATTTGTGCTATGACAAATTATAAAATGAAACAGTAGGAAATGAATATGTCCAGTCAAGAGTTTAAATTTTTTAAAACCTGGAACAACTATGATCAGTACAAACCTTATGCTACATGCCATGGATCAAATTGATGTCTCAGGTCAGGGTAAGACTCCCTCCTGATCTTCCTGATCAAGGGTGCACGGTCTGTAGTGAAACATCTTTGGACACTCCAGAGGCAACTAAATGGTCCAACCCTCTACGGAAGCCCACTGGCTCCATCATAGGTGAGCTTGTTGTCTCAGACACCTGCATGTGAAAAACCCCACACAGAAACCAAATATGATGTGAAACATAATAATGTGCTTGCAGACAATAAAGAATTACATTTTGGATTTCCCACACAACAAACCACACCCTAGCATTCATATCAAAATTAAACAACTTACAACTGGATCAGATCAGACATATACGTAGACATAGACGTATATTTTGCACTGAAGTTCAGTGAATCAGATCTGTAGGTAAATATGAACACATCACATATGTAATTTATAAAATTAGAACAATATGATGTTTGTTGATACAGGTTCTTATTACCCACCTTGCATCCCCACAGACACCATACTTGGCCCCAGCAGTTGACAGTTCTCTCATGTAGTTCAACATCTCTTCCTGCATTTCTTTATAGTCCTCATGAACAACAGGTATTGGGTATGCGGACTGTAAAGAATAAAAAAGATGTCTTTGAAGTCAACTGCAATTCTAAAACTTCAGCCCACTCTGAAATCTCAGTCTCTGTCGTGCCGGTGAAAAGGATGGCTGCTGAAGACAGCAGGTTGTTTTCTGGCATTCCTCTCACATTAGGACACGGTTGCCACACTCCATTGTGCCCAGCCAGGCAGGTCCATTCAATCCTGATATTTGACCCATGTGTGATAATTTTCTTGTCATCAATAGAAACCCCACACTGCTGACAATTTGTGAATAGCTGCATAAGATTGGGCTCATTCACAATCCAACGCCTATGACAAGAATAACCTGGTTCCTCAACATCTGCATTCTCTGGTTCTGTCTCTGCCGAGGGTTGGGAGGGAGATGAGACACTGAGTGGAGCATACAGGCTGTTGCATTTCCCATCAGCTGGGGCCCCCTCAGAACTGCTGGCTAGGTCAAGTGTGAAAGATGATATGCTTGTTTCCAGCTTTTGGAGTGTTTCAGAGAAGGGCTGTAGAAGAATTTTGTGAATTTTTACAAATATATGTAACCAAATAGTAAATATTTGAATTACTTAATCAGAATAATAACTGTTCAAACATAATAAGAATGAATATGGTATAACATAACTCCATGTTATGGAGGAGTTGATGAAGTTGAAAATCTTACAGTACCACAGTGTTTCATATATGATAAAAAATAGTAATTATTATCATCTTGCTTCTTAAATGGTGGATTGGTGCAGCAGTGGTCTTCAGTTTGCGCCTTCGGGATTTCTGCAACACTGGTCTCAAAACATCTTCAGAAAAATGTAGGCTGCAAACACGGAAATGTTGGAGGACTGCTGGTGACAGATTTATGTCAATGTTGAGAGCAACTAGCCAGAGTTGCTGTATGCCCTTGTTACGCAGAAGAATATGGTGAAAGCTACAAGTGCTCCATAGTGCACATCTGCTTCTGCATCCAGGGAAGCAACACAAAAGCCCCATCTCAGAAACGTCTGTCAAATAAAAATCTGCAATTGATCAGTCTCCAACCAGTGTCTGAAGCCTCAAACTTGTTATGTTTACAACAGCTGAGATGGAGGCGGAGTAATTCAGCAGCTCACAGATATGCTGCACGGAGGAATACCTGACGTGAGTTGGTTAGGTCCAGATAAACTCCATATTTCGCAAAAGTTAATGCACTTTTAAAAAATCCAGGTAGCGTACTCTTAAACTGTGATATTTTTTTATAGATTTCTTGTGGGTGGAGAAAAATTCCTTTGTACTTGGTACGATACTTCCCTGTTTGCGGCTAATTCGGCGTATAAGACTTTTAAAGACTGTGGCTTACTGAGGGAGAGGAGAGAATTTTCTACAGCATCTAATGTACTTAGTGGCCACATGTAGCTCATACAACTCCACTTCAAAAATACCAAACTATCCCTTTAAAGTACAACAAAAGTGCATGCGTCTTGTACGGTCATCTGAAACAACATCCATAAGCTAACCAGAGTGATGTTAGCAGCAGTGCAGGGAGACGTCAACTGCAGAGGATGTTGAGCAGTTACACAAATAACCTCAGATCACGGATATGCTTGTTAACGTCATCGTCGAAGATGTGAGAACTTTAGCTGATTTTTTGATCTAGACTACACAATCCCCGCCACCCCACACTCTGAACTGTTATCAAGCAGGAGATTCAAGGTATGAGTGTGTAGCTGACTACTGACCTGTGGACATCCTCAACCATTGAGCCTTACATCACAGTAACTGCTCATTACATTACAGACAAGTAGCACTTGGAAGCAAGAGTGCTTACTACGTCCCTCGTGACGGAGCGACACACGAGAGTCAACATTTCAGAATATTCATCTGCAACAATGAAAGCATGGGACCTGAAAGTGTGTTGCACAGTACATGATAATGCTGCAGCGATTACCCTGGCCTTGGAACTGTGCAAGCAGTCCCCAAAAGATACTGGATGCATAGGGCACTACAGTTGGCAGTAAAAGCAGGATTAAACCTATCAGGAATGACCAAGGCTATCGATTGCAGCAAAACGTGTGGTTGGTCATTTTCGTCACTCATCTCTGGCAACTTGGGCACTGAAGGAAAAGCAATCCAAGTTGCGCATTAAATCCAATAATCTCCAAAATGACAGGTCGAATTTCATGTTTGTGATGCTAGAGTGGTTGCATGAGCAGAGGATTCCACTGTAGACTGTCCTGGTGGATGAAACCGTCACAAATATGGCTGTAAAAACTCACTTGGGATATGCGCGTCACACTGGGTCAACTGATCAACTGACTGCTGTGCTATCACCCCTGGCAAAAGCTACTAAGGTGATGTGTGGAAAGCTGCATGTGGGCCTATCTTTTATCTATCCAGTGATTTCCAATGAGATCAACACCAGCCTCCATGTACAAGAATTAGACATGGGTGTGATCCACTCCTTTAAGAACACTGTGTGAGAACAGCTGGTCACTCACTTCAAAGTGGAGTCTGATGGCCTTGCAGAGTTAATACCAGCAGTTGCCTGTCTTCGAGCCCACCGCTTCAAACATCTCCAGTTCCTTCCAGAGTGCACAAGAGAGGATGTCTCTCATCCTGGATCTGCTGTTGCAGGATGAGAGACCAGCCCCAAATGCCAACTGTAGCCAACTGTTGCTTCTACAGGTATATTAAAATACTTTTTTTTGTCACATAAAAAAAAAAAAAAGTTATTTCATCATATGAGTTTATTTCGTTAGAGGTTACAACCTGACTGCCAATTGAAAAAAAATACTTGACACCTGGCTGTAATTTCACTGGGTGAAACTGAGCATCAATATAATTTTCCATGCAACTTAAAATGGTGAAGATAGTGCCCAAGCTACTGACGATAAAGTTGAGCTGGTAATGAAGACATCCAGACTGGAAAATTCAAATTCAAATTCAAATTTATTTGCATTCAGTTAGTACACATGTATCAACAGAACGAAAAGGCGTTTCTCCAGGATCACAACTCACATAAATAAATAAATAAATAGATTAATTAATAACGATAATGGTAATAATAATAATAATAATAATAATAATAATAATAATAATAATAAATAAAATAAAGTAACAGTAATAATAATAATTCAATTTAAAATAATCAAGACCATTGCAGAGATTAAGGCCAGACTGTGTTTAACATCCGGACGGCTTGTGGCAGGAAACTGTTCTGCTTATGAAACGCTTCTTAGAGGGCAGGAGTTGAAAGATGTTCAGAGGGTGTGAGGGGTCCCTGACAATATTCTGGGCTCTGTTCCTGCAGCAGCACTGGAATATGACCTGGACAGAGGGAAGTGAGGCTCCGTTGACCCTTTCTGCAGATCTCACCACTCTCTGTAGGGCTTTTTTGTCCGCCACACTGCAGCTGGGGAACCAGATGGAGATGGCATAAGTCAGCAGGCTCTCCACTGCCCACTGTAGAAGGTGGTGAGAGTGATGGTGGAAAGTAAGGCCTGTCCACTTCATGATTGCCGATGTAGAGTGGTATGTGCTTCGGTTGTGGTCTTCGGAAGTCCACAATCATTTCTTTGGCTTTCCACATTGAGCACCAGGTTGTTGTCTCCAACCACGAGTTTCCAACATCTGGCGAAACTGGCCCATCGCCACTTGGCTGTTCCATCCACCAGCACCCCCAGTGAAAGGGTGTTCTCTCTGGTGGGAACACCATCATCCGCCAGCGCACAAGCCTTCATCCAGATGCATGCAGGCACTCTCATCTTCCGGTCTGAAAACATGGAGTGCAAGGCCAAGACCATGAATGAGGAAGATGAGTCAGAGGTTTAGTAGATTGATTTTGATCTAAGAATGTCACAGCAAAAAGGATTGAGTCATTCATGCTTAATTTTTAGAGGCTGGTGGGTTTAAAATTTTATTTTTATTGCAAGCTGAAGTTGTTTCTCAGTGATACTTTATTTTAAAAAAAAATTCCAGGTGTTCGCCTATGTTTTGTTTTGGTGCACCTTACTTTCTGCACCTTACTGTACATTGTTTAAGTTACTGTGATCTTTAATACAAGTTACTTATTGTTGAATGGCTCTGAATCTGAATTGTTCTTACACGGTCTGCTTGAAGACAGACGTCGACATTATTGACGAATAAGTTGATCTGAAAGAATCTGAAGTCACTAATCCCCTACCACATAATGTTCCCACCTTACTGATGTTCAAAAACCACATATTTTTACATACTGAGTGTTCCTGATCCAGATGCATTCTCAGTCTGTCTGAGACACTGAGCTGTGGCCACTTAAAGGATAACTTCGGTTCCTGCAGCTTTTACATTGTTTCTAGAATGAAGAACAACAATATACTCACCCAGAAGGCTTTCCTGATGCAAACGGTGCTTCGGGAGATATTTAGATCCAAAATCGAGCAGCGGACACCGATATAATGTAGCCTGTAGGGCATAGATCGCCGCTCCTAAAAACTGCATTAATCGTCCAAAAACTCATGTTTTTCACCAATATTCCATCATGATTCGCGCCGAATGGACGGCCATTGTAGCCTGTGTCTCTCCACACAGCGCTGTGTGGCTGAACTAACCTCTGAACTGACGAAGAAGACTGGGTACCTCTGCGCATGCGCAGTACTCTCCGGAGCGTTGCGATCACTTCTTCATTTCTAAGAGTTCCTTATCTGTATACTGTGGCTCCAAACTGTAAGGACACCCATCATATTCAAAGTCCTCCTCCACAACATCTTCATCCCATAGATATTCGGCCCATTTTGCACAAAACTGGAAGAAGAAATTCGATTTGTAACTGCCTAGAACCAATGAGCAGCCCTACGCATGCGCATGCGCGAAGAGCATGTAAACAAACTCGTTGGTTCAGCCACACAGCGCTGTGTGGAGAGACACAGGCTGCAATGGCCGTCCATTCGGCGCGAATCATGATGGAATATTGGTGAAAACATGAGTTTTTGGACGATTAATGCAGTTTTTAGGAGCGGCGATCTATGCCCTACAGGCTACCATTATATCGGTGTCCGCTGCTCGATTTTGGATCTAAATATCTCCCGAAGCACCGTTTGCATCAGGAAAGCCTTCTGGGTGAGTATATTGTTGTTCTTCATTCTAGAAACAATGTAAAAGCTGCAGGAACCGAAGTTATCCTTTAAAGGCTCCCTCCTCTGTGTGGTCAGTCCGCAATGATTGATTGACTGTTCATCTCTGTGACTTAGACAGCTTAGCACTGTGTGGTGCTTTGTGATCAGCATCTCCAAACCAATTGGCTTATGCTGCTGACAAAACAGAGATAGAACGTCACACTGGTAGATCAGTTCTAGGGGGCTTAAGAATGAGGGATTTCAGGATACTACTGGCGCTGTAATGAGGGGAAAATAGAGAAGCAGTTTGTGAAATAGCCACATGCTAAGAGGCAAGCAGTATTACTTAATAGCTTGGTTTCATCATTTTTGTCACAAAACAAGCTATAAACTATCAGCGGCTGTTTTCTCAGTGCCATTTCAAGCTGTAAAATTGATGCCCCTAAGACAGTTCATCTTCATTGCAAACATGGTGGAGAAGAAGGGAAAAGAATTCAACCCATCTTTTTCTATCTCCCGATGTAGTAATCAAGGAGTAAAGTTGGTCATGAGGGAGAATAAGGTTTCGGGAATCACAGCACACTGTGTGAATGTATCTTCGTGTATGAAGCACATGTAGTGCTGTACTCTCCTGTGCTCCCCCAAAGCTGCCTCACTCTGGGATTGGACATCAGTATTAAGTTCTTGCAGAATCAGAGGGAATGCCTTCAGGCATAATGATGGCTGAGGTTTGTTGCAGTGCTTTTGTATGAATGTTTAGGGAGTGCAATTCAACAGAAAAAAACTCATGGGGCACTGGTTCAGTTGAAGTCAATTTAACTTAAGATGCAGTGTGACAAGCAAGTATTATGGTTGTTTGCTGACAAGCTGCTTGTTGGAGCCAACTATGTAAATTATGTAAGCTGATTTTTGTTGGGAAGAGGACTTCAGGATATCATTTTTGTTTATTTTTTCCTAGTTAAATTACAAAAAAGTCCTAACAAAGAACTGTTTGAAAGCTGAAGCCCATATTGATGGTCTGACATTTCCTTTCGTTTTTGATCTTTAAAAAATGGATTTCCCATCATTACAAGCAAGGCTGTACAGATCTAAAGATATAACATAGACTTTTATTCTTATTTCAGCATGTACAGCCCCCCTTTCAAAAGCTGCAAATGAAGCCAATAGGGAAGTGCCAAGAACTGCAGTTCTTAGAGTGTGTGCTTAATGGATGGCTGAAAAAACAATGCACGTTACATAGCTGTGTGTGAGGAAGGGCCAGCTATAACAGTTGAAAAAAAGACAAAACAGCCTTGTTCTATAAACTGCTGTAGGCTTAATAGTGAGTATATGAGATGCCTCCAGCTTTACAAAAGCCGGGTTAAAAAGCATCTGTTTATATTTTATTAAGGATCTCTACTTATAATTTAGTGATCTAAACCATGATTTTAGTGACAACCCTATATGATGTCAATATGAGACATGGGGTCGGTTAGTTCTGCCTCAAAAGCCTCTCAGTAGGTTTATCAATTGTTCGGTAAAAAGGCTTTTTATACAATGTTTGCCTTTGTGGATCTGTTTCCAAAGCAATCCAAAAGGTAGTTTTATAAAAAAAAAAAAAAAAAAAAGGCAGCTTGTCCATTTTTCTCTGTTAATTCTTTAAATAGCATCAAAACAACTAGGATGAAGAACATTGGATTAATGAGCTCCCCGGGGTAATGAGGGCATAAGGTGCCAAGGAGATACCAACTTGTTAGAAGACAGACAAATGTTGAGACTGACCGTGTGGACATGACTGAGATACATATCTGCATTCTGAGATGGCAGATCTGCTTTAAAGACCAGTGAGTAAATGTTTGTTTTTTAGTTAAACTCCCTCAACTCCAGAGTAGCCTGCATCATTATATTTTAAAGCTTTTTTTTAAAGCTTTTCTTAAAATATTGACAAGAAAAGCTAGACATGGCCTAGATTACATCATAATCATCATGACTGAAAAGATTTGGTGTATATGGTTACACTGTAATATCACTGTAGTGTTTTATTTTGCAGGTGTGATACAAAACAGCATTAGAAAACATCAATATCACAAATATTTTAATCTCAGTACACTGTTACTTGTTGTTTTAACAGTTTCAGACAGACTGTTGCCAGTCTTTTGCACTGCAGTGTCATTACCCCAACAGTGATATTGTCTCAACATACCTGTGAATCAGGTGCGGCTGGTCCATAGTGGGCGATAGTGCATCGCCTTCCTTAAGCCACGTGAAAAAAAGAGAGAGAAAAGAGTTTATTGTGCCCTGATTGTTCCTGTCTAAGTCTTCATATTATTGTTTAATTAGCAGCCTGAATATCGCTGTGATGTCACTGTCCAACCAGAAGCCCTGCCCCCTTGGGGCGAATTTAGTCAGACTCAAAATCGCCCCAGGCGCTCTCATAGACATACAGGGAGAGACTCTTTTTTAAAATTTTAGACTTTACAATGCATTTCTATTGGCTCTGGGAGGGCTTGCCCCAATGTGGTTACGTCATACGCTCTCATGCCTGCTCGAGCGAGACGCACAGCGTGCGTATGCGAGAGGGATGATTCAAAGTTAGCATGAGTGATTTATCGGTGGTTTATCAGTATTTCCGGAGTCAATAGTGTACAAGTATTGTAAATGATAGCATAAGTATCATTTTGGAGTGTTTCCCTGTTGTTCTTTCGCCATATTTTTGCCATATATTTGCCGTATATTCGCCGTATATTCGCCATTGCGTGCAAATACAGTATGAACGCATTAAGACCACGATGGGAAGTGAAAGCAAATTACAGTTGAGAATCAATAAAAGCTCCCTCAAAGATCAACAAGAGGGAGCATATTGAGAATTGACAGAGGGAAGAAGGGGGAGGAGCAGTGCTGTGTGCAGAAAAATCCCTCCATGGACGTGTGGAGAGCAAACTTCAAACTCTGTCTTCATCTGGACAGGAACTGCTTCAGGAACTTATTGTCAATGAAAAACTCCTGGACATGGTCTTATAATACAAAAAACTGTAACATGGACTCTAAATGCCGTAGGTAAACAAGAATGTTTGATTATGTGCTAACGGGCTAATTTTATTTTTGTATCATCTCAAAAACATTTGTGCATGGTCATTTACAATTTATTTGAAGAGAAACCTGTTGAAAATGTATATTATTTTTTTCCTTGTAGTTACACAGTGTTTTAAGCATTTCTAACATAATAATGCAAAACATTTACCAGACCTGTTTACGATTATTTCTCATGAGCATAGGATGAATAAAATTTGTCAAAAGGACATTTCCTGACTCATTCATTGACAAAGAATGACCAGGCATCCTGTTATAACTACAATATTTATATAATTATTTAGGATCACCCAATAAGTAAGTGTGTACTGTGGAACCAAATGTATTGTATTTTAGACATTAACTTAATTTAGCTTTACAAAAACACTGTACAGTACACGTTATGTATGGTGCTGCCGTCGACAGGAAACAAATTAAACAATGCAATGTCACACTGCAAAGTAAGCTATCTGACTTTTTTTAGATTGTTAATTTACCCATTGAACGGTTAATCATAGTCATTACCACAACTGTTGCCCCCCCCTGAGAAATTTTTCAGGAGCCGCCACTGCTGTGAATATACGAGATAATTTTAATTTGTGGCTTTTGTTTTTGTCTGAAGAGTGATGGTTGGAACAGTAAAGAACCTGAAACCCCAAGCTGTCTTTTTAAATGATGATTACATAAATATAAATGCAGTATTATAATTGTACAAAATAAAGTAGACGTGAATTGGAAAGCTCTAGATTCAGGTTGAAATTGAAACAAAGCAGTGCAGACATCTAATCAGCCACTTACTAAACTGTGACTGACATGACCAATAACACCTGCAAACTCCTGCTGCTGTATTATATTTCCTCTCTGCAATTACAGACAATATCTTATGTATTAAAACATATGCGAAGCTCAGATGACCTTAAAAGTCTGTAAAGGAGATGATGGATATAAAATAAGAGGAAAACTTAAAACACTTTTTCTGTGATCTTCAAACTTTGCGGCATCATATGGACAGCCCATTAAAAAATTACAAGAAGGATTATTTGTCAAAAAGTTATCCCAATGGCATGTTCCATAACACACAACTTGTTTTACAAGGCAGCTAAAGCAGAGGGGCTTATTCAGATAAAGAAAGATGTCAAAATTGTTCTGTTTCTTCCTCCAAAGGGTGAGGAATTTGAATTTAAACAAGAATAACTTGCGGTTTGAAAGCTTTGTAAATGTATTAAGAATCAGAATAACCAGCCCTGTCAGTGCCTCTGCAAGTGCCAAACAAGCCCTGATTTAACATTGCTGGCTGATTGGAGACAGTGGGACTAAGTCAGTCAAGCAAAGTACCCACAACAGTGATGTAACTCTATAAAGCAGCAGAAAAAACAGCACAGAATTGTAACACATACCCAACACCCACACAGGGACAGACACTAACACACCATACAGCAGACATACAATAGAAGAACCACTAAAGTATGCATTTTACCCAGGGAGTTTGCAACTAAGCTAACGTTTGTTTGATTTTATAGTCTTGAAAAAGACATAGACTGAAGCTTGACTGTTGGGACTTTGTCTTGCAGAGTTAATTAGGCTTTCACAGGCCTGTGGTGCCAGACATTTGAAATTGTATTCAGATAATTCAAGTAATCCAAGTTCCTTTCAAACTTGAAGCGACGACAATCAAGGTTTCAGTATTAAACACTTAAATAGATCTACTCTTTCAAATCGCACATATCATTAACAACAATATTTGTGATTTTGCCCATATATTTCAGTATCTCACAAAATGTAAAAAACCCTTCTGTTTGTGGTCCATCTGTGTCTGCAAACATGCACTCTGACCATTTGTTTAGAACCTGTGCTCCCCAGCTACAACACAATGTTTCATTTAAATAGCATGAGTGGGGGACAATAACCTGACACCATATAGACAGTTCCACATATCCGCAACAGAAATATTTCACTAATCCTTCTGGGAAAGAGACATTTGAAAATGTGTTCAAAGGGCAGAACATTCAAAACAACAGCAACTTGTGACTTGATGATAGTTCGGTCTGTCACACTCGTCACAGACCAATCCATATCAAGCAACGCTGCTATGTATGACATAGCATAAGTAGCCGCTATGTATAGCCGCTAACGGGCTAACAACAGTTAGCTACTATAGCTACGTCTAAGCCTACAGCTAATAGCTTACAATAGCTAACAACAGCTTTGGCTAACAACAGCTAAGGGGCGTCGGTGGCCCAGTTTGATAGTGCACTTGGTCAGTGATCGGGTGGTTGCAGGTTTAAGCCCAGCTCCGGGCGACAAACGGCGATGTGTTCTTGAGGAAGACACTTAACCCCAAGTTGCTCCCACTGCTGCGTCAGTGGGGTGGGTTGGGGTGTATGTGTTAGAGATTGTTGGGTGTGAAAGGGTGTGAATGTTTTAGAGATTGATTGACTGATGGATAACTAACATAGAAACTCTGAACCATCAGTGAAATAAGGCCCCATCCACACGTAGCCAAACCGAGGTCTAAACGCATACGTTTTTTGCCGAATCTGCGTATCATCCATACGAAGACGGCGTTTTGGGGGTCTGTAAACGATCATTTTTGAAACCAGGTTCCAGAGTGGAAAGATTTTGAAATGCCGTATACGCAGCTCCGTGATTACTGGCTCTCCGCAAGTTTTCAGATACGCTTACGTCACAGTTTCATATCTTCATTGACACGCATGTGCCACACGGGGCAACGACAATGGCGGATATGTGCATATGTGCTGATGAAGCTCGTGACCCTATTATCCCTGTTGCAGCAAAATCTCCTTCTCAATCACCACTGAGTTGAACAAACAATTATCAAGGACACGTTGCGGCACTTTATGATCACTTTATCGCAATCTCTGTTAACAACTTTTGCCGCAAATGTGCATGCCCACTGTTTTTTCGTCTGTTTCCGCTTGTTTCCATCATATCGTTACTGTGGCCCTAGAAGTCTGGCATGTGTTTTACAGCGTTTTGATGCGTATCGAGTGCATTCATGTAGACGCACACGTTTTCTGAGACGCCTTTATCTTTATGACGATCGTTTTGGAAACTGTAAAGCGTTTTGTCTTCGTGTGGATGAGAGCCTTTGCTGCATCTACCCGTATTGCAAGATTTTGTGATTGAAATAAGCATTTTTAAAGTGAGAAACCTACATAAACCTGGTTTAATTTTTTTTAATCCGAGCTACATTTCAATTTCAAAGTCATATTTCATATTATTCAACATCCTTTTGTTTGGAGGTGGAACATGCTTTTCTTTATACAGAAGTGAAGGGATTGTCTACTGTTATTTGTAACTTTGTCATTGTTGAACAGTTATGGTGAAAACAGTAGTAGCTACATTAGAAATACATTTTACTCTGGCCTTATGGTTTTACCATTATTACAGTAAAATTTATATTTGTGTTTAGAAAGGGATAACATTTATATCACTAATGAATTGGGTTTATATTGATAGTAAATAATGCACCATATTCCTCCTGGGCTTGGGGGCACAACAAGAAGTCAAAATGAGCAACTGCACTATTGGAACAACCCCAAAATACCGCAACCCAACCCCAACATTATAGGAGGCAACCCTGCTTGATGTGGATTGGTCTGTGATGAATGTGATGAGCAAAACGATTATCCAATCACAAGGTTGTGTTTTTTTTAAACGTTCTGCCCCTGAAAACAAATTTAAAGGGCTCCTACCCAGATGGACTAGTGAAATATTTCTATGGCAGATATATGGAGCTGTCCATCTGGCTTGTCAGGTTAACTCCTTGCAGGTGTAGTGATAGTGTTCCTTTGCCAGCCTTTTCCGTGGTGGGTCACCCCTTGCCACAAGCTCATTATCTTCCTGAGCAGCTTTATGCAGTCTCCAGGCATGTTGCCTTGGCTGAGGTGGAAGGCACGCTTGCTGGTAAGAAGGAGCTAGCTGGAATGGAGGAGCTTGCTGGAGCAGAGGAATTTGCTGCAACTGAGGAGCTTGCTGGAGTAGGGGAGCTTGCTGGAACAGAGGAGCTTGCTGGAGCAGAGGAATTTGCTGCAACTGAGGAGCTTGCCGGAGCAGGGGAGCTTGCTGGAGCAGAGGAGCTTGCTGGAGTAGAGGAATTTGCTGCAACTGAGGAGCTTGCTGGAGCAGAGGAATTTGCTGCAACTGAGGAGCTTGCTGGAGCAGGGGAGCTTGCTGGAGCAGAGGAGCTTGCTGGAGCAGAGGAGCTTGCTGCAATGGAGGAGCTTGCTGGAATTGTGGAACAAACGGAAAGGGTGGAAATGGCAGATAGCAAACAGCCCTGTCTACCGCCAGAGCGCGCTGACGGGGGAAAGCTTCCCCCTCATGGTTTTCCGGCTCCTCAAATGTCATTGCTTCATGTGCATGCTGCACAGGGGCTGCTGGAAGTGTGCTCACTGCAGGGAGAGACTCTGGCCAGGTGCAGCTGTTTGGGAAGTACAGTGCCTTGCAGCAGCATGTCCCTGTCCCTCCTCTTGTCCCTCCTAAGCAGTCTGCAAGACAAACATTCATTGTTTTACATATATATATATATATATATATGTATATATATATATATATATATATATATATATATATATATATATATATATATGTATATATATATATATATATATATATATATATATATATATATATATATATATATATATATATATATATATATATATATATATATATATATATATATATATATATATATATATATATATATATATGGAGGGAGAGAGAGAGAGAGAGAGAGAGAGAGAGATACACATTGTAACGAACATGCAGGTGGAGGTTTTTCTTGAGATTAAATCTTTATATGAAGTCTTACCTGTATGGGGAAGGTAAACAAAGTAACACACACTATGAAGAGACTGTGGTGTTGTTAACTGGCACTAGAACCAAGTTGGTCTGGTCCAGGACAGCCCTGCTGTCCTCCAGCAGCTGTTTGATGTGACTGTAGACGCTGACAATGGACTGAGGGATGGGCATGTTTTTTCCCTTTGTGTCCTTTGGCCTTTTGCGTGCTTGTTCAAACTCTCTGGCAAGTCTGAGGCAAAGACACTCACTGACCCTGTGTACTTCAGGGTCCTGGGCTGCTTGGCCGTGAGTCATGTTTAGTCTGTGGGAGAGAAAGATGATATGATCTGGACTGTGAACAAGGATGTAAAGTCATGAAGAACCAGGTGACAATGTCAACAGGGATTGCGATAAAATAATTTGCACTTTATAAATTCTTTTCACAATGACAAGTGCTGTCTCTTATTTAATGATTTGTATTGAACCAAATGATAGAAAATTGTGGTCAAGCACCTCTCTGCCACCTGCTGTCCAAGAGCAAAGCCACTCGGCTTCCTGGGTGCTCTCCATGGTCCTCCTGACACACATCCTTTCTTCTTAGCGTTCTGGGTGTACCTAAATGGTGAAAGAGACATCCATATGCTTTATTTGTTCCGTGGAATGTTCGTTTAATCATGGTGTACAAAATAATTATTATTGTTTTGTACCTTGAAGGTGCTTTGTCCATGGCATGGAGAGCTGTGTACAGGTGGACTATATCTGCCTCCTCCTTAGCTGACAAAGCAGTGATTGTGTGGCCAGGGCATCAACTGCTTCCCATCCCACAATGTCTCTTGAGACACACTGGCTGGTCTAAAAATTAATAAGTGAGAAAAAGAAAAAAACAAGTAAATAAATGTACACACTTGTTTCTAAATATGTGAGCAATACTGATTTTATATTCATTTATCTTATTAAAATGTAACCAGATTTACTTCAGCTAAATAAAATGTTTTTGAGTACCGTGTTACAAAAAGTGTTATTGACCTCTGTGAAGACGGGTCCAGGTTCAGTGTCACCCTCCAACAATACCTGGTCTTCCACAGCACTTGGAGGATCGGGATCACCAGCCCCAAGCTCAGCTGACAGGCAGAGAGTAGCATCAGGCATACCCTCATCCTAGGGATCACCAGCCCAAAGGTCACCTGGCATGCACACAGTGGTATCTGGCTCATCCTCTTCCTCCTCAAGCACCTGCGAGGTGATTTTAGGCATCTGCTTTGGAGCAAGCAGGTCACCTCTATTGGTCTGGTTCAAAAAATTCTCAACAGCTATACGCTCCCCTGTAACACAAAGATGAACAAAGGACATACAAACAGTACATCCATAAACACACACATCCATCCATCCATCCATTTTCTACGTGTATAGCACAATCTTTGCACCCAAGAAATGCATGTCCTCTGAATGGAGGAGATATAACACTCTGGTCTACCAGTCTCTCTTACCAGTTGGTTTCCCAGGTGGAGTGAACTCTGGAACCAGATCACAGCCAAGGACCCGCTGGCTGATGTTGTTGAGGTGAGAAATCAATCGCACATCGAAGGTTCTGAGGGTTGAGGCCCCCTCCACAGTGACTGCCTCCTTGGCCAGGCCACCTTGATGCTCCCTCCAGCATATACATTTGCATGTGCACTGCATTGCAGCGCCAGCCTAAGAAACAAAATCATCTGTTCAGTCAATCATTATTGTAAAGTGAATACAGATGAATATGCAACAGTGGTAATTATGTTATCTTGACACATTCTCTGTTATAACATAGAAACTTGATGCGAATGTGCCTGGAATGAAAGCACACTGGTGTAGGTGAAAGCTCTCCAGGGAGGAGGACCCCTACCACACCTAAGGATGTCCAGCTCTTTGCCGCCCTTCTGGAGTGTCCCCACCTTTGTGTACAGTTCAACACCTGCAGGGTCTTGAAGACACTCCAGGTGCTTCTGCTGCACCTCCCACACGTGGCGCATGCTGTCATGACTCACCAGATGCAGCCCTGTGGTGTCTGTGAGCTCCCACATTGATTCCAGCAGCCCTGAAATCATGTTCTGTATCTCTTCCACTCCACGCGTCCTCCTCCTGCAGTGCCTCTTCAGTTCCCATGGGCTGTTGGTGGCCATGAGCTGCTCCTCAGTGGGAGCATGTCTGCTGTGGCTGCTCTACCACTCTGCTCTCTTGGCTTCCTTCAGGCGTTGCACATCCTCCTGGTCCCATTCAAAGATGCAAGAGGAAAGCTTGGCGCAAAAGATATCATACAGAGGATGGTGTTCTGTAGTGAGGCCACAGTTAAAGGAAAAGTTCAGTTCCTGCAGCTTTTACATTGTTTATAGAATGAAGAACAACAATATACTCACCCAGAAGGCTTTCCTGATCCAAACAGTGCTTCGGCAGATATTTAGATCCAAAATCGAGCAGCGGACACCGATATAATGGTAGCCCGTAGGACATGGATCGCCGCTCCTAAAAACTGCATTAATCGTCCAAAAACTCATGTTTTCACCAATATTCCATCATGATCCGTTCCGGATGATCCGCCATTGCAGTCTGTGTCACTCCACACAGCACTGTGTGGCTCAATCACCCCCCTGACCTTTCTGTAGATCCCGGAGCTGTTCATTTTTGGGGAACACTGCGGGCATTTAAATGGAATCCTCCACATCCTTGTTGGTGCCCAGATGAACACCCTCTGCCGGTAGTAACACCCAGGCTCAGGAGGAGATGGTTTAGGCTCCAATGGTGGGTGAAAACGGCATGCCTTGAATTTGTGTTTCAGCTTGCCTGAGGGCTCATAAAGGCACTTTGTAATCCACACCTGATCTGCTTCCTGGATTACTTTCCGCAACTGTTCAGGAAGAAAACCTTTCCGATAAATTGAAGTTGGATTAAGTGGAGTTGCTGTGTAGTGTGCTGTGACAGCGCCACTTGAAGAAGGCTACAGAGATGGCATTGGCTTCGGTGGTGGTAGTGTTGGCTTTTGCGGTGATGGCGTTGGTTTCCACGGTGATGCTATGATGAATGTTGAATAGTGCGCCAGTTCTATGTGGTACAAATACCAACAGTGCCCTGCATCTTGGCCCCACAGGTGTCACACATCTCCTCTGTATGGTAATCAGAGAGGTGTTCAGAGAATTTTTCTCCCTCCACAAGCTTGTTGCACTTATAGCACTGCACTCCCTGTCTAGCCACTGATGCTCCTGCCTCTGTGTTGTCTCCATCTCCCCTTGCCTCTGTGTCTCCTCTCCTTGCCTCAGTGTCTCCTCTCCCTGCCCCTGTGTTGTCTAGGACTCGCCCTGCCTCCGTCTCAACTTCTCCTGCCTCACTGGGGCCAGCCACTGATGACAGACCTGCTGGCTGGGGAGGAAGTACAAAAAGAGGGCCATGCCACATGCAACTAAGAATCCTAAACTACTATATTTCTCCAGAATTTTGCATATATATTGTTCAATAACTAAATCCACATGATACAGTTATTCATCATGACTTAGTAAAAATTTCACCTGCCTAATGGAACCCACAGGAGCATCGTAGGCTTCTTCCAAACAGATTCTTTGTATGGCTCTGCAGGGGGCAGGCATCTATTTTCTCCAAGGCCTCTTTCCATTTCTTGGCCCCTGGCGGTTTTCCAATTGAAAAATAGTATTTGCCCTTGGCATATTTCTACACATGTCCTTCGAGTAACTATCTGGTTTCCCTTTCTTAGTCATCTCCAAACATTAGAATAGAATGGAATATAATAAAACTTTGTCATTGAAACAAGTACAACGAAATTGCTAAAGCCCCTCAGTCAATGCAAAACAGTGTGAGAGAAATACGATAAAGTAGGGTGCAAACATAAGTGAAGTAAGATAAGATAAACAAAAATAAAATACAATAATAAGATAAAAATATAATAATAAAGGTAAGGGGCAAAATAGAATAACAAAGTATGATGCAGCAAGTAATAAGAATAAGGTGCAAGAGGGACTGAAGTGGAATGATACCATAACAAAATAAGGTGCAAAATAGCTGCCATGTTCAGGTGTAGTAATGACATGAGGTACTTATTATCATTTAATGACAACATGAGGTAGTGATATTAGCCTTTGTTCAGGACCCTTAACAAATGCCCCGAAATATAAAAGAGGTGAATGTCAAGCTAGGCTGTGGACACAAAGACAGACAGACACAGTAGAGGACATTATACATGTATGCATGTATGTAGATATGTTTTGCATGACTGTTTTATTATTTCTATGCAGAGTTTATACAACAAATAAACAAGTTACTATTGGTCTTCTGATTTTGTCATATTACCAATATCACTACTGTCACCACACAATGCTAGTATGTACAGTGACTCTATAACAGGCAGAAACTCTGTTAGAAAAGCGGCTACTTAACAAGAAAGTTGAAATACAAGTTGCATAATGTGCTGACAGGACGGGGTATTGAATCACATATTGTTTTGTCACACTGTTTAATATTCGGCGTATACAGAGCGTTGCTTTTACGAGTATTAATCAAGTTTCAAAACCTTTTTCCATGCTGAGTCTCCTCGTCTGTTATGCGGTGAAAAACATGGCCAACACTCTAAAGAGATAACTACGCCCCTATATTTACATCACGTGACCCAGCATGCTTGTTCGGATCGGTTCGGAGCTGTGTTCCGACATCGTTTGAAACTCTTTGATCTCGTTAGGAATGTTTTTGGATCTGTTTGAATGTGTTAGGAAAATGTCTGGATGTGTTAGGATCTCGGAGGCAGTCCAGAGACTGGTGGGTACGGCCACACTGCAGCCAAGCATTTCAACTGTCGCTCAGGGTCTTTAAGGAGAAGCTAACTCAGACTCACCCATCCGTCAGTAGTAGGAAGCGGGATTGTTAGCCGTAGATCAGACAGCCACCACCGATCAGGACTTTCAGACATTTACTTGTTGTCAGAAACAGGAAACAGGGTCGTATGTCGGGGGTCAGACAGCCACCACAGACCAGGACTCATGGACAGGTACTTGGCATCAGGAACAGAAAACAGGGTCATATGCCAGAGATCAGACAGCCACCACAGATCAGGACTCACAGGCAGGCACTAGGCATCAGGAATAGAAGGCGAGGTCTGCAACCAGGGATCAGACGAGCAGGTAAGTACAGGACAGAAACTAGTCAATACCTTGTGGTCAAGCCGAGGATCAGACGAGAAGGGCAGGAACGGGAACAAAGCAGGTTGGCGACGGGTGATCAGTGTGGGTTGTAGGTCTGGATTGCGAGGCATTGGAGCGAGATGGTCTGACAACTGGTGACTGTGGAGCTGGGGTTTAAGTAGGCAGGATTGATTGCAGAGGATGAGGTGCAGGTGTGTTCAGGAGCGCAGATGAAAGGAGTTGGGCTGATTAGGTGGAGACTGCAGAGTGACAGGCTGAGACTGTGGCTGTGACACACCAGGGTGGCACAGTTTCACTACTAGATGGGAGAACAAAAGACACAGTTTTGCTTTAAGTATTCGATCTCCACTCTGTATTTTCACAGTGAAATCAAAACTACAACATTCTCAGGCATAAACAATGAACTGTGACCTGACTAACA
The DNA here is from genome assembly GCA_036419115.1 of Scarus forsteni. Lineage (NCBI taxonomy): Eukaryota > Metazoa > Chordata > Actinopteri > Labriformes > Labridae > Scarus > Scarus forsteni. The sequence goes on from JAZDUH010000098.1 coordinate 42,996,939, forward strand.
TACCTTAGAACAGTGATCACCAACTGGCGGCCCGAGGGCCACATCAGGCCCCTCAGAGCTTTCCATCCGGCCCCCTGGCTATTATTTTACAGAAGAGGATTTGGGCCACTGCAAAGGAAGTTTTTGAGGAGATTTAGCTTTTTCTTTGACTGTGAAAAATTCCAAATATCTGCAATGTTGAGTATGGATTAATTCCTTAAATTCTTACTTCTCTCCTCATAATTTCTGCTTAAATTTCAGAGTTCTGATTTTTTTTCTGCATAATTCTAAATTTAATCCTAGAATTCTGAGTTTTCCCCCACAATACTAAAACTAATCTCAGACTTAAACAAATTCCCTCCAGAATTCTGACTTTTTACAGACTTAAAAACAACTTCAACCTTAAATATCCTTTTTTTTTTTAAGTTTTGTTTGCCCTTTCGGTATGTTGTTTTACTGAACATGGGGAAATGTGCAGAGTAAAAATGTTGTTGCTTTAAGGACAGCTTTTCATCATTTGATACCCTCAACTATTAATGGAACCCCATGCAGCTGCTTCAGGACTGGTGCACCAAAATACTTCATTATAATAGTTTTTAATTATTATTAGGGTTTTCTTAAATCTGGCCCCTGAGCATATGCCAAGGAAAAAACTGGCCCTTGTATAAATTTAGTTGATGATCCCTGCCTTACAATAACAATAAATACTATCACTGCAATCAAACAAACTTAATGGTTGGGTTGGATGTAACACTTTTGTTGGGCATGACACCAAAAAAAAAAACCAAAGTCGACTTTTGAACTTTCACATTCATATATAAATATGTATCATTTACCACTAGGCCTGTCACGATAATCAATAAATCAATTAACCACACGATAAATAAAAACGTTGTCGGTAAGTTTTCCGGCCTCAATAAATTGACAAATGCTTGCGTGTTTGTTGTCCTCCTCTCTTTCTACCAAACAGGCTGGGTGAGAAGATGGCTAACTCCATCCATCTTTCTCAATGCCTGGGCGTATTGGTTCTATAGCAGAATGAGCGGGGTCAGGGTAAGTGATCCATCTATCATGCATTAGATATTTTAAGGGGGAGGCGAGGCTGCTTGGGCGTACACACTACCAGAGCGGAAGTGAGCGTCATGAGGAGTAACGAGGAAACAAACACTAACATGAATGATGGCATGAAGGCTTCGGTTACTAAGCCGAATATTTTGATCAGAATGAAACAAGGTGTGAGCTGATGAACACTGATGAGCCGATGTCATATTTGTTTGAAAGTAGTGGTGACAAAGAAGGCAAGTTGCAGCTTTCTCCTGACAGACAGCGCGTACTGAGGCGTTTGGTCTGCAAAGCAAATATAAATTAAACAGCGCAAAATGGTGCGTGTTCACAGACAGTTTTGTTCGCTACATTGCAAAGGCAATGCAACCTTTCAATATGGTTGAAAAGCCACCATTTTACCATAAACTACTTGGTTATGGTGTTCCATGTAAGCTTTTCCTGCCAGCATCTTACACCCTGCTTTTAGGTGTTGGACTGTTTCAGGGCCCTCTTTGCACTGCCGGCATCTGGGATCTTGCCTGGTGTGGTAGATATGGGCCTCTATTGCTCTCATGCTCAAGGTCTGTTCCTGTGTTGCCATAGTTAGTGCCTCTGTGCTGTCCTTTAGTCCAGCTCTCTCAAGTCATTGATAGGACTTGTTCATATCAGCCACTCCAGTTATCTGTCAGTGATACATCCCATGCAGAGGTTTCTCCTCCCATGATAGTTCCTCTGGTTCCTGCTTCCCTGTCAGTTTTCACTATATGAGGCACTCACTAAGCGCTTCATCTTTTGGGGCCATCTTCCTAAAGCTGCTTTCACACCAAATGCAACTCCGCTATCAAAATCGCGTTGCCCACTAAAATCGTGTCGCCAGTCCATAAATACCTTAATTTGGTCACCGTTGCCGTTGGCCTTCGCTCGGTGACGTTAGTCTGCTCGGGTTTCACAGCGATCATATCATATATCTTATAATAGGATGTATTAATGGACATTGTTCCAGCTGGATCCTTTTCACTCATCTATCAAACACAAAACATGCAGCTGATGCCCTGCAGCAGCATCATCTGTGGGTTCCTGCGATCCGTCTAGGCAGAATTAATGTCCCCACTGTCTAATGCTTCTCACACAGACATAAATTGTTCCTCTGTAGTCCGAATGATAAACTGTCTGTCTAGGGTACCGTGACACATGCACACACTGCTGATTGGCTGTTGCCGCACAGCCACACATGACATCGCCTGAAAAGAACAACTTTTTTTTAACTTTGACATCGCATCATGGGAGTGTTATGCCCGTCCCATCACGGCTGTACATTGACTTTGCATGGAGAGTGATTGCCAAGGTAGTACAAGTAGCGTCCAGTGTGTAGGCACCTTAACACAGTCCTGGAGCTTGGATGTGTCATCTTGGAGAGTGGCTCTGATGCTCACTAACCCTCTGCCTCCTTCATTACACTGAGTGTATAGCCTCTGGATACCGGACTTGGGATGGAACCCCTGTGGTTATGGTTAGCAACTTCCGAGTTTTAGCCCTTAGCTGCTTTGATTTTCTTCGGTTCAAATGCTAAATCTGGTAAATGTTTTAATAGATTTATCACCTGTGACAAAGATATACCGCTTTCACACTAAAATTAGCGGGCCAACACAGGTAAACCCCATAACAATGGCCAAGTGACTCCTTTCCCACTACCAGCAGACCGGGGTCTATCAGCAGAAGACAAGCTGTATGGTTGGGTTTTTTTTTCCTCTGGTGCATCACGCTGATGTCATCACATTGAGGACATAATCAGCACAATGAAATACGTCCAAGTAAACAATGGAAAGGAGCGTGGAGGACATGGACATGTTGGTTAACTGTTTTCCATACTTCGTAATTTTGTTCCTCTTAAAATGTACAAACTCAGCGCAGACTGAATGACAATTGAGCGCTGATGACACGAAGGCAGATGCAATTTGTTGCTGTGATGGCAATGAGTAACGTAAGTTACATAAGGCGGGGACAGGCGCCATATTATGCCATGGGCACATCATGCAGACGCCATGAAGTTGACCCAGGTCTTATGTTTGCACTGAAGCCAATCAGAGGCGAGCCGATAAAAACCTGTGGAACTTGCAGGGTCAGATGACGTGGGGTCAAAAATGCAGATTAGACCCTTACAAACGGCTAACAGGAGCCAATTGTTACCGGGTTTAAACAGGTTTTTTGGCCAGTCTGAAAGTTGTATTAGATATTAGAGATGACCAGATCACGCTTTTCTTGGCTGACACTAATCGCCACTGACCTGTTTTTAAGATTAACTGAAATCAATACAGCTGATGATACTAATCATGTTGTCTTTTGTTTGAAAAGAATAGTTTTTGAAGTGTTGCTTATAGCCCATGACACTTGTAAATATTATTGCCAATAAAGCAACTGACCATCTCTCCCCTTGATGGAGGGTGACTGGGTGTAGACAATAGCCAACGCATAGCCATCAATGGTGCCATCAAAAGCCTTGTAAATACCCCACTTTTGTGTTTTTCTTTGTGTCTGATACCTCTAAGTCTAATCTTTAATAATGTCACAACCCGGCTCACAGATCACAACAAAAATAAAGGGTTTGACTTTCAATAAGTCAAATTTACTAACATATTTAGCCTGACCCACTTGATCAATGCAATCTTCCATACATGGAAGAGGGAAAGAGTCTGGCTTAGTTACTGCATTTACCTTTCGAAAATCACTACAAAACCTTGGGGTATTATTAGATTTTGGAACCAATAAACAAGGTGAAGCCCAACTGGAGGAAATTGGCTCAGCTATGCCATTATCTAACATATACTTTACCTCTTTGTTCAGATACTTGTGCTTCTCAGGATTAACACGATAAAATCTCTGACGGATTGGCTGTGCATCTCCGACATCTATATCATGTTCAATCAAATGTGTCTGTGTGGGTGTGTCACTAAACAAACACGGGAAAGATCTAATCAACTCAGTCAGATTGGCTTGTTCGGACTCGGAAAGATGACCAAACAAAACTTTTAAATTCTTCAAGGACTCCGAGTTGTTAAGGCGGCCTTGCAACACTGCTGGATCAAGAGTAGGTAAACCATCCTCTACCTCAGCTGCAACTGTCTGCGGAGTATGCACAGATGACACCCTCCCCACTGAACATGCCTGGTGAACAGATACAGGACAGCATGATGCCTCCACCCTGTTTGGACCTGTTGACACACTTTCAAAATATGGTTTCAACAAGTTTACATGGCAAAGTTGTGTAATTTTCCTACGCTCTGGTGTAGCTATGATGTAATCATGCTCAGATGTTTGCTTCAGAACTGTATATGGGCCTGCATACTTAGCCTGGAAAGGTGAAGTAACAATAGGCAACAAAGCTAACACCTGATCTCCTGCACTGAGAGTCCGGTGCTCAGCCCGTCTGTCATAAAGCTTCTTCATTTTACCTTGTGCAGAAGTCAGGTTTTTCTTTGCCTGCTGCCTCCTGTGACGAAACCCATGAACATAATCAATCAAATTCTTCGGAGGATCTTTCTCTTTCCACTGATCATACAGAAGATTTAAAGGACCATGTACAGTATGCCCAAACACCAGATCATTACAGCTGAAATCTGTGCTTTCCTGTGTTACCTCACGAGCAGCAGACATGGCCAAGTTAACACCTCCTCCCAGTCACCCTCCATCTCAGTACAGTAGGAGCGCAAAAGAGACTTTAATGTCTGATGTAAACGCTCTAACGCTCCCTGACTTTGAGCGTGGTAGGCAAATGCCTTGTTATGCTTAACATGAATCTGTTGTAAAACTTGGGCAAAAAGACGAGAGGTTAAAGTTCGAGCCTTGGTCAGTTTGTATGATCTTAGGGATCACAAATATTGAAATAAACTGTGACAGCTTGCGCACAATTGACCTTGCAGTTATTGAGCGTAATGGATATGCTGCAGGATGCCAGGTACTCTGGCACATCACCTTTAATAAGTACTTTTCCCTCGACCTAGCGCGAGGCAACAATCCCACACAATCCACTATTAAATGCTCAAATGGCTGGCTAACAGCAGGAATTGGAGATAGTGGAGCAGGTTTCTCAGTTTGGTTTGGCTTACCTGTAAGCTGACATGTGTGACACAATCTTATGTGTGCTGCAACATCCTTCTTTAACTGTGGCCATATGTCTTTCTGACACCCCAATGACCAGACTCATCGTGAGCTAACTTTAACACAGACTCACAAAACTTGGACGGCACAACAATCTGAATAATGGGATCACCTATGAACTCATCCCCATGAGGCCCCCATTTTCGGACTAGCAGCTTATCATGCAAAAAATAACCATGGGAATTATTTCCAACTCTTCTGGACAACACCTGGTCAAAGCACCCTCCCAAAAATGGATCTGCAAGCTGCTCACATCTAAGCTCCTCCTGTGACACCGAAAGAGGAACATCAGGGAAAGAAAAACTCATGATTGTTCAGCATTCACCTTGTATGATTCAGAGTTTGTATGGGAAGTTTTCTGTGCCATGGAACGTGTAACTGCATATGGAGTGAAAACCTCAGGAAACATTTTTTCATTGTCATCAGGCTGCTTTCTCACCAACGGGACAGAAGATACCACTGGAGATGGCTGTGGAGCATCAGCCCAGACACGCCCACCTGCTACTCCATTTCCCAAGATCACTGTGATTCCATCTATTGGCAATGCCGGACGCACACCCACTGATATTTGTCCTTGGAATAGATGAGAATGAAGCATAATATTGTGCAATGGACCTGCAACACTTTCATCCCCATCGCCGGGACTGGCACAGAGCATCCAGTATCACTCTCCCCTGAGAAAGGTAACACTGAAGCCTGAATAAATTAATCAAATGCGGCAGTATCTCGTAAATTTTTTAATGGCATTTTGATGTCACTTCCTACAAGAGAAACACACCCATCTGATATGAACAGCAGGAAACTCTCCAGCTCACAAGAAGGCGGCTTCTCCTGGTCATTCAGACTCTCAATACTTACTGAAGTCAGTTTAGATTTGGACACAGCGAGGCACGCCCCCTTTGGCTGGCCAGCAGGTCCACCCTGCTGAGTCCTACCCTTAAAGGGCAACTTCGGTATTTTTCAACCTGGGTCCTATTGCCCCAAGTGTATATGTGTATACGATTGAATTTCTGAGGACTGGTGGTGCTCCTGTGGTTGCTGTGACTCTATGCCCACAGAGGAAGAATGTCTGTGTAATGAGTGGGACCTGTTGCCCAATTCGTGGTCTCGATGTGTCGTGGGATGATACAGGAAGTACCCGACGTTGTGTAACTACATTAGAGGATCTCCCCCCTCTGATCAACAGGGCAGTGCTGGATACCTTTTTTCATGTACCCAAAATAAATTGGAGGAGGCGACCAAAACCACAGGGACCAAATGGTCAACTATCCATAAAGTAAGTATAACTAATATGTCTTTATGCATACAATACATATAAGTATTGTATGTATTGTGTAAGTGTTTATTTCGCCACAGACCGGTTGCGATCGCCGGTGCTAGTTCTCTAATTAGCATTGTAACACGGTAGGCCACAAGTCTGTACTGGCTGGACGAGAGGAAAAAGTGAAGAGGATTTAGGGCAACAGTAAATGTGTGTGTCAGAGACAAATCTAGAGTGTTCGTGCAGCCGCTGCTTCACCCTCGTCTGCTCGTTGGCCCTCTGTTGCTATCCTCGTTAGCTCTTGAGTTTGTAGCAGCTCCTCGTCCGTATACTCTGGCTCAAATAAATACGGGTGGCCGTCGGAATGGAAAGGCTCGTCTTCACTCTCGAAATCTGGTAAATATTCAGCCATGATACCGATGCAGTAAAACTTCCAACTGTCCTCCGGGATAAGCAGCTCCACTCTGAGCGGCGCGCTGCATGGCTCCTCTGTTTTCTTCCGGCAACAAGCTCACAGATGACGTCACACACGTCAGAGGACGTGAAGGAAAACACAATGCTTACAATGCTAATTAGAGAGCTAGCACCGGCGATCGCAACCGCTCTGTGGCGAAATAAACACTTTTAATGCTCAAACTTATACGGGATGCAGTTGCCCCCCTATCTAGCTTCGCGGCTGCCGGCTGCATCCGCTCCCTTGATACTGAGCCAATTTTAAAACGAGTTGTACCCGTCAATCGTATACACACATACACTTGGGGCAATAGGACCCAGGTTGAAAAATACCGAAGTTGCCCTTTAAGAGCATAACAATCAGCTTTCAAATGTCCTTTTTTGTGACAAAAATTGCATAGCTTCTCTGTACCTTTTCCGGGACGATCAATGAATTCAGACTTACGCATGAAGGAATAACTTATCCTAGCTGTCTCCGGACGTTTGTTTTGATCTGAGCGTTGGGCGCGTACTTCACCAAATGAGCGCTTGTGCGTCAACACATAATTGTCAGCTAATGCAGCAGCCTCCAGTGCAGTCTTTACCTTATGATCATGTACATGTTGAGCAATATTCTCAAGCAAAGAATCTATAAACCACTCCAAAACTATGAGATGACACAGCTCCTGGAAAGTATTGACATTTAATGCAGTGCGCCAGTGCGTAAAATGACAGTTCAAATCACAGGCAAACTCAAGGTGTGTCTGTTTGTCTCCCTTCCTCCATGTACGAAAATGCTGACGATACGCATCAGGGACTCGCTCATACACTTTCAACACCGCTGCTTTAACAGTAAGATAATTTTTACTATCAGCCGCAGATAAGGCAGAATATGCTTCCTGCGTCCTGCCTGTCAGAGTGCACTGAAGCATCAAAATGCGCGCAGCATCAGGCCACTGCCTCGACTCCGCCAAGCGCTCAAACAGAGAGAAAAATGTCTCCGGCTCCCTTTCAACAAGGCAAGGCAAGGCAACAAGTAGAGATTGTTCCAAACATCAAAACAGTCACCTGATGCCTCGGGACAAAGCGGAGACAAATCCATGTTCCATAGAGGCTCTTTCACAAACTTCCCATTTTTTTTTAAATCTAGCCTGGACTGTTCTAAAGACAGCTTCGCCTGCTCGGTCTGAAAATGTAACCTTTCCACAGCCAACTGCCTCTCGATCTCCGCTGCCTGCTTCATTTTATCATGCTCTAGCTGTAACATTAACAATTCTTTCTGCTGTTCAAAAGTCAAGTTTGCAGTTGCCACGACAGGAGCAAAGACACCTGTTGAAACAGCAGGCGGAGGCTGCTCTGTACTTGCGGTTAATACCCCCATTTTACTTAAATTAGCCCTCAAAATACTTTTGACTGTGTCCTTTAACCGTTTGTCTGAAATTTCGATTTTATAATGATCAGCAATTCTCAGTAATTGTTCTTTGGTGCACTTATCCAAAAACTCCTCCATGGGAGCACAAACAAAATCGGTAATCTCCGACATCTCACAAGCTGCACCACCCAAAAATAATCAGCCCTAAACTTTCTCAAATTTATGGCTACCTACCCCGGCACCATACCAACCTGTTAACTGATGTAGTCGGATTTAAAACACCACCCTGCCGACCCAGCTAGAGCCCACACACACTGACAACACATGGTCAATTCGCTTCACTGCAGCTTCGTCCCCTTAACTGCCTGATCATGATCTTACTAAACTCCCTCCTTAGTCTTCAGATGGTACTTGTGGTGGATTTTTATGCACTGCATCGCCTGTAATAATCAAAATTATGTAACTGCAATGACGATAGCCTGTCAGCCCTGAAAGCAACCATCATATGGCGACTTTCCCGCAGCAGCGAAGTGCTCCCGAGAGGTACAGCGATTTTCTAGCAACCATGCACAGCCTAGTGGACTCCGCTGAAGACGACGAAAGCTGGAGAAAGAAATCCAAAATAAATAATCAAACTCATAATTCCCGACTATATAACCTACTTACCGACGCTGGGCAACAACACAGATAACACAATACTACTTGAGTTTTAAACAGCTGATCATATACTCCATCTTTTATTCAAAAACTACACAACAAAGCTCTTCTGCCTATCCGCAAGCATGCAGCTATCCGTAGTAAACAATGATGTGACTTCATTCACAGAATTCCCATAGCACACGATACTAACCCACTGAATGAATCGCAAGATATAACGGCTGTACGAGCCCCCAATTTGTCACGACCCGGCTCACAGATCACAACAAAAATAAAGGGGGGAGCACATGATCAACTTAACTTCAACAAATATTTATTTACAGTAGAAGCAAGAACGTAAATAACTCAAACAAAGATGAGGTGTGTGTCAGTGGATCAGTGTCTGCTGTAGGGTGAGTGAAGTAAATGTGTGTGTAGCATGTCCTAGTGTAAATGTAAATCACAAAGAGGGCAGAAGCCAACGAAACAAAACCATGCTGCCGCTCAGAGCGCCTGGAGAGAATGAGAGAGAGAGACAGCGGGTGAACAGCCACAGCTTAAATCCACCTGGGAGACTGGCCAGGTACTCCCAGGTGCACCGAAATCCCGCCCACCAGCAACCTGCAACAGAGAGAGAAAGAGACACACAACCAGGGAAAGCAGACAAACACAATACAGCAGGCCCTAGTGGGAGGGCCGTCACAATAAAACATGGTGTCTCCTATCATCTTTACACTGATAACTGATTTATCTGCCTCTAAAAGCAAAATATGGCAGCTCAGTCAAAAACCCTCTTGACAGTATAAATAACATTAAATTCAGACAAGACAAAGACAAAGATTATTGAGTTTGGCTCCAGTGGACTTGGTGATGGCCCTGTCCCAGACCTGGGCTCACTTCACCCTTATTTGAAACCCAATGTCACAAGTCCAAGGTTAAAAATTGAAAGTGATCATTGAATTGGATCACAGATAAACTCTCTCTGACATTTGTACTTCTGTCTGAAATGCAGTTTATATTGGAGTAAACCAGGCGTCTACAGTTTGTCCAAAATAATGCCATTAATTAATTTATCTGTTGCGATGTAAGCTTGGTTTTATGTGCTTTAAAATTCTTTCACAGTTTAATTTCATTGTTTGGTTTTAGCTCTGAATTATTTCATTTTATTATATTTAATTTCTTATTATAGACACTTTGAAGCACTATGTTAGACATCATTTTAAAATTGTGCTGTATAAAGTGAATTAAATTGGATTGTTTAAACATTTTTTTTTATCATAACTCAGTATCAAAGAAAATATGATTATGATTTCTGACATAATACAGCAGCCATACTAAGAGAGTCTTGCATTGTCAGTTAGTGAGTCATGTTGGTGTTGAATTTAAATGCATTATAAGATAGACATGGAAAACTAATGAAGAAAAACATGGGACAGTTACCATGATAAAAAAAAAAATCCTCAGACTGTTCTTTGAATCCTGATACAAACATAATGACAAATAATTGGTAGGCTACATCATTAGGTCCAGTTTTAAATGTTAGTATGAAAAAGTTTTCAATTCAGAAACAATATTATGTTCAATGTAGTATTGATGAGTCTAAAACCATCTTGCTTAAAGAAATGGTCACACTATGATAGCTCCCCTATGCACTTCTGTCAAGCTTTACGGCATCCTTTAAAAAAGTTTTGAAACCCCTTGTGCAAAGTTCTCTAACAGTTTAGAGCAGCAGGAGAACTCCAGCACCCTGATGTAAAAAGGGTTCTTATTTATTCAGGGGACTGTAACAAGTCCTGTTCACATTTTCTGACTATTACTCTGCCACTGCTTTAAAAACACATTCTGGCACTCCTGCCAAGAAGCCACAGTGAGCTCTGCAGCCAAACCTTTGAATGCTTATAACAGCAGCCAGTGACATCAAGCCCGCAAGCTGACAACCATCAACTTCGCCAAAGTGGAGAGGGTGAAGGTAAAAAAATTAATTTAAAAGGACTTTTTCAAGATGAAACCTCACTGACTACAACATAAAACATTTCAGTTTGTGTGTGTGTTGTTTTCCATCACTAACTGCTGCTTTTCATTTCAGGTTTTAAATTTGAATTAAACAAATTTTAGTCTTGGATCGAGAGCAAATACCAAGATTTTATGACATTCTCATAGTAGAACATCTTGGAACAGACTGTTGTGTTGAATAAAAGTTCAGCATTTCTTGGTTGCATTACAGTGAACCAGAGGTCATTAATCAGTCCATCCTTGTTAACAGGATGCCATGCTCATTACTCAGGCTTCAATGTGTACCAAATTTATCTTTTTATTTGTAAAACTGAAATGATCTTTCACTTTTCTGTTGTATGCAAAGGTTTTGCTAGACTTGACTGTCAGAATCATAAAGATCCTGTCATTATCTATTTTTATTCTAACCCAACCCTATGCTATTCAATAGCATTTAATTTTCATACAGTTTTAATTAATATTCAGACCGAACAAGCTGAACAGAGAATGTACCATCACACATCAAGCAGATCTTCCTCCTGGTCTACATGGACTTGAGTTGCATGCCCGCCTGTGGGTAATCAAATGTCTCTGGTGGGATTACTGCAGAGCTATTGTCACTGAGTTTTGGACTTTGCCTCGGACAGATGACTTCTCATTGTTGTGTTGATGTTGTTGCCTTGAGACTGAATCCGCATTCTGCTACCATACTGGAGACTGGAATTACAAGTGGCCCATTTATCAAGTCTTCCAGACTGTCCACAGTCATGCTCACAACAGGTGAGATGGAGCAGATGTTATTGTCTTCTTTTGGAAGGTGAGATTCATGCAATTCACCACGACCAAAAACATCAGTCAGCAAGTAAGGCAAAGCACTGAACATGTAAGTTTGAAGGCTCTTTCTAATGCCCTTAGCTACTGGGCAGTTTTCTGGATCTTCCAGCTTCTCCAACTCTGACACCAGAGCAGCCCAGTTGGCATGTATGCCCTTAACTGCCCTCTCCAGCGACAGCCAGCCAATGGTTGTTTTACCCCCCAATTCCATCCGTGCAGCGATTCTGCTCTGACAGACAAACCCCACTGAAAGCGGCGCGAAGCCCTGTTGGAAGGAAGGCTGATCCCCAGAGAGCCACAAGCTCTTGTGAGATTAGCGAGGTCACTCGTTAATCAAACATCTCACTTCGCTTCTTTCTTTGCTGGTCCCAACCATATAGCTTCGTGATTTATTTAACTTCTCTTTGTCTATATCCTTGTAGAAAGGACGTTCGGTGTCATATAGACAGTACAAGGTTACATATTTCTGTACCCCTGCGATTCCCTTTTCTTCTTCCATGGTGTCATGCTACCTCTGGGACCTTCTAACCGACTGCTGACCTGATCCTCTGGTTGTGACATAATCAGTGTTGTGTGTAACACGTTAGAAAGTAACACGTTACAGTAACGAAACTACTTTTTCGGGTAAAAAGTGAAGTAACGCGCTACTGTTGAAAATTTGGTAACGAAACGTAGTTCCTTTTTTAATGCAGCGCGACGTTACATTTCCCTCGGACAGATCTGACACTGAAGCTCCTTCTCAGCTGCTCGCACAGACACGAGCAGCGTTGCCAAGTCCGCTTGTTATAAGCGTCTAAGGGCTGAAAATCTTGTGAGTCACGGCCGCAGGTTGTGGTTTTTTGGGCTTGTTTCTAGACGTGAAGTTGCTTCTTGGGGCTCTTAAGTCCATGTGTATCCCCCTGATTATCTTCCAGCTCCTAATATAAAGGAAAACCCGACTGCGGTAGGTAGTTTGTCCACTTCCTTGTTTCCTGGTTATATGCACGCCCCCAAACACACTCACACACATGGCGCATGCTCCAGAGCCAAAGTTGCCAGGTCTGCTTGTTATAAGCGACGGTCTTTTCTTGAATAGATACTTTGCGCTGTGATATTGAAATGTAATGTAGACGAAAATTAACACACTTTGTGTAGACTTCTCTTTTTAAAAAGTAGTATATCACATGAGGAAAGGAAATAGCTGGAGGTTGCTTATTTCGGGCTTATTTTTATTGACCAGGTTGCTTATTTCAGAAGCAAAATGTGGAAACACTGGGCAGGAGCTCTCATTCCACAGGGTATGTGACATTTTGTAAAATGAAGAGCACAAAAACTGTTATGTTCTCTGTAGTAGAACTTTTTGTAGGCCTTCACATTTAGGAATAGACATGGGGTTCTGTCCATGATCAACCAATGTAAAAGTAACGGAAAAGTAACTTGAGAAGTTACTCTTCATAGAGGGTAACTAAGTAAAGTAAAGAGTTACTTTTTTCAGATGTAACGAGTAACTAGCAAACACTACTTTTTAAAAGTAACTTCCCCAACACTGGACATAATGACAACCTCTTGTGAAAATTTACAGTTGAGAGTTCATGCATTGTGTTTTATTTTGTAAGCTCAGGATCCTCCACACGTTGACTTCCTGTCTGGTGCTTTCTTAACAACAGTGAATTGACGAGGTTTGGAAGCGGTCAGGCAGAAAATAGACCTGAACAGAATCTCCAGCAACACAGTGCTGACATGCAGCAGCACATGCAGAAGAATTTGTCCCATAGACTAGAATGAGATCTAAGTGCTTCGCAGTGCATTTCAAGGGCACGGTACTGTAAGATGCGGCGCTTTGCATTATGCGGAATTTGGGGGTTAGGCTCAGCAGGTGTGTTTCCTCATTTCTTATTGAAGTTCATTAAGGACCCTAACTTCCTGTTGCAGCACAGGGTGGCAGAGCCTGCCACACCCTGTACAGTGGTAATTTTGCACCATCATGCGCAGCCAATTTGGTAGATCAGCTGCGTCAAGATGGGTGTGACAGCACACCAGGGGAAGGTGCCAACAGATTCAGGTTGATGCAGTGACAATTTTGTGCCAAATAACTGAGCAGAAGGTGTGCTGAATGCTCGCCAGCTCCAACGCGATCTATTCTTGGCGCAGGCAGTGGTGATTTGGCTGACAGGCACATAGTGCACACCTGTCACCAAAACCTCACAGGCAGGTATTAAGAGTGTCAGTACATTCTTTGTCCCATGTTGCGTGCCACACAACATAGCCTTATGCCATGGATGCCACTTTGACCTCACGTTGTAGACATTACAGGACTTAAGATGGAGTAAGGCCGAACCGCATGTGCCGTAACAGCAGGGAGAGCAGCGGAGCACACAGGAGAGGAGAGACCACTTGACTGCACAGCACTGTTCTTAAATGTACTTATATGCCTGCCGTTTATACATGTTTTGGCCACAATTTATTCAGTCACATTAAAAATACACAAAATCACGTGAGAAAAACATATTTTATCTAATGTGTTTTTTCTCCTTCCTCTTTCTACTCACGCGTTTTGGACTGCTGGTTGGAAAAGGAAGGAGGGAGCCTGAGGAGAGCCGTCCTCCTCTGGTCCAGCAATCTGGACCTGGGTAGGAATGCTGCATCTGCCGGCCTACTGTGGCTGGAGTCAATGGAGGAGAGATTGAAATTGGCACTGCACCTCACCCACATTTTCTCCATCGTTACATTAGTGGTTTTATTTACTATTATGCCAGCATATCTGCTGCTGGCAATGCGGTCATTAATAATACTGGTTATGATCTTCGCTAAGGCCTCCTCCATCTACCCATCTTATGATGGGTGTATGTGTGTGCACTGTTAAGGTTTGAACAACTGGCAGACTATGAGAGGTTTAATCAGGTCACAGTACAGGTGGCTAGGTTTTTTGTTTTTGCCATATGTTGCAGATCCCAGACTGGGGTCCTGTGTACAGATAAGGATCTTGTGTAAATCAGGAGAGAGATGCGACAGCAGTGCTACAATTCAGTGCAGCTTTGTTCTGTAGATTTTTTTTACTTTCAAAATCAAAAACTTTGCTTAGCTTTCAGTGTTGCTCTTAACTGCTTTACAAAAGTTGTTTCTGCAGTGTGAAATACATTACATCAACAATAATGAACCAAACATACTCATACGTGAGGTCAACATACATCATTCTTTCTAATTCTGCTAAAACTTATAAGACTGGTAATCATATAAGCTTATTCACACAGACTTAAACAAATGTAAATTGGCATGTTGCTGTTTAAATACCATATACAAGTGCTATCTGTTTGAATATTGGTTATCTTCAAGCACACATTGACTATGATAGCTACAACATTAACATTAAGAACCAAGCATCACATGATAAACAATACTTAAATACCAATTTAAATGTTCTGTACCAACATTAACCTCTCCTCTTTTGGTACTTGATATTTTGCTAATTCACATCAAAATGTGGTACATCGTAAAATACCTGTTCACAAACTCATGGACTTTGACTCCTTCCCAACATTGTTCGAACTCTTCTAGTATTAAGCTAAATTATTTTCCTCTGTGTATACACATTTTGAAGCCTAAAAACCTGTGTAAAACAGGACAGAGATGAGATGGACAGTGACAGAGTCGATTCAGTGCAGCCTTGCTCTATAGACGAAGGAAGAGTCCAGCGGAATAGTCCATTATCAAGATGGACCGAGAGGACAATTTTACATTCAGTAAAACCACTGTGGTTTTACTGAATTGGAAGAACCTTTTGTTGAACTCTCAGTTTAACTTCTGTGTTAAGTCTGACTTTTACCTCATCATTGTATTCGTCTTTCCTGGCAGACATAGCATATGAAACCAGACATGATCTTAACACATGATAAGATGTTACCGCCCCAGAGCTAATGTGTATGGAGGATCATGTGTATGCTTGTGTTCAGTGCTCTTTGCCTATATATCCCTGGTGAGGTGCAGAACAGAACCCTCAGCAGCTGAGTGATTTTTATCATCTTTTGCACTGTTTCACATATTGTCAATAAATGGTTGGCTAACCGATCTAATCTGGAAATGTGCCTTCTTCCAAACAGAACAAAATCTTCAACACTATGATAGCTCAGCATACCATACAGAAAAAAATACAACACAACACAAATACCATAAATCGTGAACTGAGCACCCTTGAAGCATTGATGTGGCTGTGGCTACTTTGGTGGTCAGTTAATGCTGATATCTGCATCTTCGTGCATCCTCAGACAAATCCATTAGCCTACTCGTATTAGTTTTTGTACATGTGTTGTAGAACATTTTACCGTCCTCCCTCCTCAGCCAGGAGAACTCCTTTTCCCACTGAACTCTGTACTTCCTCCTGACCTCCTTGCTGCTGCTTGCTTGCTCCATTATTGCCAAAGGCTGATTACTTGTTTGTCCTAACCCTTCCACTGCATCAGACCCTCTTTACACCTCTTTTATCAACATCAAAATCATTATTGGGCTTTTTGAAAAAAAATCACTCAGCTGCTGACATTTATTTGAGTGAAGCCAATGAGGTCATGCATCAAGAGAGACAGTAGCTCATTAATATGCTCACTCACCACCAAGTGGTCAGGGGTTTGAATTGCATCTTTCAAAATGACAGATTGCCTTCAAATTTCTGTCACTGTTTTAAAAATCCAACAACAACAATGATATGACTGTGTTGCTGTTTGAAGCCCATTTTCCGCCATGCTCCTCCTGCTGAAGAGGAACACAGGAATGCCAAATCTCATCCACGTTGACAGATCATGCAATGACAACCCTGACCCATCTCAATCAGGAAGTCTGCAATCTGGCTTTCAAAATAAAATGTAGTCCTAAAAAGTTGCCACTTAAACCTTTTAATTTTTAATAAAGCAAAGGTCAGAGCCTATCATGTGTAACTCTGCAGTCCAACAACTACAGACCTTGTAGCCTAGACATCTCCCAAAAATGTATACCATGTTACCATGAACTATGAGACATACAGTATTACACACATTTCATTTTCATTGAAATGGCTGTAATGTTTGGCCATTTCATAGAAATAACACAACATGAGCTTTGGAATTTAGATTTCATGTTGATGTTGACTAAAAGAAAGAATGAAACCAGACATTTTTAATTGATTGAGAACACATTTGCAGTAATCAAAAATGAATACGTAAACTACATGTGTTCAGAGAGCACAAACCTTATCCCTGCATCTTTGTGTTATGACCAACGTTCCCTGAAAATGTCTTCAATATCTGTAGAGAACTTTTCCTGCTCTTAGAATTAATGATAACTGGACAAATACCAGCAAAAACATAAACACTTTGGCAGAGGTAATCAGAATCAAGGCAAAATTATGGGCTCTTGAGGAAATCCAATTACTAGATTAAACAAATGACGAGTTGTCAGCAAGCCCTTAAGACTGTGAAGTGGGACATGATGTCTGATATTCACAAGCTGTGGGGACATAGAGTAAAGAATCAGTTCTCAAGAGAGTTTCCATAGCAGATCTGGACTGTAATCTGGTATCTATGGAGATCCAACAATAAATCCACCATGAGCAAAACAAGAGCACAATAGGCCCTACTAGCCCTTTTACTCCCCTGAAACCCGTAAATGTCATTCAGTAATCTACCCCAGTTTAGTACCTAAGAAATATAATAATAAACCCATGGAGCTACATACACCACTGGGGTATGGAAATCACAGCTTAATCCAAGTCCACCATAATCCCCCTATGCTGATTGATAACAGCGTAGTGAGGCCTGCTACACTTCATTGTTTAGAAGACAACACATGAAAAATGCCTGCCCTGTCATATAATTACCGTAAGGGCCTTGTGATGTTTGTGTGTGTTTGTTTGTGAGCCTGTGAGTGCATGAGTATTTATGCAGATCCATGTCAACAACAGCTATCACTGGCAGTCTGCTCATTAGACATTTTGAGGTAGCCCTTTGCTTGTCAGGATCAGTTTTCATCATTTTAATAGCACTCTGTGGTGCATAAATTATTGATATTTCTGACTACATTCTGGTCCAGTGCTCACTGTTGTATAGCCAGCTCCCTAAAGAAATAAAAGCCTCTCTAATGAACATGTTATTAAAACGATACAGCTGGCTGATTCTGAGTTTTCTTGGTTACCAAAGATTGAATTATTTAAGGGTGAGCTTCTTAAGGTATTGTATAATATAGTGCTACATAACTTAAACCACAGAGGATGAGATTTATAGGTATAGAGAAGGCAAATATAAAAAAAGAGATGATGAACTGTGCCTACTGTGCTTGCATATACAGCTTGAAGGAACACTGAACAGATTGTCACCTGCAAAGTCCCCTCCAGAAGTGGAGAGAAAAATAGACGGGGATCCAAGTTATGGAGCGTGACAGCAGAGTCATGGTCCTACACTTATATATTGTTTTGATTTGGACAAGAAGAAGCACCTCGAGGTAAGGATCTCTAATATGAATTAAAGAGAATGTTATGTTGGCAGCGCAGCTGTCAATGACAGCAATAACAGTGTCAATCTTTGTGAGAATTTACTTTGCAAATAAAAGAAATCAAAGCTCAACAGTGATGAGAATAAAACTGAGCCATTTTTTGATAGGTTATGTTTAAAAAGGATGATAACCTTTGGCTTTTGCAGCTGAGAATGCACAAAAGTATTGAATTTTTTTGACCATACAATACCTATGGAGCAATAGAGAATTGTATTCTTTGTTTGGCCTCTCATTAAGTTCAATAGTTCAGATCTGTTCAGTCATGAGAGAAGTTTTGCAATCCTTCCAGCAATCTATCATTGATTTTCATACAGTACACTGCAGCCTTAACGGGGAAAACAGCAGAAGTTTTGTTAAGTTGGTGAACCTATAAATGATAGGCAGTGGGAGTGTCTTTTGTCTTTTATTGCACCCGTAGATATCTCCCACCAAGCCTCCCTCATAAAATCAATACCCTGAACCCTGTCAGAACCAGTGTGATATTCTACTTCACATGCTGAACTAGTGCCCATTATGCCCCAGTGTTCACTGCAAGCTGTAGGGTGTATCCTGCTGGTGACTCGTCACGAGATGTTAGTAGATGAGCAATGAAACGAATAATGAATGGGACTTGCACTTCTTTTGGCCTTCTAGTAATGACTAGTGAGCTAAGAATAATCACCTGGCTTTGGAGAAAGCTCATTTTTTTTGCTTTTCATACTGATGTGCTGCTGTGAGCCTCCATGGATCAACAGCTTGAAGGAATCCCTATCGCCCTGCAGAGCCGAGTTGAAAAGGATTAACTTTATTCCTCCTTTTACATCATTTTGAACCCGAATTTCATCCCTCCCACCTCCAGTTTTACACGGAGAGAAAAACAGCAGCAGATCATTAATACAGAACCTACCAAGCAATCCAGGTTTTTTTTTCTGGGCTCACACTAAACTGAAAAAAAAATCAGTGGTGTATTGGTGGTAACAAATAATAAGCCCTCTGCAGTGATTTATACCTCTGTATCAAAGCTACACAGTAATCTATGTACCACACAGTACCTCATTTATAGACATTGCGTACACACAAATGGGGTCTGAAACTTGCACACACCAATTTGAGTGCAAAGTTTTCAATCTTATAAAAAATAACTTGATGGTAACATATGCAGGCTTGTAGTCTGAGTCTTGTACCTTTTAGGGTCAGGGAGGTGATGACATAGACAGATTGTACATCGATGCCTTTGGTGGATTTAAAATAGTGCATTTCGCACAATGAAATATGTGTACTGATTGAAGTAAAATTTGCAAAAGATGTCATTAGAGCTGCCTTGCATTTATTCACCAATAAGGCAGGTAACCAAGACAGGACTTGAGTCCATTTGGCAGTGGAAGCTTTTTTACTTGTGTGTGTTTTCTCTGGTGGATGCTGGATGGCATCCTGTTTTTTACAAATCCAAAGAAGAAGACGTTACCACTGCCGTTGCACATTTTTTGCCCTTATCTAACGTCAGGAGGCCTGACATGTTAGTGGTACACTGCTGCTTATCTCCATGGCCCCACTGGAGCGGGGAAAAAAGCAGTACAACCTTAACGAAACTACCAGTAGTTCCTTACCAGTTTTAAGAGTGTTTAGAGAGTGCTGAGTTGAAAGAAGAAGACAGGGGTATAATTACTGTACTAAAATCTTGCCTTGAAAATGTAAAGGTGATATTCATACTGGTGTAAATAAATGTAATAAATTTTGATTATATTTACCATATTTTTTCATTATTACGAAGCAAGATATTTGTGCAAAAGGAATTAAACACCTGTCCCAAATACTTGCCTGGTCCCAAATAAACAACTGGACTGCTCAGTGATTGAAACAAATAAATACCCCAGCTTTATTTGGTATTTTATGGTAATATAAAGGAGTGAGTGTGCAGCTTGTACATCAGCGTAAATTTATTGTCCTCTCAAAATAACTCAACACTCAACCACTGATGTCTAAACTGCTGGCAACAAAAGAGAGTACACCTCTAAATAAAAGTGTACAAATTGGGCCCAATGTGTCGATATTTTGTGTGTCCACCATTATTTTCAGAACTGCCCTACCCCTCTTGGGCATGCAGCTCACCAGAGCATCACAGGTTGCCATTGCAATCCTTTTCTGCTCCCCTAAGACCACATCATGGAGCTGATGGCTGTTGCCGCTCAGTTTCCAAAGGGATGGGATCATGCTCTACTTCAGTATACCCCATGTTGCCATTCACGGTTCCCTCAATGAAGTGTGGCTCCCCAGTGTCAGCAGCACTCACTTCTTCTGGGACGACAGTCAGGCTTACCAATTTGATGCAGTGTGCTGCGTATGGCCCACCCCTTCAGTCTCTAAAGCAATGCTGGCCGCACTCAAACATCTATCCCACAAAGAGAACCTCTGGATATGATGCTGGGCACATGCACTCAACTTCTTTGGCAGACCATGAAACCTCCTCTGAGTGGGACCTATGGCACTTTGTTGCCAGCAGTTTAGACATTAATGGCTGAGTGTTAAGTTATTTTGAGGGGACAGTAAGTTTAAACTGTTATACAAGCTGGACACTTAACACTTTATATATCAAAGCATCATTTTTTCAGTGATGTCTCATGAAAAGGTATAGTTAAATATTTGCTAAAATGTGAGGGGTGTACTCACTTTTGGGAGATACTGTATATATTACCAAATCAAAATGTCACCTAGGTGGCAGTCAAACATTAATAATGTTTTGTCCATTTAAACTGTAAAAAAAGGTGGCTGCCAAGTCTTTTCCAATCCACTTTCTTTGTACCATTGCTTGCACTTTTTTTTCTGTCATGGTTTACAAAAAATGGCACATATTGTAGAAATAATAAACTAAAGATTTTATTTATAAAAGAAATATAACAAAAAGCAAGGATCAAATCACAAAACCAGTCTTATAAATAAAAATAATAACACTAGGGAACTTACAAAAAACACTGGAGAACACAAGAAGACAAGAGAAGCATGAGGAGGATTAACACCAGAGAGCCACAGGGATACACACAGGGCACAGACAGGAAACATGGAGATAACATGCAGGAAAAGCAGGTCGAACTGGCACCAGCAGACACACTATTTATACATGCAGGGGTATCAAACACAGGTGACACTGACGAGAAACAAGTGAGAAAATGACACAGGTGACACAGTCAGGGTAATGAGGGCATGTTCATGTTCATGAGCCACTGAGGATCAGGGAGGGAACGAAATGAAACATGACAAGATTAAAACATACAAAAGAAAACAAAACTAGTGCAGCCATTACACTGTTCAATCTGCAACAAATAAAAGGTCAGAGCTTTGGCATTAATGTCAAATGACCATGGCCTATATACACAACCATCCTGAGAATGAAAAACAAACAAATAAAAACGACTGCATGTAGAACACAAAATGACTAGAACTTTCATCTTGGGGCAGAGGCATTTTTGAAGTAAAAAAAAAGAAAGAAACTTTAATTGATTGATCCAACAGAAAGACAAACAAAAAAATAATGATAAACAAATGTAAGAGAAAAAATCCTCATGGATAATAGGCAGTGGTTTACTCATTGACTTTTGGCAGACATTCTAATTTCTCTTTTACAAAATCGACTTTTCTGTTAAATTAACTGTATTTCACACTGTCAAAGTATAGAACCTGCAAAATGTTAAAAATGTCTCTACCTGCACAGTTTGCACCTCACATGCTAATCAAAATATATTGATATATTTTTATATATAACATTGAGTAAATCCAAATACTCTTCATTCAGTCCTTAGAGACCATGTCATTATTTTCTCACCTGCCAAAGAAACTCTAGTCTCTCAACAGTTCAACTTACTGTTGCACACATTGTTTTTTTTTTTCATTTTAGGAACTCTTAAATGGCTAAAATGTTTGGCGCATGCATTTTCTGAAAGAGTTTATTGTCCTAAATTTAAGAACAAATTCTTGAAATAAACAGTAAATAGGAGAAACTCATTGAACTATATGAGCTTGTGAATATGGGTCCTGAATTAAAACAATGCTCAAAGATGATACCAACAGCAACTGAGCTTCACAGCCTCAGCATGACATCACAGGAACATGGTGAAAAAAATGGTCATTGAATTAAAAGGGCATTCAGGACATATCATTAAATATATATTATCTGTTTAGCTTTTATAATGGTAAACACTGGGCATCAGTAATAGCTGTGTTGTGGGGCTTTTGTGGACTGTAATGGGTAATATCAGCATTGTCACTACCTGGAGTATGCATATATGGAACCTGGGTCTGTAAGAGGTGGTGTTGCTGTTTAGGCTGTCGTGGCCATATGACAGGATAGGTAAGAAAGCATACAGGAATCTGTTTTGACATGGTTGACAGAGAGAGTAAGTATATATAGAAAAGAGTGTCTTTGGACTCACTGTCCAACCTTATAGAGGTGTCATGGGGTTAATTTGGCAACACAATTGAATGGATGGTTTCCACTGGTTCTTAATAAATGTTAAGTCTACACTTTTGAGTTGGGGGTGTTGAGAAGAGCCATGTAGAAGGGTAGGTAGCATCACTGTTGTTACTCTCAAGAGCTTGCGTTTATGGAGCCTGGATAATTTAAATATTGAAAAACTGCAGCAAAAATGTTGGGATGAAAAAGTGTGACACTGATGGAGAACTTGCATAGAGATTTCAACTATCAGTGAGTAAACGTGAGAGTAAATGGGTGTCAATGGCTAGATGTGACCTGTAGTGTAAAAGTGATCAAATTACCACACAGATTCTTGGACAGGCTCAAGTCCAGTTCTCATTTAACCAGGGGCTATTTGTTAAACACAGCTTATCAGTAGTAAATTGGGACATAATGGGGCTTTTCCACTGTGTGGCATCGACTTTGCTCAACTTTACTCAGTTATTTTGGTTTTCCATCGGGGATTGTACCTAGTATCTTGCACTGTTTTTTGTATCAAATAGGCTGAGGCAAAACTAATATGTGACTGGAGACACTGTCGACTTCTGGATAGTCTGAGCATTACACGTCAATGACTCCTAAACGCTCCTCCGCTTTAAAAAGTTTCTTTTTTCATTCTGTGACAAAAAAACATGTCGAGGCTGGCAGCTTTGTTGCCTCTGTGTCCTTTGTTCCATTGAGAATGCCATGATACTTTAATAAAACAACACTATGAAAACCCTTCCTACCTCAACAAAGTAGTATTAAAGTCAATCCAAACTGTGAAGGGTCAAGCTGAGCTGAGCAGAGCCCTCAAATCAAAAAGCATCATTGTGTGGTTACTGAGCATACATCCTTTCATTATGGCTCAAGTGCCTATTTACTTACAGCTGCTAATAACAGTTCATTTCTCCACATAATTACAATATATTCAAAGTTAGCTATTATTTCTAAACAACACAATGAAATGCTTCAACCCTAACATTACTGTGATTTCCTTTTCAAAGTTAAAGTCAGTGAATGCTTGAGCCAGAAGGAGAAATTTCATAGCGGTAAAGGAAGAATGTGAATGCAGGGTTCTAAAGCAAATTGCACTCAGATTTTGTGTAGTTTTTGAGGGTTTAATCAAATAAAGAGCAGATTCAATATATTAATTTATACATGATGCTTTTCTTCATATGAATTAGGCATTTCTGACCTTGAACCCTAGAGGTATTCCAAGTAACAAGCCAAGCCAACTCTAACATACAATACGTGAATGACTAACAGAAACATGGACCACTTTGTTGTGAGATTAGAATTTCTTTTATGTTCATACATGTTTCATGTGTTGAATTTGAATCATTTGAATTAAAAGTAGTAACACCAAGCACGTACTGACTGCATACATGTTTACTGCAGATTATTTTTTTCTCCCTCAAAGCTGCTCTGAGCAGCATCAGCACTGTAATTCCCCATCAGACTGCAAAAGTAAAAAAAAAAGTGAAAATAAGATATCTGCAATGGCTTCTGCCTCAGTGCACAGTTTTGCACCACTCAACGTGGAAACAAAACCACCAGTATTGCATCAAAATAAATCTTCCAGTTCATTTTCTGTGTTGGACTCCACTTCTTACTTGAGAGATAAGGCACAGTGCTGCCCTGTGCTCGCTATCTGATATTTTTCTGCCACACACTCACAGTCCACTTCTCTTTTCTTTTGGTATCCAAGGGTATTTCTGCAGAGACTTGAGTTGATATGAAACTGTCATGTGGCTCTTGGTAAAATTTGTCACATGTCATACCTAATTCTTTTTGCTGTTTTTTACTCTCTCTATCCAGCCCTTTTCACATTTGTTTACAAAAACCTCATCATCACATCTGGTATTCATTAAGTCTCCTGTTTTCAGGGAACCAATCAGCTGTTGGATTTTAGCCTTTGAATGTCAGCAGTATATGTCAAGTAGTCTTTTATATTAGGCATAGAAAACCACCTCATCTCCTATCAAATAGACAGATCTTTACATTCCCAGCAGAGATGACATTATCCTCACAAATCTCTTTTCCCCTATGCATCAGCTCTCAAAAACCCAGGTAGATGTACTTTCCATTAAACAGATGTGTACAAAATTGTTGGTACCCTTCCGTTAAAGATATATATTAAAAAAAAATAGTCTCTGAAATCGCTTGAAACTGACAAAAGTAATAATACATTTTTAAAAAATACTTAAAATTAACTCATGAAAATCAGACATTGTTTTTGAATTGTGGTTCAGAAGAATTGTTTTAAGATACAAAATAATGAAACTGGCTGCATTAAAAATGATGGTACCCCCAGAAAACATTGAAAATGATTTACCATAGGATACGTTTAACTAAGGTGTGTCCTGTTATTAGCATCACAGGTAACTCCAAGCTTGTACCTATTCAAAGGGTGAGAAGCAGTCACTGTGCAGTTTGTTGTTGTGGTGTGTACCACACTGAACATGGACCACAGAAAGCTAATGAGAGAGTCGTCTCAGGGAATGAGAAAGACCATCTCCAAGTAGCTTTTTCCATGTTCCTCTCACTACAGTTGCAAATATTGTTCTGGGCCTGTATTCACAAAACATCTTAAGGCTAAAGTAGCTCCTAATTTGCTGATATAGGAGAAACTCTTAAAAATAATGGGCGTGTCAGTCCTGAAATTAAGACTCACAAGTTCTGTCCTAAAAGTATTTCACAAAGCATTTTAGTGCTAAAAGAAGCTCCTAAACCTGTGAGAAGTAAGAAGTAGTGAAGAGGACTCCTAAGTCAAGACCAGTTCAGAAAGAATCTCAGCATAGCTGCTGCTGGATATCCTCCTCATGATCGCATGAACATTTTGGAAAGATACAATAACTATGAGCTTCTGAAAAGTGACCGCCCCAATCAGGAGGGTATTATGATGGTAATAGTCAAAGGTAAAATCAGTTCACCAACAAATAGAGACAACCCAGTGGCTTGGGTGCAGAGCACTGAAATAAAAATATAAAAGTTCACATTAATAAAATTTGTGATGACACATTTAGCATGGTTATTTTTTGTGTAGCATTTCTGTTTATTACTGAACACACTAAATAGATTGTAAGGTTTTAATAAATAATATTCTTAACAGGGCACAGACAACCATCCAATATATATAAATAAATATTATATATATATAAATTTAAATATTATTATTAAACAATATATTTATCTATATATCTATATCTATATCTACATATATATATATATATATACACACACATATATATACATATATATGTATGTATGTATGTATGTATGTATGTATGTATATATATATATATATATATATATATATATATATATATATATGTATATATATATATATATATATATATATATATATAGATATATATAGATACATACATACACACACACACACACACACATATATTTACGTCATAGATAATTTTAAAAATAAAAAGAGACCCAACACATGAGGATGAGTTATGATGGATATAAAAGTTTCGATCTTATGACACCTGCGCGTTTTTCACAATCAAATCCAATGCACTTTTCTACAGTAGAACAATAAGCCAATGAAACCATGTAGTCAGAAACCCACTTTGCTTTATTTACTGTGCTGGAGCTCACATTTATATTTTCACATCATGGTATCATTTCTGAGCGGCACAGTGGCGCAGCAGGTAGTGCTTGTGCCTCACAGCATGAAGGCTGACAGTTAGATCCCCGGTTCAGGCAGGGCCTTACTGTGTGAAATTTACATGTCTTTCCATGCATGTGTGGGTTCTCTGCGGGCACTCAAATTGAAATGAATATATATATGTTTGATGACATTTTATATAATGTAATAATCAACATTAAATAAATCAATTCTTAACAGGGCACACAGACAACCATCCACACACACCTTAGGATAGGATTCCCAAATTAACCAGTCCAGCATGTTTTGGTTAGTGGGAGGATGCAGGTGTTCCTGGAGAGAACCCACACATACACAAGGAGAACATGCAATCTTCACACCAAAAGGCCTTGAACGAAAGTTGCAAAGCTGACATCAGACCAGCAACTTTATTGCTGTGAGGCACATGTACTACTGTTGCGCCACTGGCTGCCCCTTATGGGACACTGAAAGCTAAATGGAATGATGTGATGGATTCTGCATATTTTTTTCTGGTTTAGTACAGCATTCATTTTTTCATCTTTTGCTTGCATGCTGCAGATTTCCCTAACATTTTTGTCACTGGCTCCAGAATGTGCTGCTGGTGTAGCAGATGGTTTGGAGAACAGCCTCAGTGTGTCAGTTGACACTTACTGCATACGAGCATCATAATTACAGCTACGGCCAAAGTCATGTCAATAGAATAATATTGTTTATTTAAACAATATTAGGCTGTGTCCATATCGCCAAGTCTATCAAATGTGGAGCAGGAAGTAAGTTTTATGTGGCATTTACAGGACATTTTCCTTCGAAAACAGAGAGTTTTCATTGCATTTTCACCTCCTCTTTACACAAGAACTTTTCCTGGAGTGCCTGAATCTGCAAATTTTTGAAACTAGGGTCCAGAGGGGAGAATTTTGAAAGCGCATCGGTGTCCAGCTACTATAGTTGGAATTCAGCGTTTCAGGGGGAAACGTTGATGTTAATGCATTCGCGGTTACTTTTTCACATGAAGACTGCATGCACATACCAGGATCAACAACAGCTTTGGCCGTCTACCAAGAAACATGTGTGCTGTTTGCTGTGTTTGGTTTGTTATCCATAGGAAATGATCCAGACATATTAGTTGTTCAGACAATAAACTCCTGTGTCTTCGTGCGTCCACTAGCCATTGTAGTTTGTGAAAAATTTGTCATCTACAAATGTGTGTTGTAACACTGCTGTTGCTCGACAAACCTACATTGCCATCTACTGGCCTGGCATGCACGCTGCTTTAAGCCATTCTCGCATCTACATGTGGATGCAGATTGTTTTTGAAACGCAATGGAAAAACCTTTCTGTGACGTGTAAATGTGCCCTTAATGTGACGTCTCCTGTCAAATGACTAAAAAATTCTTCCCCAATATGTAAATGAATTGAGGCAGGCAGTGGAAACAAAATATAGTCTCCTCTTACTTTTGTGTACAAAAGTACTTGTTAATTTTTAAGTGGAGTAATTCTGATATTTTAACATATTTCCCTCTCAAATAGAAACATTTTTTTTCAATTTCATCACAAATGGAAGTCTCAAACAACTTCTTATTGTTATTTAGTTATTTGTTACATAGTTTGTTTTCATTTCATAAAAAAAATACAGATCTCCATTTGGTGAAGCAATGAAATTGAAAAGTTAATGAGTGCAGTGTTCGTTGTCGACATGCTGTTATGAAATAATTTGCCCCATGTCCCCTTTGTATTTTAGTGTGCAACGAGAGTCATTACAACACAAACACACAGCACCTGATGGGTTATTTGAATTATTTTAGCCCATAGTCTGCAATTTTCTAAAGGTTACAGGCAGAGCAGATGCATTTGTGTGCAGAATTGTGACAAAGCTGGCATCATTTTAAAGGTTAGAAAATATATAAGTAAGGCATTAACTCCTTGACCCTATGAAATAAAAAATTTCTCCTCAGAGTACCTTCTCAGCCTCTGCCAGGAGCAGTTTTTATCAGAAAGATAAAAGAAAAAAAAAGACCTGGCATTTTACATGGTGCTGTAAAATGAAGGTAGACAAGTAGATGGCACATTCTTTGACTCACACAGAACAGAGGGCTTTTATGGCTTCTGCACATGTTAGGGAGATATTATGGAGTGACAGTAATGTGCAATAAATTGATACCTAATGTGGGAAATGAAATGCAAATGGTGGCTGTTGGAGAGCATATTGATTCATACGGCACAGTAACTGCTTTGTGATAAATTGTACACCCAGCGCTGACAAATAGTCTCACTCGACTACACTCAGGCTTCATCTGCGTTCAGTGCATGAGTCCTGTTAAGTGCCACTTTCTGACACCGACTTGCTATTATCGGAATGCTGACATCAGCAAAAAGTCGTGTGACTACCATTTAGAGAGAAGGTTGGGAGCTATGAGGCTGTAGTGATTAGTCAAGAAAAAGAGCCCGAGGTTTAATTAAAGTCATCAGGCAATTAGGAGCTTGCACGATAGTGCTTTACAATGCATTTCTGTCTTCTTTTGCCATTACCAAGGCTTAATCAAAGAGGTCCCTGCACTGATGTTATGAGCAGTAAATGTTAGCACAGTATATAGGTCAGTCACATGGAGACTTCTGCTCAAATAAAGCTTCTGTCTAATAATTACAGTAAGTAATTTATTATCAGCAATGAGTTTTCTATTTTTATCACAGCATTCTCTTTATGTAATTGAGTTGTGAGTAGTTGACTTGTACAGCTGTATAGAGTTACCTTGATAAAATTGATTACATTAAATAAACACTAGACTGGAGTGCAACATTTTATCAGAAAAATCTCTGCTGAAATGTAGCAAATAATGTTTACTTGAGATTTTCTTGTTTGTTTCCTGCAACAGCAAAGATTGCTCTATTGTCTCCTTGTAAATGCTTTTTAAGCCCTTTAGATGTGTGCAGATTTATTGATAGCTCAGATGTATCCGTGGTGATTGATCACAGTAGTTTGAGAATGAGACACAGCAGTGAGGAGGTGCTGCCACAGTATCCACATTGATCTGAAATTGCTTATGTGCCACACACAGACGTGCTGTAATGGAGTGTGAAAGTGGAGAAAATGAAAAGTAACAGATGAGGAAAAATGAACTTGACCAAGTACACAGCACGCCACAAGACCCTGGATACATCGTAATGATCCAACAGTGTCAATATTTATTACTGGTGCTCCATTAGCAATGACTGGTTGATTAATATGTGTACACAGGCTCTGGATGACCTTCACAATCACTGTTGTTTCTGTTCTGGTATCATGGGTTTTAACAAGACATGTAGAAACCTGAGGAAAAAACTCTCTTGGCTAATAGGTGTATGTATGCAAGTAGTGTAGCATCTCATTAAATTGTAAATGGAAAACTGAAAAGCAGAACAAAAGCTTGTCAGAGAAAATGAATCTACATTGACTGGCAGATATCCTAGCTTTGTTTGTGTTTTAGTTTAACTAAAGGTCAGTTTACATTTGTCAAACATAAAAACAAGGACCTGTGTGCACCCTTAGCTGGTTGGCCTGGTTTGAATTAAATCTAAGGATTATTTAGATTTTTTTCTAGTCAAAATGATAATTGATGATCAATACTAAAACAGTTTTAAGAGGAGGCTGATTTTTTTCTTTCCATACTATCTGTTTAATGCTGGCTTATTTTTAAAAGAGACTGGGTCACATGGAGTAATCAGAAAGTCAATGAAAATAAGATACTAGTTGCTGTTTTGCTCATTTCATTTTATATAATCCAATAATGATAGTAACTTTCACCCAGGTTCCCACTGTAAGACTCAGTTACAAATAAAGTTACGGTATAAAGTAACAAGTTGGTCCAACAAGTCACTCGCTTGTGTTTAGCACATTAGAGAAGACAGCCCACACATTGATGACATGTCTGTGATATACAGCAAAAACACCCAAATACCAAATAATATTTCAAGCACCAAAAAAAACATGGCTGCACAGCACAATACGTAACCAGGTTCATTTGCAGTGCAAATGTAGATGTAAATTAAAGCTTGAATATGATGCTAAACTGCTCCATCACGGAAAATGATTATAAGCCAAACCTTCTACTTTGAGTAGAGTGCTCTACTTAAATTACTGTAAAGCCTGTACCTGTCAGAAACACGACACAGTCACTTCACTGCTAAACTTTAATGGTTTGATTTTGTTGATTCAAAGTTTCTGAGCAAGAGAATTTATTTGGGATAAATAGGTTGGTGGGTGAAAAAAGGCTCTTTGAGGGCAGATAGTGTTCTGCATGGAGGAGATGTAGGATTCTGAGGGATGTGTTCTAGATTTTTTTGGTGATGCTCAGGCAAAACTTGTAGGATTTTATAAATTAAGTGTAACACCTATCTGAAACTTGTAAGTCATTTTCATGGCACTTAAAGCAGATACAAGATCCATATAAAAGTGTTGTAAACTGAAAAATATATAATCTGCATACTTACAAGTACTATATGACAGTAATTTCACATACATTTTTCTTAGTAGATATCTGCTATATCCTACTTTTATGATTTTGGCAAACACTGGCATATGATTTGCAAGGACTGCATAAAAAACACATATCCTTTATAATCAATCAATCAATCAATAAATCAATCAAACTTTATTTATAAAGCACTTTTCATACATAAGACGTATCAGAGTAAGGGGATACAGGTTAAAACAGAAGATCCCACCCACTCTCCCAGCCCACATTTGACACAGACAGCCACTCACACGCAAAATCATGTACCCAAGCGCGCACTCACAAACACACACACGAACACACACACACACAAGGACTCTAAGCCAGGACTCTTCAGAAATCCACAGAGGACTGAGGAAACGCTATCTTGAATTGAAAATGAGGAAACACAGGAGCTAAAACAAAACTGACGAAACAAATAAATACAACCATGATAAGATATGGCAAAGGTAATAAAATGCCAAAAGTTGATTAAGATTGAAGTCTTAAAACCAAACAATAAATAGAAAAAAAGTGGTAAAACATTAAATAGTAACTCTGAAACTAAAATGGAGTAAACCCCACATGATGCAGATTAAAAGAGTAAAACAAAAATCAGCTAAAAGCCAGATTTAAAAGGTAGGTCTTGAGTTTGCTTTTAAAAATGTGAACAGCAGGTGCTGCTTCACCATATGTTTTAGATCTTACTTTGGGAACTATTGAAAGACCACTACCCAAAGGCCTGAGGGCTCTTCTGGGATCAAATGGGAAAAGTAAATTGCATAGATAAGAGGAACCAAGACCATTAAGAGATTTAAAAACCAATAAAAGAACCTTAAAATCTATTATAAAACATACAGGGAGCCATTGCAAAGACTTAAAAATTATAAGATTGAGACAGTTATGATCTTACAAATAATGTCTGCTTTAATAAAATACATTATAAAATACAAAAAAAAAATCTTAATCCCCTCAGGTAAGAGTTACAAAACAGAACTGTCTGTTTAGCTCAACTACACTAATTCATGTTTGGCTATGTAGTGTATCACCATTTATTTACAGTAATGTCTTCAGTAGTCTGCACACAATTGAGCTAAATATCTATATGCATATCTATATATCTATATATCTATGTCTATATCTATCTATCTATCTATCTATCTATCTATCTATCTATCTATCTATCTATCTATCTATCTATCTATATGAATATATATATAGATATAGATATAGATAGA
Organism: Scarus forsteni; assembly: GCA_036419115.1. Lineage (NCBI taxonomy): Eukaryota > Metazoa > Chordata > Actinopteri > Labriformes > Labridae > Scarus > Scarus forsteni. The sequence goes on from JAZDUH010000098.1 coordinate 43,028,912, forward strand.
TAGATAGATAGATATAGATAGATAGATAGATAGATAGATAGATAGATAGATAGATAGATAGATAGATAGATAGATAGATAGATAGATAGATATTCATATAGATATATAGCTCAATTGTGTTATATTAGAACATATACATCTATCTATCTATAGATAGATAGATAGATAGATAGATAGATAGATAGATAGATGTATATGTTCTAATATTCTCAACAGTGTTAATGGCTTTGTGAAAGCCTGTAGGAAAGTGTACAGTGGACATGATGTACCTCAGCTGAGTACAAGACAGCCTCTGGCCAACCTCTGCACTATATATTTGGTTATATATATATATATATGGTTTCCTATGGCATATAGACACTGATCACCGATGTCAATGAAGTGTGAGACCCTAAAAATGTTCCCATCTTTTAAAAGCACAATAGACTTCTCACCATATGGAGGGCAGCTTGATCAGACACTGATATTAATCTTACATTTGGTGGACCAAGGGCACCTCTGCAAACTTTGCAAACTTCCTGACACTGTGCTCTTCACTTCTAATTTCGTGACAGAAATCCTTTACCTCTGTTGGTGCATTTGTTAGGAATTTTTTTCCTAAGCGAGGAAAGGCTCTGGATAACATCACTCGTTGGCATAAAGATAAAGGCAAGTTTTTTTGTAGAGCACAATTCATACACAAGGCAATTCAAAGTGCTTTACAGAACAAGAAGATGCATTAAAATCACAATACAAAATAAAATCAACAGTAATCATTATAATATAAATTCAAAGAGAAGAGTGCAGATAAGATCCTTTCACTTATATGCACAGTTAAACAGAGCTGTTTTGAGCCTAGATTTGAACAATGTCAGAGTAAAGGCCTGTCTCACATCTTCAAAAAGACTGTTCCAGATTTTAGCAGCATAAAACTGGAATCCTGATTTCCCATGCTTAGTCTTAACTCTGGGCACCAGCAGGAGGCCGGTCCCTGAGGTCCTCAGAGTCGGAGATGGTTCATATGGCACTAACATGTCAGAGATGTACTTTGGTGCCAGGCCATGGAGAGATTTGTATACAAGCAGAGCTACTTTCAAGTCTATTCTCAGATCTCTACACTGGCTTCCTGTGGCTCAGAGCACAGGACTAATGTGTTCGTACTTTCTGGTTCTGGTCAGGAAAGTCAGGACCTGAGCATCAGCATTCTGGATGTACTGCAGCTGTCTCACAGCTCGTTTGGAGAGGCCGGTGAGCAGGCCGTTACAGTAATCTAACCTACTAGAGACAAATGCATGGATAAATATCTCTAGATCAGGTTTAGACACTGTACCTCTGATTTCGACAATGTTTTTTAGATGGTAAAAGGCTGCTGATGTTATAGATTTTATATGGCTGCCAAAGTTCAAGTCTGAGTCCAACATATTTGCTGTGGTACAGCTTGGCTGCTTTTAACTTGTTTCAGAAGGTGTCCATTGAAATCTTGTAACATAAAGGCTGAGTGGGCCCACAAAGGACTAAAATGCACGACACTCTGGCTTAAAAGTTGAGTAGTAGTGAATGAACATTGAAAGTCATGTGTTCTTTCCCATACAGTGACTGCACGCCTCCAACAAAGTACACTAATGCATCATGGGCATGATTAATCTGTTCTGAATTTAAGTTAGACCCCAACAGTATACTCATGCCTTCCATTAATAATGTCCAATAGAGTGATACTTTTGTGGAAGAGTGCCTTTCAGGACTGGCAAACTGTAGTAAAGAAGCCAGTGTTGCCATTCATGGGCTTTCCAGAATTTGCGCTCAGTGAAAGATCTTGGAACTCGAGCAACAGTGCCTGGAGGTTTGATTGATAAGAGGTGTCTGTCCATGATTGCTGTTTGTGTGCCAATGTACCAGGGCTTAGAGCAGCTCTTTGAATCAAATCATAAACTTGACATTTGTCTGCACACTCCAAGTAAAACACAAAAAATCTGAAAATGGCAGATGGGCCCTTAATACCCAATACGGTCTTTCCTTCTCTTTCAGCTATTTTTCCTATTTCAACAGTAGTTTTATGATTTCTCTCATTTGGTTTTTCATCTGAACATGTATAAACCCTTGAGTTTCCCTTTCCCTTTCTCATTTGTTCCCCAGGATGAAGACATACCCCACAGCCAAATTCACCATTACATTGTTTAAAATTTTGTAGCGATGGCCTTGCAACTACGTCATAGACACAGCACAATGGGTACACCTTCACACATTTCCATAACTGATCACAGGGATGCTGCCACTCAAAACCATCTTATGACAGACTGGCACATTCCATTACGAAAGGTTTAAAAAAGCAGGTCATGTCTGGCTTTCCGGAACCGGACCACAAAACACATAAAAGTACATTGTTGTCTCTACTCTCAGGGGGTATCTCATTGACGCAACATAATATTGGCCAGATTCTGAATTTAGCGGACTGGAAGACTGGTACAGTGGTCGGTCTATCTATCTATCTATCTATCTATCTATCTATCTATCTATCTATCTATCTATCTATCTATCTATCTATCTATCTATCTATCTATCTATCTATCTATCCCACTCTCTCTCTCTCTATCTCTCTCTCTCTCTCTCTGAGTACACCCCTCACATTTCTCCAAATATTTTATGATATCTTTTCATGGGACAGCAGTGAGGTAATGACACTTTGATACAGTGTACAGTAGTGAGTGGGCAGCTTGTTAAACAGTTTAAATTCACCGTCCCCTCAAAACAACTCAACACACAGCCATTAATGTCTAAACTGCTGGCAACAAAAGTGAGTACACCCCTAAGTCAAAGTGTCCAAATTGGCCGCAAAGTGTCAATATTTTTCACAGCCACCATTATCATTCAGCACTGCCTTAACCCTCTTGGGGAGGGAGTTCACCAGAGCTTCACAGTTTGCCACTGGAATCCTTTTCCACTTACTAATGTCCACATGATGGAGCTGGTGGATGTTAGAGACCTTGCACTCCTCCACCTTCCTTTTGAGGACTTCACACAGATTCTCAATAGGGTTCAGGTCTGGAGACATGCTTGGCCAGTCCATCACCTTTGCTCTGAGCTTCTTTAACAAGGCAGTGGTGGTCTTGGAGGTGTGTTTAGGGGTCATTACCATGTTGGAAAACTGCCCTGTGGCCCCTTTTTCAGAGGGTGGATATCATGCTCTGCTTCAGTATGTTACAATACGTTGGCATTTGTGATTCCCTCAATGAATTGTAGCTCCCCAGTACTGGCAGCACTCATGCAGCCCCAGACCATAACAGTCTCACCACCATGCTTCACTGTAGGCAACATACACTTGTCTTTGAGCTCCTCATCTGGTTGCTGCCACACATGCTCGACACCATCTGAACCAAATAAGTTCATGTTGGTCTCATCAGACCACAGGACATGGATCCAGTAATCCATGTCTTTAGTCTGCTTGTCTTCTGTAAACTGTTTGTGGACTTTTTGAGCATCATTTTTAGAAGAGACCTCCTTCTGGGACAGTAGTCATGTAGACCAATTTGATGCAATGTGCAGCTTATGGTTTGAGCACTGACAGGCTGACCCCCACCCCTTCATCCCCTGCAGCAATGCTGGCAGTACTCGTACATCTATTTCCCAAAGACAGTCTCTGGATATGATGCTGACATCGTGCACTAAACTTCTTTGGTTGACCATCACAGTCTGTTCTGAGTGGAGCCTGTCCTGTTATGACCCCTAAACACACCTCCAAGACCACCACTGCCCTGTTAAAGAAGCTGAGGGTAAAGGTTATGGACTGGCCAAGCATGTCTCCAGACCTGAACCCTATTGAGAATCTGTGTGAAGTCCTCAAAAGGAAGGTGGAGGAGTGCAAGGTCTCTAACATTCACCAGCTCCATCATGTGGTCATTAGTAAGTGGAAAAGGATTCCAGTGGCAAAATGTGAAGCTCTGGTGAACTCCCTCCCCAAGAGGGTTAAGGCAGTGCTGAATGATAATGGTGGCTGTGAAAAATATTGACACTTTGGGGCCAATTTGGACACTTTGACTTAGGGGTGTACTCACTTTTGTTGCCAGTAGTTTAGACATTAATGGCTGTGTGTCGAGTTGTTTTGAGAGGACAGTGAATTTAAACTGCTTAACCTGCTGCCCACTCACTACTGTACACTGTATCAAAGTGTCATTACCTCACTGCTGTCCCATAAAATATTTGGAGAAATGTGAGGGGTGTACTCACTTCTGTGATACACTGTATATATATATAAATATATATATATATATATAGAGGATATAAAAAAATTAATTGTTTTTTCTGCAAACCCCATGAGATTCTTGTTCTCCGTGACCCCAACTACCTCGGTGGTGATTCTCAAGTTGTTTCCACTGTAGGTTTTTCTGGTAACCTGCTGTGTGCGTGTTTGTGTCCATATTCCAGGACATCCAGTCATCCCAGCAGCAGCCCAAATCAACCGGTCATTTCCCCCTTATTTGCACCTCTTTATCAGTCCATCATCTTCCTGCTTTCCAGGCTCACCCTATACTGCTTTGATTTTTCATATACCTGCATGTTATCATGTTGTAACAATGAAGATGTGGGTCCACGATCAGGATAAAAAGATGAATGGCAGATCCATTTATTTAGGTTCTTCATTAGATTTGAAGTTTATCACACAAAAGCACAAAAACAATACTACCAAGTGGGACAGAGGCTGAACCAAACTGAAATTATCACCCGAACACCAGACAGTGAGCCGGCTGAAAACTGAGAAAACTGACACAAAAATGTGTTGCAAGGACAATCAAGATTTGACCTGATTCTTCACTTGACTTTGAATGATGTGACCTTGTGGAGCATTTGCAACAGTAGATGTGAGGAAGATGTGCAACATATAGGCAACAAATCTCCAGAGACCCCCATCATGGATAATAAGGATATAACAGGAGAGGATGCACTGGCAAAAGACTTAATACATGAGTGTGAAGATGCAGAGGATTTGACTGCTGTTCAGAATGATGACATTGACAAAGAATAAGTCAAGGATGGAGCTTTAAAAGAACACAAATTTGAACAAGAGGATGAAAATGAAGAATGAAAGGTGGTAAAAATGGTTCAAAAAGATGAAGATCCACCACAGCTGGAAGCTGCACAAGGAGAAGACAGACAAAAGATGGATGTTTCTCAAAAGGAAGGACATACTAAGCAACAATCAGTGAAAGACTTACTACAAGAGCAAGAGGATAAAGCTTTAAAAGAGAGTGTGACAAATGCCCAACCAGAGGAAGATGTAAGGAATTACAAAGTTATTTTGCTCATTACATATACACATTTATCTCCATGTATAGTGATAATATAGAAGATTAAAAAAATAAATAAATAAAAACATTGCAAATGTTAAATCTAAAGTTATCACACAATAAAACAAAGCTAAGTACTTTACAAACAAAATATATATTTTTAAATTAAAACTGTTTGTCCTGCAGGTCCTGGATCAGGATGATGTCATTCATGACAAAGAAGAAGAATTCTTCATACAGAATCTTCCTCCTCTGCTTGGACAAAATACTAAGAACTCAAAAGAAGGACCACTTCAAGGGACTGCTATGGACTAACATTATTTCAGCTGGTATTCACAAAATTCATTCACATTGCAGTTTTGCATTTTTAGGACACAGGGTCAAAGTTCAAGGTTCAAAAAGGATTTCATCTCTTTTTAAATAATCTGCCCAATGCTCATTCAGTGACTACCCAGTAGAAGTTGATATCATTGTGCACAATGAGACCACACTTAAAGCACACAAGTCCTTCAGAGGCGAAACAGTATTGCATAGTAAAACAGAGCTGCATAGGCAACCTGTCAGAGCAGACGATCAAAAAAAGATACATCAGCAACTTCAAAACACTCTTCCAAGGGCACTCTATCTTGAAAACTTGGAAAAACGTGAGGAATCAGTGGTTGAATCAGACTGTAGAGATGTAGCCCCATCACCAGGAGTTCTTAAATCCATTTCCTGCAGACAAAGAATGAAGAAAAGGAAACATAAAATGAAACTCTTAGTCTCCTGAATATGGTAGAAGAAAAAACAGATGAACCTGATGAAGTGCTTTAGAAAGTGTTACTTCATCCAAAGGGTGTGATGCTCTGGTCCAAGAGAAGTATTAGCATTTTCCAAAAAGGATCGAAAGAGGACATTGTGTACCTGGGTGCAACAGGAAGCATTCTTAAGAGGTCAAAAGACAGTGGGGGTCCTTTCTATGTGAGTGAGCTGGTGGTCAGAAACCCAAAGAAGTGTTCCTCTCCTTTTCCTGTCGCTACATATGTCACATGTGACCAGACAACAGCCTCTGTTCTGTCTTTTCTTAGTAGTGCCTTTCAGACAGATCATACCAAACAATATGGACAAAAAAACGCCAGTCCAATCATGGTGATACTGTATGTGATGGCTTCCTGGTCCTAATGCAGGCCACAACAATGGTTTTCTGCAAATCAAGCCTCCAGGCCTTGCTCCAAGTTTATTATTACATCTTAACAGGGAAATGCACTGCAGAAGACTTTGACCATCCTATCCTTCACCACTTTTTGAGTCACATTATGAAAGAGTGAAAAACTTTGAGCAAGAAGCAGTAAGTAACCCATTTATTATGTTTAGAATGCTGTTACTATAGCCATAAAGTGCTTATTATGGCAATGCAATACTATGTATTTCTCTCGTAGTGCGCCCAAGAACTGCAAGCTGGTCATGCATGTGTTTGGACTCTTGACATCAGCGACTTCCAAAAGTGAATTTGATGAAATGCTCCTCAGCTGCACTGTCATCTTCTCCAGTCCTTGCAGCTCTGAAAATGTTCAGAAGCACCTTGACAACATTCAAACCATGCTTACAAACATTGATGGCTCAGCTGTTGATGACAGCAGCAGTGTTCCTGATGATCTTGAGGTACACAATTAATATTGTGAATAATGATTTGAAATGATGACCTTTGTTAACCGAGTTTTAAATTCACAGACTGTGTGTGTGGTGTGTGTGTATACATATATTTAGGACATCTCCAGTCCAACAACCTTTGAGCAACACTTCATGGTGGATGTGATACAAACAGCACCCCTGGACCAAGAAGGGGACCCTAATGTATATGACAGCGAGACATTTATCTCATCCTTGGCAAAATACTTCTTGCCTCAGGCAGCTCTTTGTAGCAGCATGATGCTGGGTCGGTTCCACCTTTTCTCAGTTTGAATGCGACAATTAATTACTTCAAAATATGTATGGTTTTAAAGCATCAATTCAAAATTGATGTTCACTTTGCACTGGCAATCTTGCAGTGTATTTTGACCGATTGTCTTGAAATGAAGTAAGTACATTCAAAGGCCATGAACCCTGCCAGTCATAGTTACACTTTGTCTTGTGTAAACATAAAGCCAAAGTGTCCGCTATCAGAAAGAGATGATTGCTGTGGTGACTCCTCCTCTTCCCTAACCATCACATTGTCTTTCCTCTCACCAACTACAGTCCATCTGCCGGTCCAGGTTCAAATCCCGCCTGTGACCAGTTTGCAGAGTGTCTTCCCCTACTCTCTCTCCCCCTTTCGCAAGCCTATCCACTGTCTCTCTCCTATCAGTAAAGGCATAAAATGCCCAAAAATATACATTTAAAAAAAAAAAAAATCTACCTGTCAGTGTATACAAGGTCTATTGTTGAGAAATGTAGTTAGCACATTTGCAATATACAGAGGATTAACCCATTCAATTGTGATTGAGTAAAGATGTGTCCTTTAACTATGTCCAAAAAACAAATAAAAGTAATGTTTTATATCTTCAGGTGATCTTGGAAGGCATGGTGAAGGGCTCCCATATCAACCGTTTTCTAAGAAATTTGCCAGGATATATGTGGAAAAAAAAGCCAGGTGAAGTATATATTGAATGAATATTAGAAATTTCCTGGAGAGTTAAAACCTTTAGTATTGTAAAGCCATTGATTTTACAAAAAAGACAACAAAACCCTGAGAGTGATGGAAAAAAGTCAGTGGACTTAAAAAAAAAAAAAAGATTCAAAAGAAGACGACTAACCAGAATGGATGACTTTGTAAACTTAAGAAGACTCACAAAGCCCTTTTTTAGGGAATACCATGACTCTGTACGACTGTTTCAAACAAAGGTGAGACAGTCAAAAGTATATTTTATATAACTTGAGCTTTAAAAAAGATTTTATGCTTGATGTACTTCTTACAAACCATAGGTCTGAACAGTTTAGAAACATGTCACTTTCACCTCAAAATAGGTCATATTACTTACTCATGAAATTCAGAATAAAAGAGGGGGGAAAAAGAGAGAAAATAAATGTATGTCACTTGGTGTCTTAAGGATTTACCTGTGATTGCCCATATTCCTCTATTTTAGTCTTTATTCTTAACGTTATCTAAAAAGATGGAGTACACCATTGCAAGGAGGATGAGGCGGAGACACCGGAGAGTATACAGTAAATCACCAAAGGTTCTGCTATTTGCCGATGACAGACCAGGAATGCAGGTGGATCACAAGCATGAATGGATTTGCCTGCTTCTGTGTTAAATTTAATTGTCTGTTAATTTACTCCTATTAATAACAAAGGAACAGATTACATCTGTCTGGGGAGCTTGCCCACATGGTGACCACTCCGTATTTCAACAAATGATAATAAACAACAAAGAAAGAAAAAAATAATAAATTCTTGAGTTTATGAGGTGTACCTGAATGCACAACAAAGCCGCTCCCACGCTTTACTGTTGGAGGAGATTTGGACGTGCATTCGATTTTAAAGTGTAGATAGCACGACTGAGTCTTTGGGACTGATATTTTCATGTCAATCAGAGTTCTGTTGATTCTCATGAGGAAAAAGGACAGTGACTGTAGAAGGCCAACTTCAATCATATGCGACATAAAGCCTGAGCTCACGCACCTTTTTTCCATCTTGTCACAGTAGGCATTGGGACATTTTCTCTTTCTTCCGTTGTTGGTTATTTTCTCTTGACATAGCTGTATCATTCTGCTCTGTTCATCAACTATGCAGAATGGATGGTTAAAGCAGTATTATTGCTTACTATCAACTTTATTGAACTTAAAGCAGCCGCTTTGTACTGTTGTCCGCCTGCCTTCCTGTGCAGGTGTCTCTCCCAAAACCGTCTCCCCAGATACAAAGCATGCAGTGGCATTCCACATTTAACATCTTTTCTCTCTTTTTTTTCCCCTCATTGCCTTTCTTCCCCCTTTTTTCTCGCTCAACAGCAACTTTAATCAAACATAGTGAACACCCAGCTTACATAACAACTGCATTACTGACAATAATCCTCCAAACCGGGCGACCTGACCTTCTAGTGGTAACATTGGCTTGAGTAGTTACAAAAGGTGGTATATTAGTCACTGTCCCTGTATGAGCAAGTAAAGTAGGTCGGCAGTAGTTGTGTCTAAGATGGTGACAGTTCCTCCTCAGGACACCACCAGACTCCAGCTCAACCTCATAAGACCTAAAGCTAACAGGCCTAATTACTTTGGCAACCTTCCAGGTTTTACATGGCTCAAAAGGTTGGGGTGCTGGTTTGGAGGAGCGGTTAGCAACCAGGCACCCCATGTACTTGCTTCTGCCATTCCAGGTTCGAATCCTGCCTGTGACCAGTTTGTAGAGTGTCTTCCCCTACTCTCTCACCCCCTTTCACAAGCCTATCCACTGTCTCTCTCCTATCAATAAAGGCACAACCTGCCCAAAAAATACATTTAAAAAAAAAGGTTGGACACATACACTGTCCCCTTCCTTAAAAGAGTCCAAGTCTTTTGCCATGCAATTGTAGTACCCCTCCTGTCTGCATCTGTTGTTGATCAGCCCTGTATGTTTTTTGTCACTTGTGCCTCCAGCAGCTCACCAAGGTTCCCCACAACCCAGGTCCAGCTCACCTGCCATTTCATCAGGCTCCCTCCTCAAGTCTACTCCATCCAGTTCCACATCTGCCTCCCCATCACCTGCAGTTTCCTACTCTTCCAAGGTAACCTTTTTGAGTGGAAATAAATCAGACATGTAAATAGATCACCTGTTTGTAGGACTTGCTTTTAATGAGTATTAAAAATTCAACTGTATCAACATCTACTGACAGTGAGGGTCAACAAGTCAGACATATTCATTCTTTAAGTACTCACCTTATGTCCTTGCCTAACAGGTGGAGATCCATCCTGGGCCTAGAGTATTGGTTGATCAAGTTTCTTGGGCCTATGCTCTCAATGCCAATTCACCCACTGTATTTGTCAGGCATCTACTGCCGGCAGTCTTCCCAATGGAAATTCTGCTGGTGGGCAACCTTCGAAGGATCAAGCAAAGCAGACGGGATGCTCGTCTACCACTAGACAAGAATAAGCTGGATGCTATTTATGGTATGTTTACAGCCTTTTGGTTATGTTTCCCTAGTGACATTTGGTATTATGTATTACCTGATCCTAGCTGCCGGACCAAGCTCTCGTATTTTTTATATAGCTGCAACTCTTGAAAGGTGGCCAGGAACCCCGCTGTCAAGCATCAGGAGCACAATCAATGCCAAGAACTCTGCACCAAAAGTAAAAACCTTGCTGTGCCCAAATCTCCCCGTTAAATAGTTGTTTGCTCTGAAGTTTATGCTAGTCTTGAGCATTTTCTAGAACTGACCACAGAAAATATGTAGAGCCTTTCAATTCACACATTACCTGGGTGTTTCTAGGTTATTTGGGAGAGTTGGTCTATTGCAAATAAGCACCCCACTTAGGATCAGACCATCTGTAAATATGTGGGCACAGCGGTAGAAGTGGGTTTCAGTACAAAACAACCAAGCCAAGTTAACTCACTATATCCCATGATTAGCAAAAGAAGCTGCCATAGTGGCAATAATAAAGTAATACTCTATCACAAATAATAGCAAAATACTATGGAGAACAATAATGATTATTTGGAACCCATGTAGTCACTTTCTTTGCTCAGACACAACATTCCTCAAAGGATAACATGTTATGCTACTCACCGTATGAGCAGATTCTCAAAGGACATATACTAGTTCATACATTTGTTTTGATACCCAGAGTTGTTCAGTCAGATCTTTACTTGAATCTACAGATCCCCTAATTGAGAATACTTGAAATATATCATTTTTTCTGTTCCCAGTATCAGTATTGCTCAGAGCACTTAATTGTCCCAAATCATTTTCATGTTTTGTTTGTTCTGGCAAAACAAATCATGTGCAGTTCAAATGTTAGTAAAGGCAGTACTTGGTTTTTTGGTCACCATTCCCCTAAAAGAGAAGAGTACAATAATTATGTGCTCTTCATGTATGCAGGCATGATGTGTTTACAAGTATACTGAACGATATTCATGGAGTTCCTTATTAGCTACCTTGTTTAGCTATCTGTGAAATCAATGTCGACCTCTTCAAGACCAGAATGACTGTTTTCGGTTTTGCTGCTGTAGGTATTGTGGTACTAGTTGGGTTGACTCTCAGACTGCTAAATCAAGCTTTTTGCCTAATAGCCAGGCTTTGATTAACATAACTATACATTCTGCATTTACTGGTTATCACTGTGCAGTATCAAGTGTTCTGGGTGTGGGGTTAACCATAACATGCCGATTTTTTAATTCAGTTGAGTCTTATTTCATTGACTTTTATTATAATTAGAAAACAAAGTCATGTCATTTGAGTATAAGATGTATTTATTTATTTACTGAATAAACTCATGATATATCTTAGAAATTGATACCATATAGTACATTTTTATATGAAAGTTATAGCTCATAGACTTATAAGAATTTATACAATTATCTATAGTGTTCCTTTAAATAAAAAAAAAATGCACATTTTTTGGAAATATTTATATATGTCTAATACTGTCACATAGTAAAAATATGCAGGTACTGACTAAAAAACGTATGGACTATACAAAGAAAGCATATCTTTCAATAAACATTCTTTATATGTTACATACAGTTGTATGAAAAAGTTTGGGCATCCCTCTGAGGCTGCATAATAATTTACCTTATCTTCACAGGAAATGATCAAAGTGGCATGCCATTCATCTCCTAACCAAAGCTGAGTACTGGGGTGGTTTTGAGACAAAAGCTTTCAGTGTGGCGATATTCAATTGTATGTAATTAAATCAGAGGTTAGAGAAAATAGGCTGTGCAAAAATTTGGGCACCCTTGTCATTTCACTTATTTGAATACCTGTAACTACTTATTGGAATACAAAATTGGTCTGACGAGCTCATTCAGCATCGAACTCCACACACAGGTGTATCCAATCATTAGAAAAGGCATTTAAGGTGGCCAATTTCAAGGTGTTCTTCTCTTTGACTCTCCTCTGAAGAGTGGTGACATGGGGGCTTCAGAACAACTCTCGAATGACCTGAAAACAAAGATTACTGAGCATTATGATTTAGGGGAAGGCTACAAAAAGCTATCCCAGAGATTTCAGCTGTCAGTTTCCACTGTGAGGAACATCGTGAGGAAATGGAAGGCTACAGGCACAGTTTTTGTTAAGGCCAGAAGTGGCAGGCCATGAAAAATATCAGAGAGGCAAAGGCGAAGGACAGTGAGAATGGTCAAAAACAACCGGAAGAAGCCTTTTCTGAGCACATGCCACAAACGGAGTCGCTTGAGGTATGCAAAAGTACATTTGGACAAGCCAGCTTCATTTTGGAATAAGGTGCTGTGGAGTGATGAAACAAAGATTGAGTTATTTGGGCATAACAAGTGCTGTTATGGATGGCGGCAGAAGAACACAGCATTCCAAGAAAAAAACTTGTTACCTACGGTAAATTTGGTGGAGGTTCCATCATGCTGTGGGGCTGTGTGGCAAGTGCTGGTACTGGGAATCTTGTTAAAGTTGAGGGTTGCATGGATTCCACTCGATACTAATAAATTCTTGCGAATAATGTTTAAGAATTCATCACAAAGTTGAAGTTATGCTGGGGCTGGATATTTCAACAAGACAACAACCCAAAACGCTGCTCAAAATCTTCTCAGGCATTCATGCAGAGGAACAAATACAATGTTCTGGAATGGCCATCCCAGTCCCCAGACTTGAATATCATTGAAAATCTGTGGGATGATTTGAAGCGGGCTGTCCATGCTTGGAAATCATTGAACCTGACTGAACTAGAGATGTTTTGTAAGGAAGAATGGTCCAAAATAGCAAGCTCATATATGCATCATTTTGGTTTCTGATCACATAAAACATGAGAAAATGATAACTAATAAGAATAGTACACTGGTAAATCTGCCCATGAGCAGTTGATGGATTTACCCAGCATTACCATAAAACTTTTGTCAGCTTCTTTTCTGGAGATCAGTGAATACCACCAGTGACTACTGTGGCTGCTTCTCAGTTGTACTTTTTTTGTTATTACTGGCATTGCTTGAGTGTTAATTTATAATCTTTTTTCCTTATCTTTTCTTTCAGGCATCCTTTAATGCTTTTCACCTTTTACCTGTTTGCTGCTCCAGGTTGCTAACTTTGCTCTGTATGAGGTTCTATAATTATGTGTGTTTATATTCATGACATTAAACACAACAACCCTTGCGGGTATGAATATCTTTTGGCTGTTTGTTTTGCTTTGTAAAATAAGTATATGATGCTAAGTATAATGAAATATGGAAGCTTATTTAAGTGCAGTGATGCTCAGTCTATTTATTCCATGACAGGATGTGGTAACAAAGGCAATCTTGTATAACAGATATCTTGATTTTATAATGTTTCCTAAGCAGTAACCTCTGGTTGAAGCTGATGTAGAGGTTTAGGAACAGCAGTACCTTGAGTGTCCACTTATATAGAAAGCTGTTTTGGGCATAAAATTGATATCAGTGATATCAACCATAGTTCAGCTCTACTAGTACTCAAATATGGAGTACATGAACTCAATTTTGGTCAACTTGCACACAAGTAGACTTTACTAGTGAAACATCACTTGCAGAACTAGTGAAGCAAAAAGATAGATAGATAGATAGATAGATAGATAGATAGATAGATAGACAGACAGACAGACAGACAGACAGACAGACAGATAGATAGATAGATAGATAGATAGATAGATAGATAGATAGATAGACAGATAGATAAAATACTTTATTAATCCCCAAAGGGAAATTCATGTAGTTTGGCAACAAGAATAAAGAATACAAAAGATTAAATAACAAAGTAAGCAACACAAGTAAAACAATAACAATACTAATTATATATACAATATTGATAATTCTATGTACAAAAACAATAGTGGGCTCATCTTCCATAGATTAAAGAATTATAAACTCTGATGGCTGCAGGGAGGAACGATCCTCTGCATCTCTCAGTCCTGCAGCGCAGAGAGGTGAGTGGTCCACTGCTGCTGTTTGTCTGGTCAAGGATGATGTGAAGTGGGTGATCAGTGTGACAAATGATGGCCTCCACTTACTTCTGTGTATATCTTTCCACCACAGCCTCCAGTGAGTCCAAACAGGATCCAACCACAGATCTAGCTCTCTTCACCAGTTTTTCCAGTCGCCTCTTGTCCTTCTGCTTTAAACTATTTCCCCAGCAGACTGCACCATAAAATAGGGTGACCAAGCGTCCTCTTTTGCCCGGACATGTCCACTTTTTACGTCCTGTCCGGGGCGTCCGGGCGGGTTTTATAAATTCATGAAAATGTCCGGTGTTCACTGTTTCTCATAGGACCATTACGCGTGTACGTAAATTGACCGGCGCTTTGCACACAATACTATGATACTACTTCATTGCGCGACCGAGAGGCTGCCTTGTGGGCGGCTCTGTGCCGCGCGCGCGCACACACACACACAGACAGGGAGCGGAGCAGACAGGGGGCTGTTTAGACAGCGGAGCAGTATTGTACGGAAAATGCCTAAGCGTAAGTGCAGCTTCACAGATGAACTGCAAAAAAAAAAAAATCCCACATACCGTCCCGGTCGGGACAAGTGGGAGGCGGAGTGCATCATGTGCATCGCTGGCACATGCTGTATGTCTCTGTCTAATAAAGGGGCTGGAGATCTCAAAGCTTACATGGACACCGAAAAACATTTTTTAAAAAAAGCTGTGCTATGTGAGAGTTCTTCTGCAAAGTTGACTGAGTTCTTTGTTAGACCTGGGAAAACAGAGGATGCTGTAAATGCAGCGGAAGGTGCAATGGCATTTCATACTGTGAAACATCACAACAGCTACAGGTCCATGGATTGCAGCAGTACCATGCGAAAAAAAAAAAAAAAAAATTCCTGACTCTGACAGTGCTAAAAAGTTTAGAAGTGCTCCAGTCAAGACCTAAGGCATTGTCAATGGTGCTATAGCCCCCCATTCTGTTGAAGTCACTCATGAAGCACTCAAAGAAATCCAGTATTGTGGGTATCTTTGTGAGACTCTTCTATTATTTATCTTATTACAGTTATTAAGAGATATATTGTTGAAGCTGGATTTTATAACAGAAGACTTCATATTTAGAACATTATTTAATATTATTAATTTATTGAAGAGTCTAAGAGAGCTATTATTTTGTTACAATTTTTTACAGATTTCATTTTATTTTATTACAGAAGTTAATTTTGCACCATTGAAGCATAGTAAAGCATGTTCATCAACCTCCGAGAAGCCTGTCTGAATTTGTGTCTCGAGGCCGCGCCGATTGTCCTCTTTTTTGGAAATCAAAATATGGTCACCCTACCATAAAACATAACACTTGCTACCACAGACTGATAAAACATCTGCAGCAGCTTTCCACAGACATCAATTGATCTGAGCCTCCTTAAGAAAAAGAGACGGCTCTGCCCCTTCTTGAAGAGTGCATCTGTATTAAGGGACCAGTCCAACTTGTTGTCCAGATGTACACCAAGATATTTGTAGGTTGGCACCACCTCCATGCCCACGCCACGGATATTAACTGGCTGATGGCAGAGCCCAGAACTTCGGAAATCAACAATCATTTCCTTTGTTTTTGAGGTGTTCAGTAGGAGACAATTTCTATGACTCCAGTCACAGAACGCTTTTATCAGATCCCTGTATTCAGATTCCTGTCCATTTTGGATACACGCCACAATAGCAGTGTCATCGGAGTATTTTTGGATGTGACAGGACTCAGAGTTGTATTTGAAGTCTGCAGTATAAAGTGTGAATGGAGCCAGAACAGTTCCTTGTGGAGCCCCCGTGCTGCTCATGACTGAGTGTCACTTGTTCACGAGTACTACTAGTACAATGTGTTGGTTGTACTAGGACTACTAGTAGACTTAAAAATGTTCACTAGTACTACAAGTAGGCATTATATGCTATTAGGAGGAGGAACAAAGCAAATCCAGGCTTTCCATTGGCTTTTGAAAACATTACATTGGGTCAGTTGCTGAATTTGATTATAATCCCTCATACATCCCATAACAGTTTACTAGTAGTCCTAATTAACATATTTTTAATCTACTAGTATTACTAATGACATTTTTTACTTTACTTGTAGTCTACTCATGCACTAGTTGACAAAAACTGAGTACATGTTCTCGAAAATTTGAGTAGTAGTAGAGCTGAACTAGGGTTGATATCATCAATTACAATTTTAAAGAGGCTATGAGGAGTTTCTAAGTAATTACAAAAAATTCTGACTTTTAGATATATGCCTGATCGAAATACACACTTTAAGATGGGTTTTATAGCATCAAAAAAGGATATCTATAAATGCTATTCCTTAGCTAAGTGAACGGGTCGAACAGCCGGCTACAAAACTACGATAATAAGTTTTCATAAAAATTGCTTGTTATCACACATCAAAAACTACCGCTATGTAACTAGAAAGAGATACATTACCTTGTCGCTTTGCATCCTGTAAGTTGTTGAAAAAAGAAGTTTTAAAGCAATGCAGAGTTGCATTTCCGAGCTGCATTTATTAGTATCACAACAAACACACGCTTTAGTTTGGGTCACGTCTTTTGGTGCATTCCAGTTGAAGTCAGAAGTAAATCCAAATTTCATACTGGGACCTCAGTGAAACCTCGCCACCCCTGAGCTGACAATCGAAGATGTATGCCCCCAGTGTGAACAGTTATTTAGCTCCTGTAACAATCAATTTATTTGCACTCCTGACTGGGGTGTGTCGCTCTGGATCAGATGTATACATAGTATTGTTAGACTTATATTTACAAAAATGCTGCCATAGTGATAATCACATTCTTCATGTGATATTTGTGAACAACAACGCAGGGCGTGCTAACAGCAGCTAACAATGGCTTGGTAGATTGACATGTTTTTTTCCGACTTCAACTGGAACACCGATAAGTCAGAGATGATGTCACTCCCAGTTCCGAGGTTACTGGAACATTACGACAGTCGCCGCGCATGCTCATGGGTAGCAGAGTCTTTATGTCTTCAGAAATAGATTCTCCTCATAGCACCTTTAAGCCCAAATGGCTTTTCATACATTTTAGACAGGCTACATAAGTCCCAGAGGTCAATGTTCTGCATGTTAAGAGGTGATATTACAGCAGAAATGTACAGGTTTACAGCCTGGTTCGGAAAATTGTTTTGTCCATAGATCATGCCGTTAAGTACAAACATTGTGGTGGCAGGTTGAAGGGTGATGGCTGTAACAAATGCAAGCCTTGACAATGTAGCTGTTTGTCAGAGGGCTTTAAACAAACTCCATCTTTAAAAGCTCCAGTTGTACTTTTTTATATTTATATGCCCTTTAGCTTGTTTTATTGTCTGCTCTGTGTGATAGAACACCTGTGAAGAAGACAAAATCTCCAGCATTAACACCTCTTCCTCTCTCCTTTCATGTGGCACCATCCGCTGCCCAAAATGTCTCATTGCCCCTTAATAGGCCTACCAGTGTGACGTCCTACCATTGTTTTGTAGTTAAGCTCTTTGGCTTGTGATAACAAGCCCAGTGCAAAGTCTCAAATACCTAAATATAAACTTTTAAAGTTAGTTTTGGAATACATTTACCGGCTGCCCCAGATTGGATGTAGAAGGCAATCCAGTAACTAAATGCCTTGTGTCATTTAGGAATTGGCCAGTATTTGCCTTATTTAAGAATATGTTCATCATAATCATGGGTTCATATAGTAATTCAAGTACATCCATCAAAGGTAAATTCAAAAAGATGGTGCTACTGATGACACATTCTCTGTAGTTCATAGATGAAAACACAGTGATTGATGTGCACAATAAATGTAAAAGAATTCTGCACAACTCTGAACAGCATAATTGGAGGTTGTCAGCAGAAACCTAAAACTCTTTCCACAGCACCTACAACAGACCTCAGGCTGCTTGACATCCTTTTACACTTATTCCAAATTCAGATAAGCATTTGCATACATTTTATTGGGTGTCTGGGTAGCTTTACTGTTTTTAAATAAATTTAACAGCTGAACTTATGACTGTTAATTTGGGACAATGTCAGAGAGGTGATGTGACTGCCAGCTCACACAGCCGTGGTGCTGCATACACAAGTAAGGGTGTCAAATAGTTACACAAGGGGGTTAATCTGGGCTGTGTTAAATGTGTGCAAATGATGCTCTGTGATGGGGGTTGCAGATTGATGACACTCATCCCTTGTGTCCTTCATGGCAACATAAGTCAGTGAGAGCAATGAAACCATGTGTGGAGCTAATGCAGTCATGTCGTGTGTCTTGGAAAGTTCACCACAGAAAAACTGCACCCATTAAAATGGAAATGACCTGCAGATGAGCTGTGTAAGCAGATCTTCAGGTAAAGGATTTGATACACAGGAACCATGTTTCCATTTGAATCCTTCTCACACTAAACCTTTTATTCTGTCCAAGCCCTCTTACACTATTGTGGTCGATCTTGTACTTAGACTTAAAGAGCTGAGTCTTGGTGTTTTAAAGAGGTAGGTTAAATGGTTTAATTTGTGTATAAGCCTTTGTGGCATTGTTAGAGAGCATTCCCAATAGTTCATGCCAAAGACCTCAGGCCACGAGTCAATCAGCCTCTTGGAGCTCATATGGCAGCAGGCATCCTTGACATCTTAATTAGCGAAGACTTTCCCTTCAGGCAGTGGTGTGAGACAGCTGCAGCAAAGGTGAGGTACTTAAGGGAAATATCCAGGAAACTCCAAGAGCTCTTTATTTTTTTTTATCTGCTGGATTAATTACCACTGTTCAGCATTATTTATGGAGATAAAAATACAAATTCTTTGACATCTGTGGCACTGACTACTTTTGCAAACAGATATCATTCTATTGTGGGATATCACACCCAAACTTAGATGAAATCTTTGATTTCCTGTAGCTATATGTTGGTATTTGAATGGAAGAAGGCATTAGGCTACTATGTACTTTAACAATTGATTCAGGTAGTAGTTAGGTACTGAGAACCAAGCCAACTTTAGCCCATACAGGGTCTTTACCCAAATACAACTTATAAAGTGAGGTGAATCTTCAGAATGGGAATCTGATGCTCGTGACTGTGATTGGGTGAATGTGATCTGTAGTGAGAGAGTGCTTTTAATCAGATGAATAGAAATGTTCCACCCAATCTCAGGTCCATTCACTGTTTACATCCTTTCTGTGTAATTAATATTCGTCTGGAACACATGCACATGATTAGAACTGTGATACATTACAATCAATTTACTCAGTGATTACTTCAAATAAAAATAGAATTGTTTGACAGCCCTGTGATATCTAGCTTCTTAAGTCTGCAGAACTCGTACATATTAATGGTGTCTTCTCGCATTTCCCCACTTTCTGGCCCAACTTGTCACTGTAGATGGCATTTAATGAGTCTGCTCTGCTCTTTCAAGATACTGCCTGTCAAAGGAGAGTTCTTATTTGCTGCTGTTGCCAAATGATGCCTAGTGCTAGCTCATTTGTCATATTATGCTGGATGTCATTGGATTACATTCAGCAATAAAAAAAAGGGTCTGGTCAGTGCTGCTATATAAAGTGTCATGAATTAAATTAGTTTTGATTTGATGCTTTGTTAAGGAAGCTTATCTGGTTTGGGAGAAAAATGAATAGAACTCTATTAGGACTTTTTCTGTGGATCATTCCACTTGGATTTTAGGAGATTATATTTGCCTTAACCTGGGCTCATTTGTCCTATTTTGATGACTGCTGGATAGGGATGTAACGGTTACCTGCAAAATGGTAAACCATGGTAAAATTTCCCCTGGTAATCATTATCGTGCCCTATTAAAATTACTGTAATACCATGTTTGATTGTGATACCAAGTTTTGACTGTGTCAATAACTCATGGTGATGCTGCTCTTAGTCTGGAAAGGCCGGAACTACGTGTGTCTGCCTATCGATGAAGCCATCTCTCTCAAACAGAGGTGTTTGGCCTCAGTGAGAGTCACTGGTTTTCCTACTCGTAATGGCTGAAGTCTAAAATGTGGTCGATCCAAACTTTTTTTGGATCGACCAGATCCAAACTTGGTCGAAGTTTGGATTTTAAAGAATGTCGAGGGGAAACTACGGAGCCCCTTAGGCGCCACAGAGGACAAAATAAAACAAAATATATAACTCGTGCGCACGATATATTAAAACGTGCGCACGACATAATAAACGTCTTTCGAAATACTTATTAAATGCGCCGCGTTTTTCGCGTCGCCGCGACATACTAAATCGTGCGCGAGATACTAAAGCGTGTGCCGCGAAATAGTTATTGACGCGCGTTTTATAAACTTCGAAATAAAGTTATTCATCGCGTTTTGACTTGTCCTTATTCTTGTCACGGCTTCCCGTAGAAAGCGGACGTTCTAAACACACACAATGGAGAGAAGAAGTGAGCTAGTTAACTTTCACTTCCACCTCGGACTGTCATATAATGACATTCTTGTTGCTCTTATTATGAGAGATGGAATAATCTGAAGTAGAACTTTGCTGCTTATACTAAAACACAACAGGCTCCACCGGTGTACCGTATGAAATGAACTGGTGACCGTCCAGGCAGAAGTGAGGGGGGCGTGTCTGAAGGACCCTTTTGTTTACTATCTGAACACCTCCCGAATCAATTGTATACACAAAAATGAGCTCTTTACACCCATTTACTTAGTGGTGGAAGTGACTTCACAACATTGGCGTGGACGAAAGGTTTTGAAGGATTACAGACTTATTTGACAGCGTAAAAAGCGTAAGGCAATATATAGGTCTATATCTTAGATGTGTGATCAAAATGACAAATTTCCGACTGTGTCAACTGGTGATGGCCCCGAAACCGCATTTTACCGTCACTTGAGGTATCAACAAACAATGTGTTCATGTTCAGCGTAACAAGAGTCGGAGGACTTGAAAATAGGTACAGAGAAGTAGGTTTTTACAATGTGGAGGAAATTTTTGCTTCATCTTGTGATCAAACTGATGGCATATGTGTCTGCATTAAGTGTAAGCACAAGCGTGCATTTCTGTAAGCATGCTGAATTTGAGGGATATATTCTACTGTAAAGTGTGTGGTTTTGTTGACCACAAAATGACTCGTCCTTGTAAGCCATAGTAGAAAATTAATCCCTGTTAAGATCTTCATAATACGATGGTCGAATGATACTTTGTAAACTGTGCAGCCTTTTAAGAGTTTGACGATCACTGACTTTTGACATCAGATCGGGACACGTGGCGTTGTTGAATGCTGTTTGAATCAAATGTTGATCTCAATAAATGTTTTAACTGTTAAACATTGGTGTGCTGTCTTTAATTTGCTGTCCTGTTGAAAATATATGTAATTACCTTTTTTTACTGACATTGATAAACAGCAGATAAGTTGTGAGTGTGACTGGGAAATACAACTTTATTATAGTTTTGTGACCATGAAGGTTTTTGTGATATGTCAACGTTTACAACTGCGGTCACGTCAGCCGTCTCTCGATTTCGGTGGTCAAGCCAGCTGCTCCAACATTTCAAGTACGCTCTTATTACAGACTTTATGGCAAGCGCACAGAAATAAGTGGAAAAGTCAGCACTAACTTACTTATAAAAGCGTGTGTTAAATTCAGGTTTACAAAATAAAAAGAGGTTGTGAAATACAATAAGATTTTCTAAAAAATATGAGAACTACATTAAAATGTTATTTCATATTTACAGAATGGAATACATTAAAATTTATTAAAACTATATTAAATGTGTCCAAATGCAATAGAAAAGAGGTGTGTGTCATAGAGCAGGCTTAAGTCTACTGTCCAACACTGATTTTGAACCAACAGATCACATGACCTGGGAATTATTGAGCTATAATGCCCATATTTACTTTATAAAAGACATTACAAATTCATACAAATATGAAACATGTCCAAATGCAAAAATAAGTGGTGTTTCTCATCAAGCAGGCTTAAGTCTACTGTCCTACATGATTCTGAGCCAACAGGTCACGTGACCTGGGAGGTATTTGAGCTCTAATGCTCATATTTACATTAAAAGATAAATTAAAAATTCATAAAAAATATGAAGTGTGTCCAAATGCAATAAAAAATGATGTGTCTCATAGAACAGGCTTAGATCTACCATTCTGGGTTGATTCTGAGCCAACAAGTCACATGACCTGGGACTAATTGAGCTATAATGCTCATATTTACAGTATTAAATATACTAAAAATTCATAGAATGTTTTGCGTTTAACTGCAATAAAAAGTCGTGTGTGTCAAGGAGCAGCATTAGATCTACCATTCTGTCTTAATTTTTTAGCAATCAAATCTCATGGCCTGGACTTATCCATGGACTTATTGAGCTAAAATACTCATATTTACAGTATAAAATACATTAAAAATTCATAGCTCAATAAGTCTCAGGCTGTGTGACCTATTAGCTCAGAATCAGTGTAGGACAGTAAGCTTGCTCAATGACACAATCCACTTTTTATTCCATTTGGGCATATTTCAAATTTTTTTTTTAATGAATTTTAATGTATTTTATAATGCAAATCCGAGCATTATAGGTCAATGAGTCGCAGGTCATGTGACCTATTGGCTCAAAATTAATAATACTGACTCTATGACACATACCACTTTTTATTGCATTTGGACACACAAATTTCATATTTTTGGGGGGAATTTGTAATGTCTTTTATAAAGTAAATATGGGCATTATAGCTCAATAATTCCCAGGTCATGTGATCTGTTGGTTCAAAATCAGTGTTGGACAGTAGACTTAAGCCTGCTCTATGACACACACCTCTTTTTTATTGCATTTGGACACATTTAATATAGTTTTAATAAATTTTAATGTATTCCATTCTGTAAATATGAAAATAACATTTTAATGTAGTTCTCATATTTTTTAGAAAATCTTATTGTATTTCACAACCACTTTTTATTTTGTAAACCTGAATTTAACACACGCTTTTATTAGTAAGTTAGTGCTGACTTTCCACTTATTTTTGTGCGCTTGCCATACAGTCTGTAATAAGAGCGCACTTAAAATGTTGGAGCTGCGGGCTTGATCACGCAAAATCGAGAGACGGCTGACGTGACCGCAGTTGTATACGTTGACATATCACAAAAACCTTCAAGGTCACAGAACTATAATAAAGATGTATTTCCTCTATCACATTCACAACTTATCTGCTGTTTATCAATGTCAGTAAAAAAAGGTAATTACATATATTTTCAACAGGACAGCAAATTAAAGACAACACACCAATGTTTAACAGTTAAAACATTTATTGAGATCAACATTTGATTCAAACAGCATTCAACAACGCCACGTGTCCCGATCTGATGTCAAAAGTCAGTGATCGTCAAACTGTTAAAAGGCTGCACAGTTTACAAAGTATCATTCGACCATCACATTATGAAGATCTTAACAGGGATTAATTTTCTACTATGGGTTACAAGGACGGTCATTTTGTGGTCAACAAAACCACACACTACAGTAGAATATATCCTCAAATTCAGCATGCTTACAGAAATGCACGCTTGTGCTTACACTTAATGCAGACATATGTGCCACCAGCTTGATCCCAAGATGAAGCGAAAATTTCCTCCACATTGTAAAAACCTACTTCTCTGTACCTATTTTCAAGTCCTCCCGACTCTTGTTATGCGTTGTACATGAACACATTGTTTGTTGATACCCAAGTGACGGTAAAATGCGGTTTCGGGGCCATCACCAGTTGACACAGTCGGAAATTTGTCATTTTGATCAGACATCTAAGATATTTACCTATATATTACCTTACGCTTTTTACGCTGTCAAATAAGTCTGTAATCCTTCAAAACCTTTCGTCGTCACGCTCAATGTTGTGAAGTCACTTCCACCACTAAGTAAATGGGTGTAAAGAGCTCATTTTTGTGTATACAATTGATTCGGGAGGTGTTCAGATAGTAAACAAAAGGCTCCTTCAGACACGCCCCCCTCACATCTGCCTGGACGGTCACCAGTTCATTTCATACGGTACACCGGTGGAGCCTGTTGTGTTTTAGTATAAGCAGCAAAGTTCTACTTCAGATTATTCCATCTCTCATAATAAGAGCAACAAGAATGTCATTATATGACAGTCCGAGGTGGAAGTGAAAGTTAACTAGCTCACTTCTTCTCTCCATTGTGTGTGTTTGTGAACGTCCGGCTTCTCTACGGGAAGCCGTAGCGGACAAGAATACGGACAAGTCAAAACGCGATGAATAACTTTATTTTGAGCGCACATTTTAGGTAAAACGTGCGCTTGAATAACTATTTCGTGCACACGTTTTAGTGTCTCGTGCGCACGTTTTAGTATGTCGTGCGCACGCTTTAGCTAAAACGTGCGCACGAATAAGTATTTCGAGCGCACGTTTTATTATTTCGTGCGCACGTTTTAATATATCGTGCGCACGAATAAGTATCTTGTGCGCACGAGTTATATATTTTGTCCTCTGTGGCACCTAAGGGGCTCCGTAGGAAACTGAGTGACTACAGTCACCCTGTCTAAAACACCAAGCTGCGGTGAAAGACAAAAATGGGGGTGAGTAAAACTGTTTGGGGGGGGGGCATTAGGTGGGCTACACCAGAGTGAATTACAGGAGGTTTATCAGGATTTTCTGTGTAAATAATGTATAAAGATTGTAAATAACAGCATTATCAATCTGGAGTGTGTTCCTGCCGTTCTTTCACTGCTTATTTGCCGTTTATTCGGTGTATTTAGTTGCAATAGATCGTCTTTTTCCATCATAGTTCCTGTTTTATGGATTTAACCAATCGCAATTTGGAAATAGTAAATAAGGACATGTTGAGGAGATCTGCCGTGGAAAGGGGAGACCAGAGGAGAGTCATGAAGGAGGCTAATTGCCTCAGGGACTGTCGTTAGTAAAACAAAAAATAAGCTAATTAAAAGGCCTGGACATGGTCTAATATAATGAGCTGTAACATGGACACTAATGCTGAAGGGAAACAAAAATTTGTGAGTGTATGTAAAATAGGTAAAATTTATTTTTGGCTATCTCAAAAATTTTAGCATGTTTATTAACAATTGTTTATGAAGAGAAACCCACTTAAAGTAAACCTGTTTTTTTCTATTCTTGTAGGCAAATTACACACAGTTTAAGCATTTATGACAAAATAATGACAAATACTTGCCAGAAATGTTTACTTTTGTTTCTAATGAAAAAAGCTTAAACAAGTTTACTTATAGGACATTTCCTGACACAATTATTGACAAAAAAGACAAAAGAACTGTTAAAATTATAATATTAAAGGGATTAAATGATTTCAAGACTGTGTAAAAGTAGGCTACTTTTTGAACATTTTGAGCACACTGCAACAATACCACAATAATAATGATAACCTTGATAATTTTGGTCACAATAACCGTGGTATGAAATTTTCATACTGTTACATCCCTACTGCTGGAGTATGTTCACAATTGCTGGTGTTCAAAGAAACTTGTCAGTATTCACATACTGATCACCCAATCAACCTGAATTCTTAGGGCCTGATCTACCGGATCCCAAATAATGAGTGCTTAATTATGTGTGCAAACTAAAAAATTGCATGTGCTATTAATGGGCATATAGCAGGTGATCTACTTTGACTGTGTGCACAATTGATAATGTGCAAAAGTACTGTGAACCACTCAATTTAAATAAGGATGTTGCGTTTGCTATCAGCTGTCACAATAGAGAGTTCTGGAGAGCAGAGTGGCTGTAAATGAAAAATGAAGTTTTGAAGCCATGGAGTTGGATGTCTTGGTGGAGGAGGCAAATAAACACACTGGTGAACTCCAGCAGAGACATCTCAGTCTGCCAGAAGAAGCATGATTTGGGAGGCCATCTGTGAAAAGGTGAATGCTGTGAGCAAAACCAGAAGATCAGTCGATGAAATAAAAATTGGATGGCAAGATATCCACGGGAGAACAAAGTAAAAACTCTCCCATAATAAGTCTCTGCAAGTAAACAGGCGAGGGACTGGCTGAAGAAATACCTTTCTTATCAGTTGAGCAGCAGATTCAGGTAACATTCTGTGATGAACGAATTGTTGGGCTATGATTCCCTTGACCCAAACATTGCAAATCAATGTAGGCCCATAATAACACAAACACACATTTTTTATATTGGATATAATTAATAAATTCAAAATGCAATTGCTTGGTTCATATGGACACACTTATTTCCACTGTCTCATCTATAAAATGAGAAGGAGAAGTTCAGATGCCATGAACTTTGATTTCCTGTGCACTGAGGTACCCTATCATGGGGGAGACACAGAACACACTGAAGAACACTTGGAAAGTGTAATTTAAACCCCCATAAAGCCACAATAGGTATGTTTCAACCATTCCAAAATAAACTAGCCATATCATGCTTTTTCAAGTCTTGTATATGTAATGGTGTATTTAATATCTCCTCCACATGATAGGGCATTTTTAAGCAAAAGATGAAAAGTCTGAGACATCAGGTTTCTTTCCCTTCTTATGTTTACAATGTAAGGAGCTACCTGCCATGGCTGATGTCACTTGCATAACTGTGGTGATGTGTAACCATATTCAACACTGATTTGTAGACACTGACCTGCTTAACTGGAGCCCGGCGATGCTTTTGAACATACACTGCCTGGCCAAAAAAAAAAAGTTGATATCAAAACATAAAAGTCACACACCTAATGTTTTGTTGGACCACCTAAAGCTTTGATTACAGCATGCATTTTTTTAAAGTATTTTTTGGGGCATTTTGTGCCTTTATTGATAGTAGAGAGACAGTGGCTACTAGGCTTGTGAAAGGGGGTGAGAGGGTAGGGGAAGGCACTCTGCAAACTGGTCACAGGCTGGATTCAAACCCAGACCGGCAGAAGTGTGTATATGGGAGAGGCATGGTTGCCAACCACTCCGCCAAACTAGCACCCCACAGCATGCATTTGCTGTGGCATTGTTTTGATAAGCTTCTGCAATGTCACCAGATTAAATTCCATCCACTGTTGCATTAATTTTTTACTTAGATCTTGTATTGATGATGGGAGGGTCTGACCACTTGGCAAAGCCTTCTCCAACACACCCCAAAGATTCTCAATGGGGTTAAGGTCTGGCCTCTGTGGTGGCCAATTCACGTGTGAAAATGGTGTCTCATGCTCCCTGAACCACTCCACAATTTGAGCCCAATGAATCCTGGCATTGTCATCTTGGAATATGCCTGTGCCATTAGGGAAGAAAAAATCCATTGATGGAATAACTTGGTCATTCAGTATATTCAGGTAGTCAGCTGGCCTCATTCTTTGAGCCATAATGTTGCTGAACCTAGACCAGACCACCTGCAGCAACCCCATATCACAGCACTGCCACCACAGTCTTGTACAGTAGGCACTAGGCATGATGGGTGCATCACTTCACCTGCCTCACACAAATTTTAGTCATTTCTACAATCTCCTTAGATGTTTTCTCTAAAGCATGTCAATGATTTGACCCTTCTTAAACAGACATCTTTCCATGACCACAGGATGTGTCTTTCAACATGGTTATTTAAGAAATGAGTAGAAAGCTACTCATTGTATCAGCTGGGGTTAAATAACTTGTTTCCTGCTGAAAGATAATAACGCATGCAGTAATTATCAAACAGCAGGGTCGTACCTTTTTCCTTGGTCAAATTCAGGTGGTGACTTTTTATTAGCCAGGCAGGGTATAAGTAGTCATCAAAATATTAAGTAAAACATGAACCAGAGTTATGACCAAATATGGGCTCTTTTATGTTGTCCTATCGATCAATCAACCAAACATTTATATAGCAACAAATCATAACAAATGTTGTCTCAAGACACTTTACGAAAGAGTAGGTCATTGCAATACTCTTTTCATTTTGTATACTCTTTTCATTTTGTAATCATAAAATTGCTGACCAAGATTTTTGTGTTCAGCAATTTGTGTTTGAATACATAAATAATCCCTTGATAATGAAACCAGTTAGCTGATATGACCTTTTGTGCCACCATCAGACCAAATTAAAATTTTAAATAGAATGAATGTATCTTGAAAATTTTTCTTCCAAAATTATTCAAAATTAATGGAATTAATGGAAAATTAACTACAAGAGTGTGAGCCCTTTTGATTTTGCTGATGATATCACCTATCCTGTACACCACCATCAGGTTAACCTCTCAGTTTTCGAGGTAGTGTATCCTAAATATCTTTCATCCAGATCTTTTGAAATTTGGGGTGCACATTCATCTCTCTCACAAAATGAACCATGTTGATTCCTCTCATAAACTTATCTGTTGACTTATTTTTTATCTTCTTTTTTTCAAAACACATTTGTGGTTCATTACTGTAAAGTCTCACCCTTCATTTGTTATTCAAAAACTGGAAATGTTCTCAGAGACATGGTGGCTTGAAATATTGCTCTATCAGCCTCAAGGTTCCAAAAGCTTCACCTTTTCAGTCGTAGACTCCTGCCAAAATGAGCAACGCAAAAGACAACAACATCCAGGTCTCCCAAGTGTCTGTATACACACACTCCCACTCTAAATATGTCAGTACAATATACCCAGTCCATGGTGTTATGAAGAGCTCTAATGATGACTTTATAGTTGAAAAGACTTGGATGTGATCAACTTGCAAGCTTACATTGGCTTCCTCATTTTGGCAGGAGTTCACAAATCAGGTTGTTTCCCACATTCCCGCAACATGGGAAGTATCAAAGTTCCTGTGGGAATAGTTGTTTTTCCTACCTCTCTGCTATGTATCAAGTCAAAAGTATTAAGTCTGCACCTGCAGGTTTGGAGATGTTAGGTCACTCACACAGACAGACACGTTTTAAACAGTTAAAACAGCTTGGGGTCAAATTGACCCCAGGGGAACACCAATGCATGTAATATGTGTTCAGCACATTGTAAAAATATCATCATGATAATTTTATACTTAACCAGCAAATTTTTAAAAGTCATGAAATATGAAACAAGAAGAATAAAGTGATCTATTTATTTTTTAATGATAAACATTGAATATGGGTCAAATAGACCACAAGGATACTAGGTTTGTTAACTTTTATTCCAACCCCAGCACGCATCCACTATGAGCTCTGCACTTTGGCAAATTGGAAACAGTTACAGTATCAAGATTTTTTTTTTGTTCAGCAGTTGGAAAACTTGACAAGAACCAAACTCAGATTGAACACACATACAACAAAGCTGCGCTTAGGGCATGGGTGGGCAGGAATAAGTCACCAGTATAAGCCAATTTTGACCAGCCAGAACAAGAACTATCTATTTAGTCATACATTTTACTACGACCACGAGCTTGACGTGATATAATGCTGTTCAGCTTTGTACAAAAAATAATCTAAAAGTTACTGCAGCTTAACAGAGCTAAATCAAGGAGAACCAGAGGGGTCATTTGAATGAAAAGAATGATTAGATATTTAAGGCAAATTCTTTGGTTGAACAGTCCTTTCCTCAATGACTGAACATTGATGTTTATACACCTTATCCTGTCCAATGACAAATGTCTCAGTCTGTGAATACAAACTTAAATTTTTAAGCATGAAATAGGAGATTTTTTATTGAGATTTCTGTCAACATGGTTTGCAAATCACTGTTCATGAGAAGCCTCTCAGGGAGCATTTCTCTCATTTTAATAGAAGCCTTAAGCAACCCACTACGAAACAGAAATGCTCCAGACATGCTGACCTTTTATCAAGCTGTCATTTTTTTCTCCTCTTAAAATGAAGAACGTAAAAGCCTTTATAGCCAGAAGGAATGAGCTGTTAATTACAGCAAGCTGCACATTATACTGTCCCTCTCCCTGTGGCTGTAAATTTAGTATGCTGTACAGGTAGAAGCATTGTGCACTTAGAATTCTTTTTGATACTCTCAGATGAAAGGAAGCCTCTAATTTGCTCATGTCCTTTGTCAAAACAGGGATTATCCTTTCACATAGGCTAAATGGGTGATTAAAAAGCAATATATCTGACAGGATACTTAGCAAGGTAATAACCCTCTATTTATTACCCTGTCAGCTATATCTGGTTTACCATGCAATCATGGAAGTGTGGTTGCTTTACCTCCTCTCCCAGCTGGTGTACTTACCCCACTATCAGTGGCGGTTTGTCAATAGGGGGCGCTCGGGCACCACCCCCTCCTAAATTAGATGGAGAAAATCGATTAAACACAATATAATTTGCCATTAAATTATAAAAAAATTACTGATAAAAGACATCTATTTTACCACACAGTGATAGTTTATCAGCAGCACCTGTGCCCATTCAATAAATGAGGTTTTACCAAATATTACGCAATAACTATGTTGTGAATACATAGTTTATGTAAGATGGGGCGCCGGTTTTATGAGTGTCTATGTACCTAAGTTTTCTTTTGCTCATCAGGTGCCTGAGGTGTCTTTGGGATTGGCCACTTCAACTTTACCTGCGGATGCAGGAGTGTGCGCTTCGCACACTTCCACTTTGACTGACATCGAATTATCATTGTTCTGGTGTTACTTTTCCTCATGTGACTGGACAGCAAGCACTGTCAATCATATCAACACATCACCACAGAAGCGCTCAATTTACACATGCACAACTACGGCGTGGGAGACAAATCAGTGTTCCCGTGCACCAAAAAGGCTTCGGCTAATCGACTCAGAGAACAGAGAATCGCAGAAGAAGTGAGATTGCATTGGAGAAAAAAAAAATCTGTTTGAGGCACTGAGGACACTGAAGATTAGATTAGGGTGTGTTTTACCGAGTGGACATACCATAATTAAGGGGTAAAGTTTTCCATTTTAGGTCACACATGGTTCGAAACTATAGATAAGGAGTCAAAAACTACTAAACTACTAAAATACTGTTTTTGTGTAAACAACACATTATTTACCTCTTAAGTGTTTATATTAGCACACCACCCATAAATTCTTTCTTGCATCTTACAAATTTCATCGGTATATAAGATTCTGTTTGTGTTTCCAATCTTGAGCCACGAGACATGACACATGCATAAAATAAGACACTGTTCAGCTGGCATAAGAATTGTTCTTAACATGGTGAAAATGACATAAATTACAGCTTTATTTTCTGGGAGCAGGTTAAACTTTGGGTGTTTTTTTTTTTCAGTCAACACTGATGTTAACCTCTGATGTAATTCATCTTCTTCTGTAGCTCTACACCATATTGAGGGAATAATGCTCCTTCACTGATCATCTCATCAGTGCCACTTTGCTGCAGGGTCACAGGTTCACATAGTACCATGCCATGTTTCCTGAAGGTGCCCTGCTTGAAGGCCTAACCAATACTCAACAGAAACAATCTTAAAGACAGAGCTCAGTCTTAACCTACAGCAAGGAGGAGTTCAAGGCCTGCCGTGGTGCTGTGGACCTTATCCAGTTGATCATGGACAATAATCTTGGAGAAGTATTTCAGAGACTGTCACTCTGCTGAAGATCCTCATCACCACACCCATGACCACTGCAGAATCTGAGGTGCTTCTCAAAATTTAAAAGAATCAAAACTTTGCTGCAAAACACCATGAACCAGGACAGGCTGAATGCACTGGCCATGCTGTCAATGGAAAAGAGACAGAGGTGATGGACTCCAGTCAGAGGATCACTGAGATATTTGCAGTCCAGAAGGAAAGGAGGGCAAAATCTCTGTACAAATAGTGTAAAAGTAGGTTGCACTGTGATGATGTTTTGTCTTTAGTTTTTTTTTTTTACTGTAGTATGGAGTGCTTCATTTGTTTGTTTCCTCCAAAGCTGTGCCCCCTTAAAATTTTCAGCAGCATGTGCCACTGCCCACTATTGATCCATACCTGTGCACTACACATGTAAACATTTTAAATACAGTTTGTGGCAGTATGCACATAGTAGGTGGGCAAGTCTGTCAAGAAGAATAAATAACAGATGATGCAACAATGGGAACCACACACTTATGTTCCTTGAGGACATACTCTGCTGCTGTGAAAGTTTTTTTGAATCAGAATCAGAATCAGAGTCGGGTTTTATTGCCAAGTATGCAACACATACAAGGAATTTGACTCCGGCAGTTGTTTTCTCTAGTACAAGGAGGGAAAGAAGCAGAGCTCATTTAGGAGTTCCTTTACGACTCTAAAAGCTGGTGAATACCTGTGCGATGTTGTGTTCAAATCTTTCACTAATGTAATCAAGATGTTTTAATTGATGAAAGATGTCTATGTCAAGACTGGGGATTAATCAGAGTAGTTTATTATGGCTGGTTCAGTACAAGACTGACAAAGAAACACGTCATTTCTTCAGTTGTATAGGCGTGTGTAACAAATGTGGCAGTAGTAATCTAAAACAGCATAAGTGTGTATATGCATACAATTATCACTTCAAATATGGTCAGGTCCTATACAGCTTCTTCAGTGATTCCTATTTATGGATGATAGCCAGACGTGCTGTCTGTATGTATGTCCTCAAACACTTGGAAACAGATGCAGGTTGTTTATGTGGGCTGAATACATAGGAAACTTAATCTGGGTGCACGGATAGCAAACCAAAAAGATATATTTGATAGAGTAAGTCCATAATTAAATAAAGATAATGATACATTAAAAGGAGTAAAATTCATGCTATTAACTAATTGGCCCAATTAAACAAAACAGCAAAAGACCAAAGGTGCAATCCAAAAATCTAACTTCCTGAAAGGAAATACTCCAAATGGAGAACAAAAGGCTTAGAGCAAAAACTATTTTAGATTTAGGAGGAGATACGGCCTGCAAACCAACTCTAGATGAGAGAATCCACCGTCAAGGAAGAGGTGAATCCAAGCAGCTCTTCAGGTGCCTATACACCAAATGCAACTTGAGCGATCACTCTCCATGTAAAGTCAATGTACAGCTGCAATGAGGCAGGGTTAACCCTCCTGCGATGCAACTACCTCCTTCCCAGCAATCACATCTCTCATCGCTTGTCGTCAAAGTTGAAAAAAGTTTATCTGTTTAGGCGATGTTGTGTGTGGCTGTGCTGCAATAGCCAATCAGCGGTTTGGTGTGTGTGACGGTACCCGTGACAGACAGTTTTTATTCTGGACTATATGGTAACAATCTATGTCCATGTGGGAAACATTAGTCAGTGAGTGCATTAGTTCAGCCTAGACGAGAGCGACATGTCCTGCAACGGTCTCCTCTGTAGTCTTGAGAGACAAGATTATTAGGTTGCAAAGAATGAAGCACATTATGTGAATTTAGCTTCTTGAGCAGCTGCATGGTCAAAAACAGGCTAGCTGAGGCTAACGCTAACTAGCTTAGCATTGGCTCGACATTAGGCTATATCATACATCATGATGAGCTATCATCATTTACATTACTGTCTCTGATTACATTACTCACCGCGCGTGGTTCCGGGTCTTCATCAACACTCTTTAAAGATATGAAACTGTTCCTGCTCTGAGAAGCAGTTGAGAGGAAAATCCAGCGGCAGAGGGAGACTCGAGATGCGCCTGGCTGCACACTGCACAAAAATTGCAAACTGCCCTGGACAGACCCTGTAGGCGCGGCACTAGGGCAGGTGCGTTTGTGCCTGGTCTACAAAATTAGAGCCCCATATGAGAAAGTAAACATTAACTCTCTCACTCATTCCTCAGGGCAATTTGTTGTCACCAACCAACCTAAATGTTTGGCCTGAGGGAAGAAGTGCCCAGAGAACCCACATGTGCACAGGAAGACCATGCAACTCTACACAGAAAGCAGTGCTAATTTTGTTGACCAGTTATTTTTAAAACAAGTGTACATGGACAAAAGCTAAAACTAATTTAACTGACATTTTTTGACAACAAATAAAAACTAGATGGTAATATTTGACAGAGACTTAATCCTATCAGACCTAATTTCATTGTGTAAAAAATAGGGACAAGTTAGGAATATATCTAATCACAACTACTTTGGTTGGAAAGGTTAAATGAGTTAAAGGTGCTGTTGGTAAGATTTTGGCACAAAGTCAGGTAAGATGGGATTTGAAAACCAGCACAGCACCTCCCCTCCTGTTTTCTCTAAGATCATGCCCTCACGCTAGTTTAGCACCTCCCGCAAAACGTGCCCGCGAGCGTGACATTATGCCTGCAGGGATCACAACACTCCTGTACAGTCAACTGTACTACTCAAAGGCTTCTCAACGACAAGCAAGACAACTGCAGCGGCAATGTCTGATTCTGAGGTAAGTTTACAAAGCAATATTGTAATTACAACTTGTGCTCATATCTTGCTTTCACGTATCACTGTTTTGAATGATACTTGATAGAGCAAAGCTGAATTAGCATCTACCAGCAAGACAATCAATCGTTTACTTGGACAATGTTAGCAGCTAGCCTGCTAATCACCTGATGAATAAACCAAGTTTATTCTTTCATTTTTAGAATAAAAAAGAAAGCTCTGGGGAAGACTACACGCCAGGTACATCCACTTCTCGAAGGGCGAGACGAGGTATAACGGGACAAACTACAGGCAGACAATCGGAACAAAGGCCACGGAGCCGGGGTGTTGGCAGAGGAGGCACCCGAGGAGCTCTGAGGGGGCAAGGCTAATCCTTTGTGTTGTGAAGGTTTTTATTTCTTAGTAACAGGCATCTTTGTTGGAGTGAAACTGTGTTTGGTTTGCTAAATTTGAAGTGATCTTATTTATATTCCATCGCACCCCATTGAGTGTGGTGCATGTTTAAAATCTGCTGTAAATCGTATTTGTTGATACACACCTGAAGTATATATTTGCACAGTCCTGCCTTTCCTTTGCACAATTACATTATTTACTTGATACCTTTTTAAATACTTAGAAATATTTGCCATTATTCATTTTTGCGAAACTACACTGATTTTGATTGTTTACACTGTTGCTTAAAATTTAGAAATCAATAAATACATTGCACTGTCTTTCTTCTTGTACTTTGTATTTATTTCTACCATTTATACATTATGCTGATTTTCAGTTAAAAATTGAATATTGTCTTTATTATCCTGTAAGTTTACATCCTTGATGTTTTTGAGTGCAACAGCTTGTCTGCTTCACTTGGAAGTGAATGTATTATTAGATCACACCACTTTGTTGAAGATGCTCTTTAGACAACTCGGTAGATTCAATTACAAAAACTACCTCTACTTTTAAAAAGACCTAACTATGGTATGCATAGCGTTTTTTCCACATTCTAATTCTTTTGAAACTTTTTCTATGATTGTAAATATACAAATTTGTGTTTGCAATTATTATATACGTTAGATCTTAAAATTTTTCTAACCTATGAGAAACTAAGGCTCTAGATTTGCTACAGTCGTTTAAGTTTGCTGAACTGGAGTGTTGCTAATTTTACTTTTTGTAAAGTTATGATTGTATCTTAACACAGATATATAAATGAGGGGTCACGTGACCAGGACCAAGATGGCAATGTACAAAAGAAGTTCCCGAAACCGTGCACTATGTATTTAAAACAACCCGATAACAACGTTTAACATTTGAAAAAGAACCACGGTCTTGATATGTCAAAGACTCCTGTAGTTAAGCAATGTGACATTTTTACTCGAGGACGCAAGACGGTCACAAAAACCATCCCACCAAGTCCGCCGAGCGAGACAGAAGCTAGCATGGCTAACAGAGCTGAAGTATTGAATGAGCTGAAGGCGCTTTGTGCGGACTTCAGTATAAAACTGGACAATATTGACTCTCGTCTGACTGAAATGGCAAACTCAGTGGCTACATTGGAAAATAAAAAGTGACAGAGGTAAAACAAGACGTCTCCACCAACGTAACGTGTATAGAAGAAGCTGAAGGTCGCATTAATGAGACGGAAACAACTCTGGATGAAACAAAGGCCACACTGGACTCTGCACTTAAACGTATTGTCTTCCTTGAGTCCAAAACAGAGGATCTGGAGAACCGAGGGAGAAGGAAGAATCTACGGATCTTTGGAATACGAGAGGGAGCTGAGGGGCAGCGGTCTCTTTTCGAGTTTATTAACGACATGTTGCCACAGTGGTTGGGGCTGGATGATAGCCGATCATTCACGCTGGAGCGGGTGCACCGCATGCTAGCATCAGGGAAGCCCAACCAAAACAGAGCAGTGCTGGTCAGGTTCCTCAAATTTCAGGAGAAAGAGTTTGTTTATCGCCAAACAAGACAGCAGGACATCATCTACAACGGGGCCAAACTATCGTTTGCACAGGATCTCTCAGCAGAAACTGTTCATATCAGACGTGGATTTAACCCGGTTACAAAGATGTTTATCAACATTAACGCCTTCCGAGGATTCCATCACAATCCCTGTAAGCTTCGAGTCTTATACGGGGGTAAGATACATTTCTTTTCAACGCCACAGGAAGCTAAAAAGTTTTACAAAAGCATCCCGCGGACAACGGCGAACACCCACGACACGTGAACATTAAACAATAGTATCTCCCACCACTATAAACTCTTAAAGACTATACCAGTCAACCAGCAATCTGTGATAAAAGTGTGCGGATGACAGTTTGGAAAGTAGTAAGCTACGGGACATTCACAGACTGCAAATAACATTTGTGTTTGGGTGAAATATCATGTGCTTTTGAAACAAGTTTGCACTATGGGCAGATCTTTTTTACTTTGTTGATACTGATGCAAGGCAGTTTTAAGCCTACACTCCGTAGTAATTTTCTTTTTCATTATCATTGGGCCATTACGGGCTTTCTTTTTGTTGTTGTTTACAATGATATATGGCGGATTCAAGCCCTGATTTTCTAATTTGCTCATTTAACTCTTTATTATTAGTAGGTCATTATGGACCTTTCGGGGTTTTTTTATTGTTTACAATGATATATGACAGATTCAAGCCCTGATTCTACAGTATACTACCCTAATTTACTCATTTAACTTTTCATTATTATTAGGTCATTATGGACCTTTTGTTTCTTTTATTGTTTACGGTGACGTATGGTAGATTCAAGCCCTGATTCCACAGTATACTTTTCTTATTTACTCACTTACTTATTTTCTGTTGTTTTTTTGTTTTTGGTTTGTTTATATTGATATATGGCAGCTTTGAACCTTTATTTCTTTTTACTTTATATTCACTTATTTATTTTTTCTTTATCATTAGGATTTTTTTTTTTTTTTTGAGAAAAAAATTCTATCCATATATTTTTTTACTTAATTTATCTCATCTATTTTATTATTATTTGTATTATTATTTTAATTAGCAACATAATAATGTGAGGTGGTATATCTTAAAAGGGTTTCATGATTAAAAAAGAAAAATTGTGTGCACGGTTAAGGAGGGTTAAGGTTAGGTTGCATTGACTAACTGCTGCTCAATATTGTGGATCAGTGTCCTCCAAACTTTGTTTAATTTAGAGGAGGTGTAAGCATTTCAGTTGGGGAAATGCTAATGTTGAAGGGAGGGTTTATACAGGCCAAATTGTATGTGTTTATGTGGATGAATGGATGTATGTTTATTTTCTGTACCTGCACAAATTTCATTGTAAACACGATATCATACCAGATGCTGAGATAACCATGTATGGAGAAGACAAAACTAAAAAAGTAATTTAGATGTAAATTTAATAAGCTGGAATGTCAGAGGAATGAGGAAAATATCTAAACTAAAAAAAGTATTAAATAGGATTAAATATCTAAAATCCAATATAGTATTCTTACAGGAATCACATTTGATTGCTTCAGATATACATCTGCTGACTAAAAGATGGCGAGGTCAAGTATTTCATGCTTCATTCAATACTCATGCCAGAGGAGTCCTTATTCTTATACACAAATCAATACCATTTCAGATCACAAAAGCCATTGAAGACAAATATGGAAGATATATTGTAGTTCAGGGTAAGGTTTTGTCACAAAAATGAAATCTCATAAATATTTATGGCCCTAATGATGATAACCCTTCTTTTTATGAGCGATTATTCTTAACGGTGGCTGCTTTAGAGGGACCCTACATTATAGGAGGCGATTTTATTTGTGTCCTAGACCCTGTTTTAGATAGGTCCACCCTTACAGATACTACTCATATACGAACCAGAAAAACACTTATTAACTATATACAAGATCTAAGACTAACTGAAGTTTGGAGGACACAAAACCCAAATAAATATATATTTATAATAATTATATATATATATATATATATATATATATATATATATATATATATATATATATATACATATATATATATATATATATATATATAGATATATATATATATATACATATATGATATACATACATAATATTTATATTAATATTCTTGCTATTCCAGCTCATACAAAAGTCACTCAAGAATAGATTATTTTTTAGTATCAGTGGAGTTACTATCTCGTGTAAAAATTTGCTGTTATAATAGTATTGTAATTAGTGACCATGCAGCAGTATCCATGGAAATTAAATTAGGTAAGATTGAATACTGCCCAAGAAGATAGAGGTTGCAAGTGACCTTTCTACAGGACCCAACTTTTGTGCAATTTATAGAAAATTGTATTGATAAATATTTTTGAATTAAATAAGAAAGAAACTACAGCTAGTATTAGATGGGAAACATTTAAAGCATATATAAGGGGGGAAATTATTAAAATCACCAACTCCAAGAACGGACGCTACAATCAAGAGTTAAAAGAATTAGAAAGTCAAATAAAAAATGCTGAAAATGAACTTTATTTAAACAATGACCCTGGAAAATTACACAGACTATCTGTTATGAGAGTTAATTATGATAAATTAACAACTGAGAAAATAGCCAAAAGTCTAAAGTGGACTAAACAAACATATTATGAACAAGGGGAAAAAGCAGGGAAATTATTGGCTTGGAAGATAAAGAAAATGCAGACTGACAGAACAATTAATTGTATAAAGACAATATCTGGCAGTCTAACTATAGAACCATCAGAAATCAATAACAACTTTAAAGAATATTATGAAACACTTTATAAGTCAGAATGCACAGGAAAAGGACAAGCTGGGAATATTTTCCTTGACCAACTGCACTTCCAAACTCTATCGGAGGAGGAAAAAACAGCTATAGATAACCCACTAACAGTAGAAGAACTTTGTGAAGCTATAGGAGACATAAACAGTAGCAAAGCTCCCGGGCCTGACTCGCTACCTATAGAGTTTTATAAAACATTTAAAAGACAGCTTGTTCAACCATTACTTGACATGTATTTAGAATCACTTGACTTAGGAACACTCCCAGATGCATTGAGACTAGCCACTATAACCCTTATACTAAAACCAAACAAACCCCCAAATGAATGCTCATCTTACAGGGGAATTAGTTTAATGGGGTGCGACACCAAGATCCTTTGTAAGGCACTCTCTAGAAGATTAGATAAATATCTTCCTCACTTAATCATTGATGATCAGCAGGGATTTATACAAAACAGACAGGGTTATCATAACATTAGAAGAGTACTAAATATACTATATGAGAAAAATAATGCAAGAGACACAGCAATGCTGTGTGGGCTGCCCCCATCTCCATTATTATTCATATTGGCAATAGAACCCCGAGCCATGGCAGTCAGAGAACACATGGGAATATCGGGTCACTATTGGGGAGAAAGAGCATCTTATTTCACTATACGCAGACGACATTATATTTTTCCTAACAAATCTTAAAAATAGCATCCCTAACTTGATGAAAGTCATTGGAAATTTTGGGGAGTTCTCAGGCTATAAAATAAACCACTCTAAATCAGTATTAATGTTCCTTAATGAGACTGAAAGAAAAAATCCCAAGGTTAACACTCAATTTTTAATCACCACCTAAGGTTTTAAGTACTTGGGTGTTAAAATCACCCCTGAACTTAACAACATAATCCCAGCAAACTATGACCCTCTAGTGGACCAAATCACTGAACTATCTAGATGTTGGTCTATCTTGCCTATATCTATGATTGGAAGAATAAATATTATAAAGATGAGTATTCTCCCTAAATTTTTATATTTATTCCAAACACTCCCATTGCCACTACCAGACACTTTTTATGACAGAATTAGTAAGTTACTTTCTCAATTCATCTGTAATGATAAAAAAGCTACACTCCGGCTTAGATTGCTATATCTACCCTATGAAAGAGGGGAACTCCAAGTTCCAAATCTTAAATGGTATTACATAGCTGCCCAGTTAACTTCAGCATCACATTATTTTGACCCCAACATCCATTCCAGAGTTACCTATACATATTTATCTATATTCCTTAGATATTAAATCATTGAAAAAACATACAAAAATCCCTTTTTAAGAAATACAATAACAGTTTGGTAT
This sequence comes from Scarus forsteni, assembly GCA_036419115.1. Lineage (NCBI taxonomy): Eukaryota > Metazoa > Chordata > Actinopteri > Labriformes > Labridae > Scarus > Scarus forsteni. Next base: position 43,069,464 of record JAZDUH010000098.1, read on the forward strand.
GTTGCACATGAACACTTAAGGGATTTTCCTCACTTATCTCAATTTACTCCTATATGGAGAAACGAGAAGTTTATACCAGGCAGAAAGGACGGAGGATTTAAGTTATGGAGTATGAAGGGTATTCAAAAAATAGGGGACCTTTATGTGAATGGAGCTTTGATAACTTTTGATCAATTATGTAAAAAATATCAAATGCCCAAAAAACATTTCTTTAAATATTTACAATTAAAAAGCTTCATGACGTCAAAATCTAGGCAAAATATGTGTATTCCACCTTTGACAGAAATAGAGAAGATAACCCTGGATGAGTTGGGGAAAAAAGGCCAGATCTCCAAATATTACAAGGTACTGATGCTAAATGCCAAAGAGTTAACCCTAGACAAACTTAATGCCTGGAGAAACGACATACAAGAGGATGTTGATGAAGCAGACTGGAATGATGTATATTAAGATTTGGAACTTGTTTAAAGGCACAGAGACAGACAATAAGTACAAGACTGAAATTGCTTCAATATAAATGGTTGACAAGAATGTATATAACTCCTGTCAAGTTACATCACATGTCGGTAAATATTCCAGATATTTGTATCAAATGTGTTGATGAAAAGGGTATTCTTATCCACTGTCTTTGGAAAAGTCCAAAGATCCAGGATTTTTGGAAGGATGTTGTTAAATGTTTGTCTGAGGTTTTTAAAACAAAAATTCCTTTCAATGCCAAATTCTGTGTGCTTGGAATATTTCCGGTGGATTTTTCACAAACATGCAAACAGACTAAACTTATAGATTTTGGACTTTTACAAGCAAGAAGGGCGATTGCACTTTGTTGGAAAAGTGTGGATGCTCCTACGTTGGGAATGTGGAGAAAGGAACTTTCAGAACATGTTGGTTTGGAGAGACTAACATACATCGCCAAAGACAAACGTAGGGAATTTATCCAGCTCTGGGAACCATTATAGAAGCCAGGGCTGTAGGCTTTGTTTGAATGAATTTGTAAAAATGATAATTGAATTTATTAATTTTATATCTGTTCTATATATGTGTGCAGCTTTAGTGTGGGTATGGAAGTATGTGTGGTATGTTTAGGAATGTATGGGTTTAAGGCCTGGGTTTGTTGAGCTGTTGCTGAATGTTTGATTTTTGTTTTTGTAAAAATACCAATAAAAATATTGCAGAAAAAAAATATATATATATAAATCCTGAAGTCATATTGGATGAACCTGAAGATTTTAACAAATCCAACCTTTTAAATCAAACATCACTGTCATATGTTATATAAGATAAACTCAAAAAGTGTCCTCACCAGTCCTCATGTGGACACCAAGGGCCCTAATTCTGTGGCGCAGCGCGGGAGGCGCAAGCCCGGCGCACCCCGCGCAGTGTTAATTTCGTCCGGCGCACCGCTGTGCGCTGCCAATTTGACAATTTGGTAGACCGTCTGCACAGAGATGGGTGTGACAGCGCACCAGGGGGAGTCGACGGCGCACCAGGGGGAGGTGCCGACAGATTCAGGTTGGCGCAGTGACAATTTCGTGCCAAAAAAACGTGCGGAAGGTGCGCTGAAAGCTCGCCAGCTCCAACCTGGTCTATTCTCGGCGCAGGGCGAAGCGCACCCTCCGCAGCTGTAATTTGGTGACAGGCGCACATGTGCGCACACATCAACAAAGCCTCAGAGGCAGGTTTCTAGCGTGTCAGGCACATTTCAATGCAATAAACAATCACAGCAATCACTATTTAATGTAACCGTCTGAACCACCATGTATATTTGTATCTATATTAACTGTCCCGTCACATCTGATGTCAGATTAAAGCTGTTCGTCATAATGGAAACTTAACCTGACAGCAGCTGGAAGTTTGATGCACATCTTACAAGTCAACAATAAACAGATTTAACATCTGATACTGAGTATATATCTGGCTTCTCTCATTTCATTAAATTCAAAGAAAAGAGGGAGAAAAAAGACAGAGAAAAAAAAGTGAACATAAATGTATGTCACTCAGGATTAACCTGTGATTTCCCATATTCCTCTATTGTAGTCTTTATTTTTAACGTGATCTAAAAAGATGGAGTACATTATTGCAAGGAGGATGAGGCGGAGACACCGGGAGAGTATAGAGCATATCATCAAAGGTTCTGCTATTTGGCGATGACAGACCAGGAGTGCAGGTGGATCACAAGCGTTATAAATGGATAAGCCAGCTGCTGTGTAACTGTCTCTTAATTGTGTACTCCTATTAATGACAAAGGAGCAGATTACATCTATCCCGGGAACTGGCCCACACGGTAACGCACTTTGTGGCCTCCGAAGCGCTTTCCAGCACACTTTTTCGTGGTGGCGGGGATCTTCCAGACCAATCAGACGCTGCTACAGCGCATTTAAAGGCAAGGAGAGGCAGTCATTTGATCGGTGAAGACAGCACTCGGCTGTGTTAAACCCACTCACGCCTTTTGTCCTCCCTCTCTGCCACTTGCGCTGAGGGGCAGGGGCGGAGGCGTGGATGCGCCTCTCTGCTCCTGGAGTGCGCCTCTCTTGGAACTGCAGGAAACTTGCAAAGTGCGCTGGTCACACCCTGTCCGCGAGGTGAAGGCCGGCGCAGGGCAGGTGCGCCTGCGCCTGGTCTACGAAATTAGAGCCCAATGACTTATCTCTGATGCCTTCTTCCCAAGTCTTATCTACCCAGCCAATATTATCAGTCACAGTAGATATAAAACTTAGAAAAACAAATCATAGACAGCTACACTTGTGTTGGAAGACAAAGGTACACAACACTTTCTTTGAGTTTTTGATGTCATTGAACTCTTTTTCAGATATTTCCTCAACTTCACTTGAACACAAACTATAAACGAGAGAAGAATTTATACAAAAATGTCTATAGAGGAGACTGGGGTAAGATTAGCCATTTTTTTTACTTTTTCCAGTTTCATGCAGTAACTGCAGCGCTACTTTGGATATCATAAAGTCATTATGGTTTGGCTTTGTTTTTCCGGTGAGCAAGGTAAATCTATGAGCCAGGACTTCCTCATGTGCGTTCACGAGAATGAAGGGCTTTTACAACCAATCATAATGAAGGACGAAGCGCCGCCCCTCGATCAGGATAGAACCCTCAGGTGCTCTTCTAATTGGTCAAAGATACCTGGAGTGGTCGAGAATCTTTGTCAGCTCACAACAGAGACAGATGGAAACGCAGCGATCTCGCAATAGTGCAATTATACTACACTCATTAAGGTATCTCAATGGATATTCTAACATTTGATCCAAACAAAGCACAAAAAAATTAGCACTGGCTAGCAAAATCCTACCAATGGCACCTTTAAGAGGGACATCCAGTCACAACTGCCTTATCTTGGTTGTAGCGGGAAAAGTTCGGGAGCGATCCAATTAAAGCTACTTTCTTTACAAATTGATATTTTCATGTAGAGCAGATTCACAGCTTGTTGTCAATTCTGGTATTGTAACCAAGAAGCCCTGTCTGATTGCCTAAGTAGGTTTTTGCAATTCACGCCAAAGTCACATTTGTTTCTGTTAATTTATACATACAAACTAGCATTCAATAAAAGGTTACTAGATGTTTATATTATCTAAGTGTAAAACATGACAGAATTTCACGGATGCATAAAAAATGCCTTACCCTTTACACTTCATATTTTAGTTGACCAAATTTACAGCAGAATTTGTCAACTAAAATGTTATAAAATTTCATCAACTAAAACTAGAATTAATTAAAAACAATTAAGATGACTAAATTATGACTTCAACTAAAAGATGTCGGCAAAGGACAAAAACTAAAACTGAATTAAAAAGTGCTACAAGTGCTGACAAGGTGTTTGAACCACAGGTGTGTGTGATGTTGATCAAAATCAATGTCCTGTTAAAACAGAGTTGTCTTGGTTAGTCAAATGTAAACCATTCGAAACAAAACTGCAAGGAAGACATGGAAAATCTTAATGTTGGGTATCTGTAGTTATGGTTACTTTCTCCTTGGCTAAATACTTGATGGCTCCTGGTTTGGGATTTTTCCCAGCTCTGGTTCCACAGGTTATCTTGTATATTATAGATTTTGTTGACCTTTAATTTTTTCCACACAGTTCAGGGTTCATGAAGACCAACTGTAACAACAGCACTTAGATTGTAATATCAAGGTGTCAAAACAAAGGTGCCATGGGGAAGCAACTCATTATCCTAATGATCTAATTCAAGAGCACAAATATGTTCTTTGTTGTTATTTAAGAAATTCACACACAATTTAACCCTTTCATGCATTAATTATTAAATAGTAGAGTATTTTCAGTTTGGCATCATAACCATCACTCAGGCTGAGAGACTGAGTTCTTCAATTTCAGTTTTAAGTCTTTCTGTCTGTAGAAGTTTTCATTTTTCTCACAGAAATGAAAAAAAGAAGATGAAACATCCTCAGCCTTTCTTTCACTTACATGACTGAAACAGCACAATGGTAGATAACATGGGCAAGAACAAAAAATTTGAGAACTTTGGATAAATTTGTATTGAATCTGAAATCATAGATACTGAAATAAAGAAAGTAACTCTTCAGTCTGCAATTATTTGTCATGTGTATTTGTGTTTAAAAGATACAAACTTGAATCGGTAGTTAAATAAAGCATGTAAATTTTAATTCCAAAAGGTACTCAAAATTTTTTCTGAAACAGACATTTTAGTGTTTTAAATGAAATACAGTCAGGGTAAAATCCGTCAGATTCAGGGACTAATTCAGAAACTTACTTCAAACTTAAAATCAAAGAGCACAAACCTCGAAAATTCAAAAATGTCCCAAATTGCCATATCTCACAATTTTAACAGATTGCTCAGAAAAATTTCTTAACTGACATTTTTGAATTTCCATTAAAATGTTTTCTTGTACCAAGACTGACATTCCAAGTAAATTTAATCAAAATCCCTTTATATATTTAAAGGTTTAAACATCCTCATCCTCATTAAACCAAAGATTCACATCAGATTTAGTTTTAATTAAAACCCAAAAGCAAAGGGATATTTGGTTTGAAACTGTCCATCTTCAGCATTTTTTGCTAGACTGGTAAGCACAATTATCTTACAGTAACAATTAGCTAACTGTGGGGTACATAGACAAGTTTTACGCATGCATGATCCGACACACTTGTTAACACCAGTAAGAACTGACCTTCACTTACCTTCACTAACCTCAGTAAGAGCTGCATTCATCTCTGTTGGCATATATTGTCGTCCGCTCATCCAAGTATACTCTGTCAGGTCCAGCTGCTTCCTTCTCAGGACTGGACTCCTGTTGTGGTGTCCTACTGGGGACAGTCATTTTTGTCCTCTTGGCATGGTGTTGAAAAACTGGGTGCAGCTTAACATGGTGAAATGACATTTATGTCTGTTTTAAATGGTATTTGTTGAGTGACGTCGCAACAATGTTGAGCGTCAAGCTACGTTAGACAAAAGTTCCCCAAGTTGAATGTGCTACCCATGTATTACATCTACATTTGACCCTGGGAATGCTTTTACCAAAGTTGAGATGATTTCTTGACGTCCATGACTATCAGCTATCAAATACTGGCGTCGACTGTAGCTTAAATAAACCTGAGCATGCATAGCAGTAATCCAGTCTATCACACTCTCCCGCTTTAACACCCTTTTACACATCACTGTGCAGAAGTGGGAGCAATCTAGGTGTGAGTGTGTTGTTCATGGGCATCAAGCATGAGCATCATGCATCTCTCCAAACTGAGGTCCATTTATATATGAAAATAGATTTTAAACATCTTAAATGCTACTATTGTCACTACTAACATGCATGTGCACCTGATACATTAAGGTATTCTTAAAGAAGAAGGAAAAAAATCACCAACTAGAGGGCACCATCTCACATAGACCATTTCTACTTCTCACATGCCTTCCAACTGACACTAATGTCTGATTTCTACCAAGCCAGCCTCAGTTGAACATATTGATGATCCAGTACAGATACTAAAAACAACAAATCTCCTTTGGTAGTATGTGAAACCTTATGCTTAAAGTCAGTGCATTTTGTAGAAAACAGATTTGACCACAGTAGTGTCCACAATGCACCATTACAGTTCACAAAATATTGAAACCAACATTGTGAGGAGAAGACATATTTACCCCGTTTTGTCCATACTTTAAATTCTGCTGTACAATATTTTTTCCGAGCTCTAGGAGTGGCTTTATTTCTTTTGGTGTCTAATCTCACATCTGAAATTCTGCTTGTTAATTTGGCCCACTCTCAGGGAGGTGTGCTGACTGCTGGGTCACACAGCCATGGCACTGCATACTCAAACAGTAGTGTCAAATATTTTAATACTTATGAAACACTTGGCATCGGAACAAAGCAGAATAACAGCAACAATGTGGAGAGGGCAGAACAAGGTTTTTCAGGCAAATTAATAAAGAATGGCCTGAGGCTCCTGTATCAAATTATACTCTGCTCTCTGCCCTGTCTCAACGTCCAAAGCATCAACGATACTCAAGTTCAGACCAGCATATGAAATAACCATGATCTCTGAATTTTTATTTCATGTTTGATTCTGGAGATGAGCTTTGTGGCCCTCTTTTCTCTGCTGTGCAGAGGTTTACGTGGTGCTTCCATTCTAATAAAATTTGCATGTGTCCACAAATCATCTGCAGGAGAACTGAAGCCTCACAGCTTTTTGTTTTGTCTGTTTGTTGTATGTGAAAACCTCTTCCCTGAAGTAAGGCAGTTCAGCAGCACAGACAGTTGCTCTCTCATCCCTCTCTTGGGTAATGACTGCAAACCATCCCCACACCAGAGTGGGCTTAAATGTGCCCATATGAGGCAAGCCTAGTCTTGGACAGCTTAAGAAAGATTTCTCCACAACAATTAACACTAACAGCAGTGTCAGTAATATATTTAGATTGTAATTAAAGAAATATTTATTTAAGGGAACTAAGTTGTTGGCACTATTATTTTAACATTTGAGCATTTTACCCCCGCAAAAACTAGGAAATCTGTAAATTGGTGTGGTATACAAGCCTCAGTCTGTGTTGAGGAGTCTCCCAGGGGGACAACAAATACCAGCCATGATATTCATTTATCACTGGATTCTACTATGTAGAGGGTTTTTTTTTTTTTTACTTCAGTTGTCTATATTGTTGTGGTTGAGCTCTTTGCCCAGGGAGACGAGAATGAAAGCACAGCCTGTGAGAGTTACACTGCCTAACACCACTAGTCCTTAACTGAAAAGTCAACTTAAACAAATCCGCACCACAGGCTTTTGATTTAGTTAATCTATGGTGTTACCTATGTACTTTTGATGTGTATCAAAGGGTGTGGGATGTGAGTCAACTGGAATTCAACCCATCAAGCTAACTGTCCTGTATTTTCGGAAGCCAAAGCGTGTTTTCTTGTTTTTTTGCCAAGTATATTCCCTAAAGCAGAAACTCGTCCTTGTTTGTTGATGTTGGTAGTGAATAAACGTTCATTCCACTCTGAGCATTAGCCCAAATTTATGCTCCTGTTTTGCCCATTTTAATCTTTAAAATTTACACCCTGTGACACTAAATGGGTGAGGGTGGGGGTAGAATCAGAGTGGTGAGAAAGCAGCATACACATGGGTATGTGTCTATGCCTTTGTGTGGAGGCTATGTAAAATACAGTCATGAGCAAATTTTTTGTGCTTGTAAGCAGTGGCTATGTATCTTCTGGTGGAGCCAAACGAGTGGCAGGAGGCTAGCTAACAATAGCTTGCTGTGAGTTTTCAACAAAAGATAAGTTGTCTACAATAAAGAGCTTAGCCATGTTGTTTTTTTTTCTTTTAGCCTCACTCATTGGTGGCTCAGAAGTTCAAACATCAAACTAAGTTAGCAAGAGTACATTGGATCATCATCTACATATGATTTGAAAAGACCACCAGTCATAATACTAAAGAAAGCATAAAGGTCCAGTGTCCTGCAAAATCATGAAAACTCACCATATTTTCTGGACTATATGTTAATATATGTTAATCCAGAATATAAGTCGCATCTGTCAAAAATTGCATCGTGAAGAGAAAAAAAAACATACATAAGTCACATTGGACTATAAGTTGCATGTACTGAGTGTTCTGATCGGGCGGTGGTTGCCTTGTATGAAGTACTAATACCAAGAGGGCCCACTGCGTCCCACCAAGGGGGTCTCGAACAAATCTGTCTTGCACAGACCTCCACTTTGTCTTCACTACCAGCCAACTGATATTTAATTGCTCTTCAGTCTCCTCCCGGCTGTTTTTTATTTTATATTTTTTGCATTTATTTGTCCCGGTGTCCAGGCAAAGTAACATCATGCAGATTTTTGCAATTTTTAACTAACTTGCAGAGCTTCTCCTCAAAAAGTTCAGCCATTATTATTTCTACTTCGTGTCTCACTAGAGTTATGTAATTGGTAGTAACAGCAGCACTGTCCACATGTTTCCAGTGATACTGCTCATTTGGCCCATATTAGCTTCATGGAAACATTCAGAAATACAGTTGAAATGAACGTAGAGCACAGACAGGACTTGCTTAATTTTCTTCATTGGAGTAAGAGTAACCTATGCTTTTGGCCAGTCCCTCACGAGCTTCTCACAAACTTATTTCAGCTTAAATAGTGCTGCATATTTTACTACATGCAGTTTGTTAGGATAGGATTTTCACTTTGAGGACATTTTGTTTATGTCTAGCCTAGCCGGGAGTGCCTGTTTGCAGCTGTAGACAGTAATGTTCTCCTGGGTTACTCCTGGGTTCATGTCAGTCGGTATGAATTAATTTATCAGGTCAAACTTTTTAAACCGTAAGCCTGGTAATTTTAACTCTTAAATGAGGTAACACTGGATAGATCTGTCCTGGTTGATGCTGCAGTGCTTGAAAAGGTTGTTTCCCAGTTTAGACCAGCAACATGCGATTTAGATCCTATCCCCACATCCTTTTTTAAACCTCTTTGAGTGATTTTAAAGATGATGTTATTAATATTGTAAATTATTCTCTTCAAACAGGGGTCTTTCCCACTACCTTTAAGGGTGAATCCCAATTCTACCCCTTCCCCTACCCCTTCCCTTTAGCCCCCTGTTTTGAGGGCCAAGAGGAAGGAGTGAAACACACAGCTGAGAAACAAGATGCCACTTGATTCCCGCTCTATTATCTCACAGAGCTGCTTGCTGGCTGTGACGTTAGCAGATGCAACAATAACCGTGGCCACAGCTGCAACAGCTTGCTTGTTATAATGACAATTTTAAAGTGTGACTGAGAACTAGAAACATGATAAGTATTTACTTGATGATAAAATAATTACTTATGATAGCGCTTCCTTCTGTCTTCCCTCTGCTTCGTGTCGAGGGGCACAATGTATTATGGGAAATTCTCATATCTCTTGGTTTCAAGTGAGGTCCTGTTCCGTCTTCATTTTTGAGGGCTGTGTAACCCTTTGTCTTCGCCCTATGGAGTATTGGGACCCAACTTCACTTGACGTGAACGCACAAAACCGAGGGGTAAGGGGTAAGACAAGGGCTAAGGGGTACAATTGGGATCAACCTTAAAATAGTCTGTGTTACCCATTCTGAAGAGAAATAACTTAGATTTTAGAACTTTTAGAACTTAAAATTTTAGAAAAGATTGTTTTTAATCAGTTAAATGATTTTATAACTTCTAAAATATCAGTGACACATTTCAGTCTGGTTTTAGAAAAAAATCCGCACAGAGACGGCACTGCTCAAAATCATAAGTGACCTCAGATTCAATATGAATAAGGAATTAATCTCTGTTTTAGTTCTGCTGGACCTGAGTGCAGTCTTTTGAGACACAATTGACCATTCAGTTCTTTTAAACAGACTTACAACCTCATTGGTATCTCTGATTCTAATTTTAACTGGTTTAAAATGTATCTCGATAGCAAGAAATTTTATGTATGAACTTATGAAATGGAATGTGGCATTCCCCAGGGCTCGATTTTAGGTCCAACACTTTTAATCTTTACATGTTACATTTAGGAGATGTCATCAGGAGACACGGAATTAACTTTCACAGCTATGCTGATGACACTCAGCCTTATATCACTGTGTCTCCTGATGACACAGAACCCATCAAATGCCCTTTTTAACTGTATTTTAGATGTCAAGTCCTGGGTGGCAGACAACTATTTGCAGCTCAACCATGACAAAACTCAGGTTTTAGTTATTGGTACACGTCACGAGAGGGAAAACAAAGAGCAAACGCAAAGCTTTGTCTTTTCATTCCCGCAAACAAGTTAAAATGTAGGTGTATCATTTAATTTCAACCTCAGTTTGGAGTCACATATCCAAGGTCTTACCAAAAAGGCCATTTATCATTTAAAACATTTCCAGAGTGCGCCTGTTTCTCTCTCAAGCTAATGCAGAGACTCTTATTCATGCTTTTATTACATGCAGAATTGAGAGCAATGCCCTCCTCTCTGGAATCCCAAAAAGAACAACTCTCAGCCTCAACTGCTTTTAATATTCAGCTGCACGCATGCTGATGAAGACCAGAAGCAGAGCCCACATTATCCCAATTTTAAAGTCTATGCATGACTTCCTGTATGTTTTAGAATAGATTTTAAGGTTCTTTTATTGATGTTTAAATCTCTTAATGATCTTGGTCTCTCTGATCTATCTGAGTTGCTTTTACCATATCAGCCCAGTATGGCCCTCAGGTCTTCATGCAGTGGTCCTTTAACAGTTCCCAAAGTTCGATCTAGGGATGTAACGGTTACCTGTAAAATGGTAAACCTTGGTAAAATTTCCCCTGGTAATCATTACCGTGCCCTATTAAAATTACCGTTATACCATGTTTGATTGCCACACTGTGTCAATAATTCACAGTGATGCTGCTCTTTGCTTGGAAAGCCGGAACTACATTTGCAGAGAGGGGTCCAGCTGCAGACCTCCACTCTCAGCCGGCCAACGGCTGCTCCAGTGTGAATCGGAAGCCACCTCCAACGTGAAACGGACATGATGTAAATATAATTATATAGCCCCCTTCACACCGGCGCGTTTGCGGCACCTCCAGTCATTTTAATGAGTGACGGGCGGCGGACGGGAAACAGTTTTAACCGCGGCAGTAGGACAGAGAAGCGGTTGGCGCCCACGTCAGCGCTCACAGATTTTGTCATAGAAATCATATACCTGTAATATACGTAATTACGTATATGTATAAAATACTTATTTTATACTTATGATATATGTATATAATGTCTATAGACTTTGCCCTGCCGCACAGAAACTTTCTAGCGGCAGCCGCCTGGCAGCAGCCAATCACATCTGAGTAGGGAGAGAACCTGGAAATAGCAGACTTCACGGGTCAAAACTAACATTAAATGAGCTCTACCAAACGGCTCTACCTTAATGTAAAGATAATCGGGAGAAAAACTTAGCATGAGACAGCTTTTCACTTAAGAATGTTTGAGGAGGGAGTGTTATGAAGGACTTCTGGGCTCTGCTGTGACATTCACCGAATCACCTCTCCGTCACTGCCGCCTCGGACTCTATGCTCGTTCCAGGGCGGCAGCAGACGCTTTAAAGACGCTTTATATTTAATGGACTCATCTGGCAGGGAGGCTGTTTTTGGGGATGTTGCCGAGTGGCGGTGTGAAGGGGTCTTAACTAATAAAACCTTGAATTGATCCTGCCTTTGTCCCCGTGTTACGGTTAAAACAGCAGTGACTGTAAACACAGAGGCTGTGATAGGACTGTCAAGCAAATAAAGCAATTTGGAAATGAAAATGCTTGAGATCATTACACCGAACAGAGATTACGCATTTTTAACTTTGTGTTTTTGCAATGCGACAGACTGACAATGTTTGGCCTCAGTGAGAGTCACTGGTTTTCCTACTCGAAATGGAGTAAAACTGCTCTAACTTCTGACGAAAGCTGCGGGCTGAGAGTGGAGTGAATTATAGGTGGTTTATCAGGATTTTCTGTGTAAATAATGTATAAAGATTGTAAATAACAGCATTAGTATTGGAGGTGTTCCTGCCGTTCTTTCACTGCTTATTTGCCGTTTATTCAGTGTATTTCATTGTAATAGATTGTCTTTTTCTGTCATAGTTTGTGTTTTATGGATTTAAGCAATCATAATTTGGAAATAGTAAATAAGGACATGTCGAGGAGATCTGCCGTGGAAAGGGGAGACCAGAGGAGAGTCATGAAGGAGGCTAATTGCCTCAGGGACTGTCGTTAGTAAAACAAAAAATAAATTACAAAAAAAAAAGGCCTGGACATGGTCTAATATAATGAGCTGTAACATGGACACTAATGCTGCAGGCAAACAAAAATGTGTGAGTGTATGTAAAATAGGTTACATTTATTTTTGGCCGTTCCAAAACTTTGAACGTGTTCATTTACAATTGTTTATGAAGAGAATCCTGTTTAAAGTAAACATCTGTTTTATTCTATTCTTGTAGGCAAATTACACACAGTTTATGCATTTATAACAAAATAATGACAAATACTTGCCAGAATTGTTTACTTTTGTTTCTAATGAAAAAAAAAGTTTAGACAAGTTTACTTAAAGGACATTTCCTGACACAATTATTGACAAAAAAGACAAAAGACCTGTTAAAATTATGATGTTAAAGGGGTTTAATGACTTCAAGACTGTGTTAAAGTACTGTTTGAACATTTTGAGCACGCTGCAACAATACAGTGATAATAATGATAACCATGATATTTTTGTTCACAATAACAGTGATATGAAATTTTCATATCGCTACATCCCTAGTTCGATCTGAAACATACAGTGAAACATCTTTCAATATTACTGACTGCCCCTTCTGTGGAGCAGTCTCCATGAAGACCTGAGAGCAGCACCGACTGTTCATATTTTTGAAGGCAAACTCAAGTCCAACTTTTTAGTCTGACCTTCAGCTGAATTTTGTTTTACTCTTTTAATCTGCATCACATGGGATTTGCTCCATTTTAGTTTCAGAGTTACTATTATATTTTTTACCACTTTTTTTTTTTTTTTTTTTTTACCAGTTTTTATCGATTTATTGTTTGGTTTAAAACAGTTTTATCTTAATCAACTTTTAGCACTTTATTTTAATTATATGTTTAGTCAGTTTAGTCTTGGAAGGCATACTTTATTTCTCCCTCACGGGAAATTCAGTTTTTTACACTCTGTTGTTGAGACATGCGTTTTACATACATAGTTTGAAATGCACATGCACATGTACAAACGGGTCCTATGATCATGCACTTGTTGGAATTATATACAAGCTAATGCTAACATTTGTCCAAAGATGTCAGTTTATGCTAACAGTTATTCAAACATATCATGTTAGGGCAGATCAGTTCAAACAAGTTTGTTCAACAGGTCAAATGTTTTATTAATTATAATGGTGCAGTCTCTGTTAGACAGGACTGTGGTTTCAGTTAAGATCTGGGGGGGCCAGTTTCCCCATTTCACATCCTGTAGTTGGTCCTGTGGTTTTGTGAAAATGCGAGAACTTTCGTTGAACTCTTGGTTGAACTTCTGCCTTAAGTCTCACCTTTATGTAGCCATTATGTTTATCTTTCTTGACAGACATAGCTTATGAAACCAGACATCATCTTACCACGTGATAAGTTGGTACTGCCCAAATCCTGATGTGTATAAGATCTTGTGTATGCTATTGTTCAATGCTTTTTTCCTGTACATCCCTGGCGAGGAGCAGAACTGAGCCCTCAGCAGCTGAGTATTTTTATTATATTTTGTATGGTCTCACATATTGTCAATAAATGGTTGGCTAACCGATCTAATCTGGACTTGTGCCTTCTTCCAAACTGAACATGAACTTCCAACAACTTGGTGACCCCGACATGATTAGGCTGAAAGGCCTGTCCGTATTGAGGACAACGATCGGTGGACTCGGAGGAATTCTGCACAGACAATTTAGAAAGTGGCCACTGAAGGTAAGCAGAAAACCTTTTGATATTTGATATCAGAATTTCTGCAATTGACAATTCCAAATTCAAAATTGTCTGTGTTTGAATGTCCTACGAGTGAGTATAATAATTTGACCAAATTTATTCTTTTCTCTCTAACTATCTCAAAAATGTACAGTATATTTTAATGCACTGAGTAAAATATGTGAGGCAATACGGACAGCATCAACTCATACAAGACGGGTATAGCCGGGCGTTGTGTGTTTGAAGGAGTGTAACTGTGTGATAAGAGAATCAGGCCTGAGGTTACACAGATGTGTCCTGAGAAGCATCCTTGTAGTGTTAAATAACAGACACCAGTATCCCAGCATTTTTTTTTTTTTCGCAGGGATATCTGGGGGTCGGTAGTAATCTGGGTGTGGTACCCAGTCCTGAATGAAGGTGACGACCTTCGAGGTTGCCCAGTCTATGGTGTAAGACGTAATAAGAATGCGGTATTCGTCCTCCAATAAGTAAAAGGTGTGGTACCTTGAGGTTGTCACATGGGTGCAAATGTGTGGGTGGCTTTTCAATCAGTTTTGATACATTGAGGTCATTTGTGGAGAGTGGACTGGAGATTAGAGATCCAGGAATTCCTCAAAGCAAACTGACTATCAGAGGTACAGAGAGCGTATTCCTTTGCCCCTGAATGACAACCCACTACAGTGGTGGAAAGCACAGGTGGACCTACCACCACTGTCAGCTCTTGCAAAAAATACCTCTGTATACCAGCCACCAGAGTGGCATCAGAGAGAGTATTCAGCACTGCAGGAGACATTGTTTCAGCACCACGCAGTGTACTGCGACATGATCATGTTGATCAGTTAATCTTTCTCAAAAAGAATCTTGAGAAACAAAGGCATTCATGAACTTTTCACTGTTTGTGAGATTATGACAAGTTCGAGTTGTTTTGCACATAATATATGCTGTGAAAGTTATGTTTTGCACAAGTATAGTTAAATGAAAGAAAGTGAGTGTGCAAAAATGCATTCAGGTTTTGTCTCACAGAGGGCCAAAAACAAGATATGAATGATTGATATAATAAAAAAAAGAGTAATATTGTGCTCCTGTCCTGCTTTATTCTCCACTGTTTGTAGAGATTTTGTATTGGTCATAGTGTTAAAGACCTAGATGTACACAGTTCACATCAGCTGCTGTTTAGTTTACTTTGTGGACTTACTGTATCTTGCACTTTTGTTACTGTGGTGTCACAACACCTAAATCTTGATGCTCAGCTTGCTTAGGGCTCTCTATAATATTACTGCTACCTGAGCAAACATCACTTCAAAACAAAGTTATTCAGGAATATTTTGTTTTCATCCTCCTTTGTATATTTTTTTTTATCTATGTTGTACCATTTGTAAACATTGAATAGTTGTAAATGTTGAAAAGCATTATTGCACCTAAGTGGTCAAAGTTAATATTTTTCATGTAATGCAGAAACAGCTTGTTTGATCTGTTTCTATTTGAAAAATAAACAGAATGACATTGTTCCGACCTCATGCATTACTTTAATTTTTTTCACCACAGATAGATTTAAAGTGCATCACATCGTACCGCATAGCATCAAATCATAATTAAAATGTATCCTTGGTGGATCATATCATAAGACGTATATAGATTTGTATAGGATCGCCACATAAGAGAGAAATGCACACCCCTAATATATATATATATATGTATGTATGTATGTATGTATGTGTGTGTATGTATATATATATATATATATATATATACACACACACACACACGTATATATATATATATATATATATATATATATATATATATGTATATATATATATAGATAGATATATAGATATATAGATATATAGATATATATATATATATACATACATATATACATATATATATATATATATACACACACATATATATATATGTATGTATGTATGTATGTATGTATGTATGTATGTGTATATATATAGATATAGATATATTTCCTATAACATTTGTAGGGTAGTGGAGATGAGCAGTTTTTGCGAGCAGTGAATCTTTGAGTTATCTTTTATAAGATAGTGCTGACAGTATGACAGCTAAAAACAGCAACAGCAAAAATATGACTGTATTTTCAGATAGAGCTTGAAAGTGATCGGGACTGAACAGCAGTTTTGGCACTTTTCTGACATGCAACTGGCATGAAATCACTCAGTTCTGTGGATAGTGGGAGGACCTGCTGTTTTTAATAGACAATAACGTATGTTAGCTGTTAATTACTGCAGAAATGCATTGTTGAGCGACTAAAGTCTCAAGGAGCATCATTAACACTGCACAAGAAATCGTCACTCGGTCCATCAGATGAATCAGGTGTCCTTAACAAGAGCCAAACAGAAAATAACAGACATAGCCCAGTTTCAAATAGTTGCTGCCCAGAAGTCAGCATGTGCATCAGCTGTTAACAGCGAGGCTCAAAATACGAAAAATGAACACTGTCCAGCAAGACAATTTGACAGTCTTTCCAGGGACTATGACTGACATTTGAGAGATGAAACTGGTCGGCAACGAGTGGTCAGTCCAAGACAAATGGCTGTAAAGGCTTGCATGACAGTGAAGACAATCTGATAACTGGTGTGTGTGTGGCTGGAACTTTAGCATGCTGGGCTTATTGCACAAGATGAACTGCAGGTATGCTCAAGATCACAGGTGAGTGGAGTTTGCCTGATGAGATGGGAGGGGAAAGGAGAATACTGGGGCTGCAGTTGAATAGTGCTTTTTCCTTAGGAAGGTACCAAACTGAATGAAATATTCCGGAAGTAGTTTGTGAGAAGAGCTGTTAGAACAGTATAAATGCTTAGGTAAGATGGCTCAGTGCTTCCTTTAGCACCTCCTTTAGTATAGGATACACCCGACCAGCCTTTACAAAAGGAAAAGAGATTATTCTGTCCCACAATTCTTTGTGGAAACAGCATAAACATAATCCGACTGCTTCTGAATTCAACTGAATAATGACGAGCAAAGCATGCAGACCATGTAACTTACCACAGCTGTTTGATCCTTTCAAAAGTGTAACAAACGCGCCTTAGCTTTCCAGTAGTCTGGTTCTTTGACTAGAACAGGATACAAGACATTTGATGTTGGTTACGTTTCCAACATTGTTCGATATTAATAATTTGTACACTAGATTGTGGGCTTAGTAATTTATGCCTTTATTTCATTCAGTTACCATTTATTTTCATGCACTGATTGGTGTTCATGTTGATAATGAGAGGACAGATTTCTTTAAATTCTTACTTCCAACATCGGTAATGCAGATGTAATTTTTAATGGGTTGTTAATCTTAAAATGTCTGAAAAGGAAAAGTGTCAGGATACACAAGCACTTCTAAGATACATCTTTTGTAGCCCATCTTCAGTAAATTGTAGTTTTAACGTAACATCCGTGAAAATGTGGCTGGATTCTCTCTGCACGGCTGTTTTCCTTTCCTTAGTCTTTCTGTATTCTCCTTTTCTCCTTTCCTCATCCTAATGACATTCTCCATTGGGATTAAGGAAAAGTGGTTAGGAAAGGGCTTAGGATGTGACCATCCGACCATAGCCTGTGACATCTAAAGCATTGTTGAAATGGTCTTCTCCACAGCTATAGATAATCAACTAAATCAACCAGTTTTGATTAAAACAGTAAAGAAAAACAAGCTTGATCTATGGAGTAACAAACAGCATTTTAAGAAACTTCTGATGGACAGTAAATTTCAAAATGTCACCCAAAAGGATGACAAAGGGTTTTTAGCCCCCCTCGTGTTAGTATCATTTGTTAATTGCACTTGTTGTTTAAGCATTTTTGCATATTTTGACATTTATAATTAGATTTCATTGATTTTATAGCAGTTTATGTCTCAAAACATTCTAAGTGTGGTGCAGTCCTACTTTTGTTGTCTTATTGCAATATTTGCTTGCAGTGGTGGCCAATAAGAACATTGGATGTGTTCATGAATATGTTATTTGCCTGGTTATTTTGTAGTTCAATAAATGCTACAGCAAATTTATTTGGATAAACAATCAGGTATTAACTGTGGAGATTGTACATTGAATTTTCTGTACTTGAAGAAATTATATTTTAGCTTTCACTGAGTGGCTTTTGTTCCTGTATGTGAAGTTGGCTTCTGTCTATTTTGCAATAAGGCTAAAAAAAATATTGAAGCACAATTTTTTGAATATTTGCTTGACAGCAGATTAGCTACACTTAAACAGCACCGTTGAGCATTTAAACCTTTATAAGTTCATACAAGTAGGTAAATCATAAGTAACATAACGTATTTGTCAATGGCTCTCAGGCCAAGTCTTGGCAAAAGAAACTGCAACATATCTTTTTATTAAGATTTAAACAACCAGAAGGTATTAAATTTTACTTCAGTTACTTACCTGGTTATGTGCATCAGAGGATGTATATTTGACTCTGCCCTTACTAATGTTTTAAGAGCCAACAAGGCTTTTCTTGTCCATTGCATCAGCTTTTTTGACATTCCAGCTGCACCTTGTGGAGGAAAGAAACTTGGTATCTTTTTGAAAGTAGATATAGCATAACTCAAATATCAAGATCATGTCTGTGAGTCTCTTCTGCAGACATTGTTAAGTCTATGTACTTTTCTTTCTTCTAGTTGATGTGACAAGGCTGTCTTCCCATAATGTGGCTCCCTGCTGCTCAATAGACGGCAGACCAAGGGCAGGACTGAATAATGCAGCAAAATGAAGCCAAGCAGATTACTGAGGTAGAAACATAGATATAAGAGCATGGAGTGAAATATTCGCAGGAGACGTCACTATAAAACAAAAAGTTGTTTCCAACTGGGCAGTGAAGTAGATTTCAAACCATGCTATGACTGTCATAAATTCAAAGTGATTCAAGCATGCAAATTTAGTTTGAGTAAATCAAAAGCACAGTATATTTTAACCCAAAGGTTGAATTATGTTTAATTCTAGAGGCAGGTTATGGAGATGTGGGCTTGCTGCTGCTCACATTGGCTTACAGCGGTGTTTTAAAGGTCTGGTAGATTATTTGAATTTCAGATTCCATAAATCACTCATGATCAGTTTGCAGAACTGTAGCATTAGGACATATTACATTATGACTTCTAATAGAATGAGGCACTTGTTCAAAGTTTTGAATGATATTTTAAACTGGACATGCCAAAGTGTTACATTGGATGAGAGGGATTTTAGGTGGAGTATTTGCATGAGCAGATTTACACAAATTAAATAGAAAAAAAAAAAACAGAAAAAAACCCAGACACACCAGGACAAGGGACCTTTATTTAAATTTAACACGTCAGAACACTACACATTAAGTGCTTTTTATTTTGTGAGCTGTTGCAGTAGATGTGTTTGATTTAAGTATTTGAAAGAGCTTGATGAATTTTTGTAGGTCAAAACAGAAATTAAAAACAAAAAGAAAGAAAAACACTCCAAATATTGCAAAGGCTGCACCTAAGGCTGCCCTGTTTCAACTCAAGTTTTAGATGCCCGAGGGGTGGGGGGAGCCTAACTGAGCCCAAGTCCATAGGTGAGGGGTCAAGAGAGTTGAGCCAAGAAAACTGAGAACTAGCAGCTGACCTCTGGTTTTAACGTCTCTGTAAACATAGGTGTTGTTGAGGAGGCAGGGGCTGTATGAACTCTGCAACAGAGAGTTTTACCTTAAAGAGACTGTGAGGAGTTTTTAAATAATTACAAAAAAGTCTCACTTTTAGATATATGCCTGATTGAAATACGCACTTATCAATGACTTTTATAGCATCTAAATAGGTTATCTATAAATGCTATTCCTTAGCCTCCCGGTTGGGTCATACAGGGCTGGACTGGCCTGGATACTCAACTTCGGGGAACCAGACAATTAAAACTAGAGCAAATTTATATTATTTTATTATTTATATTACACGTCTGAGAGCGCCGGGCTGTAAGTAGCGATATATAGCCGTCTACAACTACGATAATAACTTTTCCCCGCATTGCTTGTCGTCACATATCAAAAACTACCGCTACGTAACTAGAAAGAGATACATTACCTCGTCGCTTTGCATCCTGTAAGTTGTTGAAAAAGAACTTGTAAAGCAATGCAGAGTTCCGACAAAGATCCATGCTGCATTTACCACAACAAACAAACACATTTGGCTTCACGTCTCCGGTGCGTTCAGGTTGGAGTCAGAAGTAGGAATTTTGAGCTTCGAGTGGGAAACTAAAACTGGAACGTCCCCCGAAGTCTGAATTTCCTACTGGGAACTCGGTGAAACCTCGCCACCCCGAGGTGTCAATGGAAGATGGATGCCCCCAGTGTGAACAGTTATTTAGCTCCTGTAATAATCAATTTATTTGCACTTCTGACTGGGGTGTGTCACTCTAGATCAGCTGTAAACATAGTATTGTTAGATTTATATTTACAAAAATGCTGCCATAGTGATAATCACATTCTTCATACAACAACGCAGGGCGTGCTAACAACAGCTAACAATAGCCTGGTAGATCGGCATGTTTTTTTCTGACTTCAACTGGAACCCCAAGATGATGTCACTCCCAGTTCCGAGGTCACTGGAACGCAGCATTACGCCGGCGATAAATTCTCCTCATAGCACCTTTAAGGTATAACAGTCAAAATACTCTTCGACACACATATTAACTTGGGTTTTTCTGAAGCTTTGTTTCAACTAAGGTTTGGCCATTTTTACCTTCTCTACTTTATTAGCTCTCAAAACTTTCATGGGTGAAGAGTGACTGGTTTATGTTAATCATGAAATTTATTCATTCGATAATTGAAATATTGTTTTATAGGGCTCAATGGTATGACACAACCTGTGGCAGGCTGGTGCTGAAGATTTTAAGGGGGGCACAGCTTTGGAGGAAACAAACCAAAAAGGCACTCCATACTACAGTAAAAAAAAAAAAAAAAAACTTAAGACAAAACAGAATCACAATGCAGCCTACTTCTGCACTATTTGTACAGAGATTTTGCCCTACTTTCCTTCTAGGCTGCAAATTTCCCAGTGACCCTCCGATTGGAGTCCATCATCTCTGTCTCTTTTCCATTGACAGCATGGCCAGTGCATTCAGCCTGTCCTGGTTCATGGTGTTCCTCAGGAAAGTTTTGATTCTTTTTAAGTTTGAGAAGCACCTCAGATTCTGCAGTGGTCATGGGTTTGGTGATGAGGATCTTTAGCAGAGTGACAGTCTCTGAAATACTTCTCCAAGATCCTGTTCCATGACCATCTGGATAAGGTTCACTGCACCACAAAAGGCCTTGAACTCCTCCTTGCTGTAGGTTAAGACTGAGCTCTGTCCTTAGATTGTTCCTGTTGAGTATTAGTTAGGCCTTCAAAGAGGGCATCTTCAGGAAACATGGCATGGTACTGTGTTAACCTGTGACCCTGCAGCAAAGTGGCACTGATGAGATGGTCAGTGAAGTAGAATCGTTCCCTCAATGTGGTGTAGAGCTACAGAAGAAGAAGAAGAATTACATCAAAAGTTTCAGTGTTTATTGAAAAAAAAACACCCAAAGTGTAACCTGCTCCCAGAAAATAAAGCTGTAATTTATGCCACTTTCACCATGTTAAGAACAATTCTTATGCCAGCTGAACAGTGTCGTATTTTAAGCATGTCTCATGTCTCATGGCTCAAGATATAAACACAAACAGAATCTTATGTACCAATGAAATGTGTAAGATGTAAGAATTTATTGGTGGGGTTATATTCACTGTGAAACACTGAAGTTGTAAAGAATGTGTTGTTTACACTTTTGGGACACTGCTACTGCACTGCTATTTAATGGGCAGTGCAATAAACCTCTGCAATTTCTGGATTTGTGTATAATATTAAAATTACATTTTGTCATATCTGTAGTATGTTTCTTTGAACTTCAGACTTTGTGTGTATCTATTTTTACTCTTCATTAGTTTGCATTGTTCCTGCTTTGCCATGATTTTGAAAAACATGTTATAGGCCCCTTTCTATAATATTTTCAACAAAATAATGTACCAATTTTGTTCACTAAAGAGAAAATTAATTTTATAGTGGGGTAAAGACAAACTCAGCCGCACATTAAAAGCCCCAATTCCTTCTAAAATTGTGGTATTTTCGTAAAATATGCAAGAATTAAAAAAACTATAAAGATTTTTTAGAACTTAAGTCTGCAAAAGGACAATGTTCTACTGAACAAAGAATTAATCCTCTTGGCAAATTCAGTTTGTGACTCCATATCTATAGTTTAGAACCATGTGTGACATAAAATAGAAAACTTTACCCCTGAATTATGTTATGTCCACTCGGTAAGACACACCCTAATCTAATCTTCAGTGTCCTCAGTGCCTCTAACTGATTTTTTTTTCTCCAATGCAAACTCACTTCTTCTGCGATTCTCTGTTCTCTGAGGCGATTAACCGAAGCCTCTTTGGTGCATGGGAACCCCGATCCATTCCCCACACAGTAGGTTGGTCATTCTCTAAAAATGGTAGCTTTCCTGTCCCTGCACTATTCACTAGGAAATATCGCTCAAAGTTTTACACAATGACCCACAATACACATTTTTTTTGTCACTGAAGTGTGTTGTTGTTTTTAAACCATATATTAGACAGTTTTTATGCACAATATTTTAAATTTATCTTGAAGAGCATGGTTCGTGCCATAAATCTGGCATGCCTCTTGTTTAAAAGATTATGGTATGAAGCAAAGTGTCATAATTATTTTGTATTATACTCGAAACAAGAAAATATAAATAAATAATTTTAAAAAGTTTACAAAAAACAGCTGTCCCTTGATTTCATGTCTCTGGTGTTACTATTTGTAAAAATATTTATTTTGAAAAACTGCTGCATTCCTGTAATCATCCTTCTGTGTCAAGAGGTCATCGGAGGCATGTCCATTTTGAAGAGCACATGGCAAGTCAGCATCTTCCCTTCATCTGTTGGCATAGACCGCGGAACGTGTTTGAACAAGGGGGGGCCAAAATCGCAAGGGGGGGGTCACCGAAATTTTCGGTCAGACATGATGCGTAGCCGAGGCTATAGACTACACTATACACGCGCACACACGTAATGCCATCATCTACCAGGCTATTGTTAGCTGTTGTTAGCACGCTGTGTCTGCATTGTTGTATGAAGAATGTGATTATCACTATGGCAGCATTTTTGTAAATACAAATCTAACAATACTATTGTAAGGTTCAGAAATGAATGAGAATTTATCCTGAGGAATATCAGGTTTAACATTAAAAGTAAACTCAAAGTTAATTCGTTTATTTAAGTTAATTTGTTAAAATATATATTTACATTTATGTTTACAGAATTATTATTTACACATTTTGATATTCTCATTCGTGTTGTGCAGACAACTGAATTGATGTGTTGAATCTGCTTTTCTCATCCACTGCATTTGCTTCTCTAAATCCTGCTAGCTCCTGATTGGTCAGTTTTAGTCAGGTGACAGAATGTGTCAGGAAGTGCTGTTGTGGTAACTGCCGTGTGAGAAGTAAAAACGCTGTTCATGAAGAAATCCTTCTCCATCCTGCTCTCTCATTTCATTAAGAGTGTTCCATCCACCACCAACGAACCCTCACGTTACACTATGTATACATCTGATCTAGAGCGACACACCCCAGTCAGAAGTGCAAATAAATTGATTATTACAGGAGCTAAATAACTGTTCACACGGGGGGCATCCATCTTCGATTGTCAACTCGGGGGTGGCGAGGTTTCACCGAGTTCCCAGTAGGAAATTCAGACTTCGGGGGACGTTCCAGTTTTAGTTTCCCGCTCGGAGCTCAAAATTCCTAATTCTGACTACAACTTGAACGCACCGGAGACGTGAAGCCAAATGTGTTTGTTTGTTGTGGTGAATGGCTGCAGCATGGATCTTTGTCGGAACTCTGCATTGCTTTACAAGTTATTTTTCAACAACTTACAGGATGCAAAGCCACGAGGTAATGTATCTCTTTCTAGTTACGTAGTGGTTGTTTTTGATGTGTGACAACAAGCAATGCGGGGAAAAGTTATTATCGTAGTTGTAGACGGCTATATATCGCTACTTACAGCCCGGCGCTCTCAGGCGTGTAATATAAATAATAAAATAATATAAATTTGCTCTTGTTTTAATTGTCTTGTTCCTGAAGTTGAGTATCCAGGCCAGTCCAGCCCTGTACGACCCGACCAGGAGGCTAAAGAATAGCATTTATAGATAATTTTATGAATTAACTAGTAATTTCTTGGGTTACCTTAGAGTGTCACTGGTGTTACGGAGTTTATATGGGAATTTTATGAATTAACTAGTAATTTCATGCGAAGCTACCTTAGAGTGTCACTGGTGTTACGGAGTTTATAGTAAGGGGAAAGGGAATTTGATTAAAATAATTGATCAAATTGTAAGATTAGCTGATGTATTAATAAATGAAGAAGTGTGTTTTGATTAAGGCCATCTAGCCTGGAACTATGTTACTGGTGTTACTGTCACTGGTGACATCTCCTGTTGTGCCATTTCCTTCATATTGTGTCATGGTGTTACCGTATGGCAAATTGGTGTTCTGGCATCAGAGTTGCTAAAATTATTTGAATATGTTTTTGGTTTTGTTTTTGTTTTTTACATTTAGCTAACTTGTGCAACATTCATTGGTAAACATTTTAAGGATTAAATATTTAAAATTTGAAGACTCAATGCCAATTAATTCTGAAGTTATGCAAACAAGTAAATGACATAAATTTAAAAATGTCTCCTTATAACTATGTACAAGCACATTTATACTAAATTAATACTTATTTCTAAAAAAATATCTTAAAATGTCATTAACATTTGCTTTCTTTGATTAAATATGAAAATTAAATTATTTAGTCCATTTACGTCCTAGGAAGCCTGAATTCTTATTTAAACATTGGTAACACCAGAGACAAAAAGGAAGAACAAGCATTTTTTTGTATATATAATGTAATTAAATATAAAATTACATTAAGCTCGAATTTATGTTGTTTTGTAATGGTTAGATGCTAACTATTTGGGACTATGTTTTAATTATTGAATAAGAGTATATAAGTAAAACATGAAATTGATTACAGGAGGCAATGATAAGCTCTGAACTGATTGGTTACCCAAACAATGAGGACAGATGGGTTGCAAATTGTCTTTCAGACTTTCGAAACAGTTAACATGTCTGCTTGTGATGAGCACAAAAATAACCTCATGTGCGCTGAGGCTGGGTAGCTCTTACAAAATAAACCCCCAAGAAATCCAAAATATTGTTTACAGGGGCATTTTCATTAAAAGTGTGACAGTCCTTTCTCCACAAAATGAGTATTGAAAAGTGTCATGTCTTCTGTTTGCCAAACTCCATCTAACAACATTAAAAGCAAATAAAGTGGCATTTTTAGGGAAATAGAACTTACCTTAAACACTCAAAGGAGCAGCATTGGCCTTTTTTCCACCATTGAATACAGACACTGTGTGATGAGTAATATCTAGACTGTGGCCCTCTTTCCCGACCAAGAACAGCAAAGCCAGATTGTCTTATGTCTTGTAATATTATCCTGTAAGATTATCCTGTTGTCTGAGGCGTGTTCAGAATGAAGTTGTCCCAGTTACCTGCTCTGAAAGGACTTGGGCAGACAATTGTAAATCTTACATTTGTTCAACATTTACGAAGATCTTAATGCAAGTGGGGAAAGCCGACGACTCCTGAGTCATGACTCAGTGAATTGTGACATGGAACGGATAGCCAATAAAGAAGCGAGCTGACACAGGAACAAGGGAGTAGGTATGTATAAAACAAGCACGACCTGAGCATTAGCTTGTTGGACCTTAAAAATGTCTCCAGGATTATTTCCAGTCCTTTCTATTAGTTTGGGGTTTGTCTGTAAAAAATAGTGCCAAGCTCACCATCATTCCTTCTTCTCCAATGTCCTCTTCCATGTTACATGTTGTGTTATCTGGTTGTTGCTATTTTTCTTCTTCCTTTTGTTGCTATGTTTCTTCTTTATGATTACATTTGATCAAGCAAGATTTCTGGCTTGGAGAACTAGATTCTAGATCTGGGGTGGGACAGAATTGTTATGTTTGTGGTTTGCTGTGTTAAGATTATAAGAGCACACCACACAAGGTTGAATCAAAACTGTTCAATGCCTATTTTTTTTTTATCTTTATGTGTGAGGTCTCTAACAGGTTAAAAATATCTTTAGATTTAGACAATCCTCATGTGTGTACCAAGCTTAAGCATGGTAAACTGATGCCCCTAAACAGCAAAATAGCACATCACTATAGCCATTAAGAAATTGTAATGTACTAATTCAAGACCATAATCTTAAAGTTATTACCACAACATGTCAACGTCCATAGAAATGATAGTGTGTTGCTTTTAGCTCAGGTGCTCTCAAATTTTTTCATAGCGGGTCTTGACTACAGCTCTCAGGTGCTCTCTAAAATAAAGATAGCTTCCAGTGTACACATCAAGACTTTATTGTTCTGCCAGCATGGGATAAGTAGCTTCACAAAGGAAGCCATCCGTTTGCAGTGTGAAGCAATCAGTCTCTATCATGTCTTTGTGAGAAGCTGATCAAATATTAAAATGTTTTTGCCAAAAATGACACTGCACCATGCTGAACAGTTTTTTCTACCATCTACTGTCAACACTATAACAGAGTGATATCTCTAAAAGTTTGTAATGATGTCAGCGAAACTTCCAAATGACCTTTGCACAAAGCTTTACAAGGCATATATTGTCACTTAAGCTTGCCGTGGCATATAAATGGCACATTTAGAGTGAATTAACGTCTTGAGCTGTTTTTAATGTCACATTTGCTTCACTGTGACCTTGCATGAAACATTTCCTTCTCACCCCACTTTGATGATAGACTGCTGCGTTTTGGTTTATGAGGATTTCATGCTCATCTCCTCACTCGTATGTTATACCAGGTGGCAATCTGACAAGTCAACGATTTTATCCCCATTTTTCAGACATGCCATCCCTATAGCTTTGAATGAATATTTGCTGAGGTTTTCCCTTCCTCCACTAAACTGTAGCTGTTATACTTTTCAATCTCTGACTTTCAATGATAACTTTGACAAATGCATAAAAGGATGAAGCATCCGAAAGGATGCCTGAATGTATCAGTGTATGTTGCTTAAGTAGTCTGCATATGTTAGAAGAGCTTTGTGTTCACATAAGACCCTTTTTTTTTAAGTGAAATGAGAAAGTGATTTTGATGACTTCCGTAGTACAACAGGAACAAAGGAATTGTCAGAGGCTGGGGTGCATATAATTTTGGATTCAACATGCCTCTCACTAGCATTATGCCATCTGGAAGTGTTTGGGAAATGCTGCAAGGCACATGCAGTATATTCAGCAGATATGCATAGAATATATATTATATATTATATTTTATATGTATCCGTTCATAGCCTTTAATTGCCCGCATTAAGATGCTTTGTCAGCGCAGTCAGCCTGGCAGCAGCAGCCAATCACGTCTGAGTAGGGAGAGAACCTGGAAATAGCAGACGTCACGGGTCAAAACTAACATTAAATGAGCTCTACCAAGCGGCTCTACCTTAATGTAAAGATAATCGGGAGAAAAACTTGGCATGAGACAGCATTTCACTTAAGAATGTTTGAGAAGGGAGTGTTATGAAGGACTTTTGGGCTCTGCTGTGACATTCACCGAATCACCTCTCCTTCACTGCCGCCTTGGACTCTATGCTCATTCCAGGGCGGCAGCAGATGCTTTAAAAATGGTTTATATTTAATGGATTCATCTGGCAGGGAGGCTGTTTTTGGGGATGTTGCCGCACGGTGGTGTGAAGGGGTCTTAAGTAATAAAACCTTGAATTGATCCTGCCTTTGTCCCCGTGTTACGGTTAAAACAGCAGTGACTGTAAACCCAGAGGCTGTGATATACTGGTAAAAATAATGTTTTATCCCAAAAGTGTAAACAACACAATATTTACCTCTTAAGTGTTTCACAGAGATTATAACCCCACCAATAAATTCTTATATCTTACAAATTTCATTGGTACATAAGATTCTGTTTGTGTTTAAAGTCTTGAGCCATGAAACATGAGACATGCATAAAATAAGACACTGTTCAGCTGGCATAAGAATTGTTCCTAACATGGTGAAAGTGATATAAATTATAGCCAACAGCTGCTCAGTGTGAATCGGAACCCACCTCCAGCATGAGATGGACATGGTGTAATAAATATAACTTATGTATATTGCTATCACCACAGGTCTGCGATGTGCTACTCATCATTTTAATCATCAATGCGTATAGACCCGGAAACAGTTTTAACAGACAGTAGGACACACGTCAAGCGCACACATAGATTTTGTCATAGAAATCATATACCTATATATATATACATATATATAGAATATATATTATATACTATATGTATATAATGTCTATAGAAAAACCTTCTGTTAAGCAGCAGGAAATCTGAAATGTGGATCCTAAGTCTCATGATGAATAACAGCAAATCCACACGAAGTGCTGCCGGGTGTGAGGGCAAAAGAAGGGAGTTAAGAGGAGACAAGTGGACTAGAATAATAACTAAAGTTAGGGACAGGTTCATGTACCATCAACCTGTCGTCTGATTTATTAGAGGGTACTTAACAAGACTTAACAACTTAACAAGAATCAAAACTTTCCCGAGAAACATCATGAACCAGGACAGCATTTCACTTAAGAATGTTTGAGAAGGAGTGTTATGAAGGACTTTTGGGCTTCCTTTCACTGCCGTTGGACTCTATGCTCATTCCAGGGCGGCAGCAGATGCTTTAAAAATGGTTTATATTTAATGGATTCATCTGGCAGCCACCACTGATTATATATGTTTACCTACATCTTTGCATAAATATGAATCAATAATATTAAGCATATGGCTTCAACTTGCTGTATTGTAAAGTGCCTTGAGTGCATGGAGTGACTTGTGATGAAGTAGTGCTATACAAATAAAGATTGATTGATTGGTTAATGATTGGTTGATGGAGCATTTCCCATTTCCAGGGTTTCTTTACACTATTCTCATGCAACAGTCTTTTTTCTACATATACAGCTTTTCAAAAAAGGTTATTAGCTGTAATTCTAATGAAGGGACCACTGAACTTATAGCTAGGGTCGGTAATTAAAAAAAAAAATAGCATGAATTTGAATGTAGCATCTCCTCAGGGCTCCATATAGCCTCTCCCACCCCTTCTCTAAATGACGCCCCCCGCTCACATGCACGAGCGCCGCTGATTCACAACAGGAAGACTGATTCAACTCCAAACCGGCCCCCAGCATGTTTTTGTTTTACACTACACCAAGTCATGTCTCAGTCAGTGGTAAGAAAACACCCAAACATTATCATAGCAAAGTTAAAACAAACAAGTAAACATGGAAAGTTAGTTAGTACTGCCCGATGTTGATCGGGGTATAGATAGTTCCTCTGCCATTCTCCAAATAGCTGTCAAGTCTCCAGTTTTGGCCATGAAACCGTGTTTCCGTATTTTATCCTCTTTCCCGACGTCCTCCCATATCAGTATTCTCCTGTAAATTTCCCGTGTGATGATATAATAATAAAAAACGTTCCTCTGCCTCTCCAAACTGAACTCTGTCTCTAGCATGAATAGCAATGCTCCAAAATGATGGATGCCAACCGCCGTACAACCGAAGAAGAAGAAAAGCCCTGTGAGAACGTCCACCTGCAGTAGCCTGGGTGGCAGCTGTTGTGAGATTAAGGCCAACAACCAAAAAAAATCAAAGTGTTTATTTTAGATTTCTTGTACACCTGTCTTAAAATGTGAGGGATACTGGAGCTTGGTTGGGGTTGTGGGACGGCTCCATAACTTGACAGGTAAGCATTCTCCAGCGGACTCGGATCCCTCTCAGCTCAGCTACATTGAATCAGGGTCAGGGCACTCCAGTGAAATGTATGCGCAGGAAGCGGGCAGAGCAGCAACAGGATTTGATTGGTTTAAAATGTGGGCTACAAAGATGTGATGTGGTTGGTGTTTTCCCAGGTTTATTCCTGCTGTAGATGGCGGACATTTTCCTCTCTGTTTTAAGAACACATTATGAATTGATTGCCATTGGATCATAAAGATCATTTTAACCAGTATTACAAAAAGTGTATCTAAATCAGATTACAACCCTTGCTTTAAGTGAATGCTTTTATTTTACTTCTACATATGTGATAATGTATAGCAGCGCTAAAGATCACCTTTTATACAGAAGACACAGTCAAATAATTTGAAAATATGAAAGCCATGTTGATGTTTTCTCAGCTCACAGCTAACCCTCCTGCAATGTCACAGCCCTGACCAAGGCGACTACGTTGCTTATTGCTCGATCATCAAAGTTGAAAAAGTTTATCTTGTCGCACAATGTCGCCTGTGACTGTGCACCAATCAGTGTTGTGTGGGTGTGTTGCGGTACACGTGACAGACCATTTTTATTCTGGTTCACAGTTACAATCCATGTCTGTGTGGGAAACATTAGTTATTGAGTACATTTGTCCTAGATGGCCTGCAGAGAACTTGATGCCAGGGCCATCAGCTGCTGTGTATTGTGGTTGATAGGTCAGTGAAAAGGGGACAGTTGGAACTAGAAAAGCACTCAGAGAGCGCAGACCTCCGCCAGGGCCACAGTCCTTAGCCATATTGTGATTTTGACCATAAATATTAGTCCTACCTTTATTTCATCAAAATATTTAGATTCCTTGACCATAAAAACATCATTAGCAACTGGATTTAGGTTAGTAGTTATTCACAGAAATCACATTTTTTGCCATGGCGGCCAGACGCTGATCCGGATCAACACCAAAATCCAATCAGTTCTTCCTTTTCCCATGCTGAACATTTCCTGAAAATTTCATCAAAATCCATCCATAGCTTTTTGAGTTATTTTGTTCACAGACAGACGGACAGACAAACAAACTCCTGAAAACGTAACCTCCTTGGTGGAGGTAAATATAATCAATGTGTAAAACGAGCAGACGTGACGTAACAAATGGCAACAGGCAATGGTTACAGAAATAAGGTATTTATGGACATGCGACGCAACTTAAGTGGGCAACACCATAATGGTCGCAAAGTCATGTTTGTTGTGAATGCAGCTTTAAACATTCAAATCTGTGCCTTTTTCTAGTGAAAAATATTGTCTTGTGTACTATAACACACAATTACAGACAATGATTAAGTATGCTGAAAAATATGTTAACCTGCCAGTTGCTCTTTAAGTTCTGCAGTCAGAGCTTTAACAGGTATTCAGTTGAGAGCCCTACGTTTAAGTCATTCCATGTTTGGCGGCAAGTCTTCTCCTCCTGCACTGATAAGGTTTGTGAATCCCACATGGGACTTGTTGTTCCATCATGGCCAATGCACCTGCAGTATTCAAAGACATTTAGCTGTGGGGGCAGTCAGGTGTAAGAGGTTGGACCTGAAAAGTCTGATGTGTATAAGCAAGACAATGGCTGACCTTGGCCTCTCTGTGTGAGCTGTTTGGCAAGGAATATGCACCACGGTGAATGCTAATGAGGATGAGCATGGAACAGAACAAGCTACCTGGAACACAGTCGCTGTTCTCTCTTAGGTACCTGCTTTAGCATTCCACACACTCCTGTGCTGTGCTCTAATATTGCCCTTGTTTTCTGATAAAAGGATTTTAGTCCATAAAAGGATGTGGACAAGTGCATAATTCGAGCAGAAAAGTAAGGCAGTAGGTGGACTGAACAAGAGATGGAGCAGAGGATTTCAAAATTGTTTTTCATCCCTCCTCTGTAGAAGCCTGTGCAGGCTTCATGGGGCCTTTAGGAAGATTTTCAGGAGGGGGCTGCATCATCGGGATGAGATGAAAATCAGTTCTGATGTCACATAAGAAGATGGTTTAAGCTTTGTCACTGTCCATGTATTTTCCTCAACCACATTGATTTTTCTCTGATGTTTGATACAATCAGTTTAAAAGTACCTCACAGGCTACTTCAGTATTTGAGTAATAATCATTTAGCTCATCTATAATTTGGTTTCTGTTTCCACCTTGTTTTATTCATGTTATCATGGCCTGTGTTTTTTTTCTTGTTCATGCTCATAAACCACAAACAGCATAAAGATAAATGTCACTGTCTTGTTTTGCAGTAGTTTGCTAATAATGTGCAATGACC
Source organism: Scarus forsteni (assembly GCA_036419115.1). Taxonomy (NCBI): domain Eukaryota; kingdom Metazoa; phylum Chordata; class Actinopteri; order Labriformes; family Labridae; genus Scarus; species Scarus forsteni. The sequence goes on from JAZDUH010000098.1 coordinate 43,101,477, forward strand.
TCATTTTTGTGTGTGGTGGTGTGTGTACTGTGTGTGTGACTCATTTTTAAACTTTATGCAATTCTTGCACCTATTATTTCTGCAGTGCGACAGAGCTGCTTTAGAACTAAAATTCCTAAATATCTTTTGTATTCAGGACCAAAGAATTTGTATTCTACTTTTTTAAAAAAGTAACAAAAACAAAATGCTCAACATATATAAGTTACACCTCAACCTGAGACAGCCCGGGGCAGCTGAAACAGACTGCAAACTCATTACTGACTTTACCACAGTCAGAGCAGGTAAGGCTGTTTTTCTTGCAGAAAGCACAGGGGTAGATAGATCAGCTATTTATAAGTTCAAACAAAGCCTACTTTGACTGTAAATTCAAACTTAACATCTGAATTTGTGCTTTTAGGGATTAAAGTTTGAGAGGTTTTAGGAGTGACTGTCAGTTCATAGTTGTAACAATGTTTGGATATAGATCCAACATAAGCCAACTGATGTTAAAAAGGTAACTGTATCTGTCTTGATGTGCCTTTCATTGATTTTTAATTTTATCCGCTATGTAAATGATTTTTAAAAAATGTTTATAGTTTTTTAGCTTTCATTTTTAGTGGAGAGACAAGGACTTAAAAAGGGAGGCTGAGGGTATTGGAGGACAAATGGAAAATTGACCTCAAGTCAGATTTGAAACAGGGTTATCAGCCATCAGTATGTTTTTAATTCTAGTTTTCTTACACTATTAATTATATTCTATTTGATGTGATACTATGACCCCAAAAGTAATTCAGCTAAAGGACTGCAAATGAAAATGAGCATATTAACTTGGATATATTGCAATTAATTTACACTTTTTCAAACAGTTAACAAATAAACATGCAAGTAAATTAATGATAGATTAGTCAGAACCCTTCTCCTAGTACAAATTTAATATAAGGAGGAAACCTTGAAGTATGTCACCAAGTTTCTGATCCAGGCAACATACAATGTACTCCCTAGCCCATCCAATTTGCACTGCACTGCTGGGGCTTGACAAACACCAGCATGTCCTCTCTGTCCAGCAAGAGGCTCTTTGGAGCACATCCTAAGCTGCTGCCCTAAAGCCCTGGGGAAGGGAAGGTACACATGGCACCACAATCAGGTGCTAAAGGCAGCAGCTGACCTCATCTGCACCGAATCCAGCTGGCAAAACATCAATCCCCGGCAAAGCATAACATTGCCTTTGTCAGGGCAGGGGAGGAAAAGCAAGGGCAGCGCAAGGTCCCAACTGGGCTACTATCCTCAGCTAAGGATTGGCATCTGAGAGTGAACCTACAGAAGCAACTGAAGTTTCCAGAGCACATTAAAAGGACATCTTCATCATAGGCCAGATATGGTTTTAAAATCAGAGTTCAAAGGTGGTGAGGCTTGAACTGACCGTCCCCTGGGAAGATCGGATGGAGGAGGCCCATGAATGCAAGAGGGCCAAAAAGCTTGAGCTGGTGGAGGCCTTTAGAGGCAACGGCTGGAAGGCCGGGCCCTGGGATTCCCAGGGCAATCTCTGCACTGAGCGCTGAGGCTCCTTGGCATCAGAGGTTTGCTGGAGCGGAAAGCCATGTAGAACATCAGAGAAGCCTCTAAGTGGCTGTGGATCAGGAGGGGCGAAGGATGGCGTAGTATGCTGCTTGGACACAAGCTGGGGTCTGATCAACCCCGTTGCGCGTCTATAAATACCTCATTTTGGTAACCGCTACCGTCAGCCATCCCTCGGTGACGTCACGTCCGCTCGAGTTTCACCGCAATCATTTCATATATCATATAATAGGATGTATAAGCAGACATTATTCCAGCTGCATCCTTTTCACTCACTTGTCAACCACAAAACACTGCAGCTGATGCCCTGCAGCAGCAGCATCTGTGAGTTTACCGCGGTCTGTCTAGGCGGAACTAATGTCCTCACTAACATTAGTTCCGCCTAGACGGAACTCATCCGCCCTGTAGTCCGGATGAATAACTGTCTGTCTCGGGTACCGTCACATGTACACATACCGCTGATTGGCTGCTGCCGCACAGCCACACACGACATCGCCTGAATAGATCAACTTTTCTTAACTTTGACATCGTGCGACAAGTGAAGTGATCGTCTTGTACGCGGCCGTCACATCGCAGGAAGGTTTGCCCCAACCCATCGCGGCTGTACATTGACTTTGAATGGACAGTGATCGCTGAGGTAGTACAAGAAGCGTCCGGTGTGAACGCACCTTCGAGATGTTTCCATAGTACTATGTCCAAACTTGCCTTCTGACTGCTGCAGTGCTCAATCTTAATCATGTTGAGCGGTGCAGTAATATGTGTTTGAGGGAACCACAACAGTTAATACAACAAATGCTTTACAATTGCACAATATCCCATCTAATCTGTGCACTTTGACAATGACTTGTAATGGGTCTATTTAAGATCCATGTAAGTTTAAAACTGCCTACTTTTACTGGTAATAGTTTTTCTATTTGACTTGTCTTTGTATTTTATTTCAACTAATCTTATCACATAGACAAGCAACCATTAACTCTGACCTTTCTGCATTTTTATGATTTGTTAGTGTGGGATACATACTGTAGATTCAAGATTCATATAAATTATTATTATTATACAAAATACAACTGATGAATTCATATTCTGCATCAGTATACTGTATACTGTGTGTATTTACACACACAGATGATATACAACATCAAAACTTGCTTTACTGTATATAGAAGAGCAAGAGCATATGAGCTGCAAGAAACAGTGATAGAGATGTAAAGGCTCTGTGCTGCATTTGTTTTAGGGGGGGTCCAGTGTTGGTGGAGGGTCTTTGTGAGGAAGGTGAGTCTGTATGGTGGTTGCCGTGGTGAGGGCTTGTGGAGACACCGGGGAGGGAAAAAGCAGAGGCCCAGAGTAAGTATATGAGCATCTAAAAAACACAGAGAATGCAATAACAGGAGATCAAAAGGCTTAGCTCAAAACACTAAAAAGGAACAAAACAGAGTTGGCCAACAAACTACTGTGGTTGTAGAAATCCACTGAAGAGGAAAGGGTGTCCCTGAGCCAGCTTTGTAGGAAAAGGTGATGGGGTGATGACGGGCAGGTGTGTAGCTGCAGAGGATCAGTGCATGAAGAAACCACGCCCACTCTCCCATGCAGCAGAGGCTGCATCTCAAAGCTCCAAAGTTTCATCCTCGCTTCCTCCACTTGCGTCGTTCACTTGCGTCTTAGTCCCACCCACCAGAGATGCATGCCAAAGACACGAGGACATGAAGAGAGGACAGAGAAAACAAGGAGATTCATTTTATGAGAAATGAGACGTCCTCTCCTCTGGAAATTCACCTGAAGCGACGTCTTTTAGTGATGACAGCGTCACAGGTGGATATGCCGGTCCAAGCGCACGGGAGAAACTGCATTCAGGAAAATAATGTTAACTCCAGGGCGCTCGACCACGGTAATACATATTCACTTTTACATCGGTTTAACATGAATATGTACATGAATGAAAAAAAAAAATGTCACATCTTTCCAGGCCCAGAATGATAGGAGTTCTCATTTGTAATATTGTGTCTTTGTGTTCATAAATAATGTTTTTATTCTGCTATAAGCACTTAAACCCCCCTCTCTGCGCATTTATATAGAAAAAATGTGAAGGCCTGAGATAACAATGCACAATTCACAATTTTCTCTCCTTATTTTAGCTTGGTTAGATCAGGAACTACATAAAACATGCTTTTCATTAATGTGCACTGTAATCTGCCTGACCTCTGGGTCTGTTGAGGGCTGATATGTGTCAATGAGCATCTCTGTCACGTACTGATTTTTAAAAAAATATATTATTGTCCATGTTTGCTGTTTGTAAATGTATGTATGGTCTGGGTAGACTGCAAAAACTGAATTGCTCTTTGGGATAAATAAAGTTGTCTAATCTAATCTGATCTAAAATGTGTTTTCCTTAACAGACCTGTCTACTGTAGCAGCCTCATAGTTACAGACGCAAACAAAAACAACACAGATAAATCATGACAGACAACAGATGGAAAACCTGAAAGAACTGCCTCATGATAGTGTTCAATATTTTCTGTGATATCAATATGACCAGCTTAGAATTCTTTTAAATGATGAGTCAAATATTTATTTGCACAGTGAAGGAAATGAAACAACAGAGATATAAGAGACACTGAAATTAAGTACCTGCCCACATTTTGACGGAACATTAGGCCTACACATCGGCTACTTTGTGTGAAATGTGGATATAGCTTCTCTTGAGCCATGGTGTTCACATTTCACACATGTGGGCAGCTGACGCTTTACAGCCGCTGCTGAGGGGGCGTGTCTGTCCGCGAAAAGACTTCCGCAAAGCCTGCACTTTTGTTTCCTCGATTATCCCTCCTCCAGATCAGTCTCCTCTCTCCTCCGAGCGCATTTGGCGCTTTGGGACGTCCTTCAATATGGCTGCTCACGAAGTACTTCCGGTGTTGCTGAGGAGAGAGGAGAGAGGAGACTGCATTTTGGCACATTGGGATGCACCCAGAGAAGGCAGAGGATCAAGGAAGTGCCTCCACAGAGGCAAAAACCATTCAGGGGGAATCCTCACAGCAAGAATGTGAAGTTTAAATGGTCTGTAAATAAGACAGTATTTGTTGTGTCTTATTTCCAGGACTTTTGTGAGCGTGGAGGCTACACATTGCCTTTTATATAAAACCCTGTATGCATACTAAACCTTCACACAGTCAAATCTCTTGTTTTGTTTCAATTTTATTTTGGGAGACACCAACAAAAGAAAAAACCCAAAAGTTTGTTGTTATCCAATTAAATAGTAGTGCTCTCTCACTGAAAACACATGTAGTTAAAGGTGTAAGAGGCAAGACTGAAACAATAGGGTAGAGTGGTTTAGTTGAAAAACCAACAGACCAAGATGAACAACTCTATGTACTTGGATAAAACAGTTGGCAAAGCTTTCCTAAACTTTTATAGAGCTTCATAGCTCAATGAACCATGAGTAAATTCACTGTCATTGTTCTCTCTCCCTTCAACTGCCCTTCCCACCAGTTCTGTTTTTATTGGTCACAAATAAAACTGAAGGAAAAAATACTGTTTCCTTATCAAGATGACTGACAGCAGCTTAACCAGGACTCAGGCCTCGGGGACTCCAACAAACACATGGTTTAGGTTTAAAGTGACGGACATTGTGCTGGGACAGGGAGAGAGCATGAATCCTCACCCTGTAGAGATCTAGTAAAGTATTATAACTGATCATTTCCCTGTTTGCCGTTTGAATTCTCCTCCATCAGTCTCAAAGGCTAAAGCCATGAGCTTTGAAAACCAGCCTTATCTGTTTGTAGTTTTGTTATCTATGGTCACTACACCAGCCAGATGACATCAGATGAAGTTAAAAAATACTTAATGCTGAAATATTTACCTTACTACAGTGCATCAAAATGAACCAAAGGCAACGCAAGTAGGGCTAACATTTAAACGTCATTCTCAAGCATCGACACCGTTTGGCTAAAACAAGCTGCTGTGCCTCTCCATCACAGGCTCTATAACATTGGCCAAGGGGGGCCATAATGGCTCGTGTCAAAGAAGCAAAGCTGAGGTAATCATGAATATAGCAGTATGAAGTAAACACACTAGTCATTTAATGTTTTTCTTATTTAACTACAGACATGAAAAGAAAGTCATATATCATTAATAAATCATTGCTACATCACAGTTAACTCTAGGACCGCAAGCCAACCGTCATACATAATTCCGAATAAAGTTTTTTTTAATAAATGTACCACAAATTAGGATAAAAAAAACAAACAATCAAGAGGATAAGCAAAATTTTCAATGCTCCATGTCTACTTTATCAATGCCCCAAGTAAGCTTTTCAAAATGTATTAATTTTTTTACTATGCATATTTTTTGTGTGTGCTGCTTCACGTCTCCACTGAAATTGACAGTTAGCACTCTTAGCACACCCTTAAATTGTAAATGGTATCTAGCGACATACTGCTATATTGTTGACTGTAAAATGCATTTTTTTTAAATATTGCAGACTGAAATAAGGAAAGGATTTGTTTACTCATGCTGCTGCTCCCCTCCTGTCTGCAACACGGCAAATTTGTTTCCCTGAGAAACACACGCACACATCCACACACAAAATAATAACCAGTGTTGGGCAGTAACGCATTACTAGTAACGCGTTACTGTAATAATATTACTTTTACTAGTAACGAGTAGTGTAACGAATTACTCTTTAATTTTTAGTAATATTATTACAGTTACTATCCCAAAAAAATAACTCGTTACTCCGTTACTGTTGTTATAAACCCACAATGATTTAAAATGTAAAAATCCGCAGATTATCTTCATCAGGCACATCAGCCGAGCAGCAAAATAGCTCACTTCATGGTTGCCAGGTTTGCGTTTTTTTCCTGTGAACTGGGCATCCTTTGGGGCGCTGCCACTACTGTGTTTTGCCGAGGGGGTTGTTTTTCATTCGTCATACCTGGCAACCTTAGCTTGCTTGAAAGATGGAGCAGGACAGGCTAACATTTAGGGGCTGGAAATTTGCCCATTATTTTTGTTTCGTCGGGAGTAAAGAAGACAAGAACATTGTTGTTAGACGGCAAGAAACACGACCTCAAACCTTCTAAAGCACCTACATCGACAGCACAACAACGTGAAGCTTGTCGAAATTAACCGCGCCAATGAGCCTTCCGCTACCACGGAGGGGGATGCCTGCAGTTCTACAGTGCCTAAACAAACTAGACTGGATTTCAGTCGGGGACAGCAGCAGACTGTAAGCGAAAAGGAACTAATGAAACTCGTGGCTGAGTATGTGGTGTACGAAATGTTGCCTATCTCCACGGTAGAATCTCCGTCTTTCAGACAGATTCTTGACAAAGTGCCAGTCAGAGGCAGCACAAGACCCCCAGGTAAAAAAACATCCTTTGTTTAACCAGATGTATATTTCATATAGCATGTAAATTGATGCCTTCATGACTGCAGAAAAACGCACCTGCCTGCAATTTTACTTGTAACATTCACACAGAGGCCCTGTAAAAACTCAGAATCATGAAGAGAAAGGACACACTGACCAATTTTGTGGGGTGTAAAGAAAAGTAATGTAATCAGTCATGGAATATATTACTTTTGACAAGTAGTAATAAGTAAAGTAATAATATTACTTTTAGAAAGAGTAACGAGTAATGAGTAATATATTACTTTTTTCAGTAACGGGCCCAACAGTGATAATAACATAAATCATTTATAATAATAAAGAAAATATGAATTCACGGCCCTCACCACATCACACCTGAACATTCTATAAGCTCACCCCCCCAATAATCTGCCCCAGCTTGGCATATGAATGGATGTTGGATGAACAGCTTGAGGTCATTGCAACGACTTGGATTGATACTAAAAGCAAAAAATTAAACTGGCTAACAATGGGCACTCACAAGTGCGAAAATAACTGCAGTAAATCCCAACAAATAAATAAACAAGGGTACAACCAAGACCTTGGATATCTGCAAATATTTTCGGGCAACAGCTCTTCATCTTTATGGTGCATTTTCCACATCCAGGTCGCTTGAAACCCTTGCAGGAGACCAAGGTCTTGCTTTGCTTGCAGTGGCTTTTGACCTGACGCTGCCTTTGTTTTGCTGGCTCTACTGGTTCTTTTGGCTACCATGGTTTCAATGGCACTGAGGTTAGACTGGCCTTGGTACACTTAGCCAACTGCAGGATATAGGCTCATCTTTGGATAACGGTGGACATGCATGCATTGAAAGGACATGGGTGTTAATAGCAGCCATACCCAGAAGATTATAGAAGAGAGCAACGGGCCATCTTCCTGTTGTGCTTTTCACCATATGCAGTTGAGCCATGTGATCCAGCACATCCACCCTGACCTAATAACAATGATATAAACAACAGCACAATATTATTAATGCTAGTAATAATAATAATAATAATTGCAATAATGATATTATGAGGTGATCTAAAATAATAGCACACCATCATGATGTTGTAGAAGGTCACAGTTTCTGGCTTTCTCTTCTTGTCACACCTGATGGAAACAGTTGGGTGTATTTTCATTTTCACCATGAATTCATGCCTGTGGTCTTTCATACTAAATGATTACAAATTCATTTTTGCACAGAGGGGCAGGACTCAGTACCTTCGTTTGTCAGTGTTGGCTTTCAATACAGCCAGCTAAAGAATAGCTATACTGTAGCCTCACTCTGAGACCAGTTTTGAGTTTCTGTTGTGCAGTTTTGTTTGACTCACCATTTTTTTGTCAGCTTTCCTTGCATCAACTGGAATTGTTGTTTCTGTGAATCCTGTTAGGCATAGTAATTTCAGGAAAAGTTCTGTCACTTTAAATAATATAATGAGCAAAAAATTGTGACACCAGTGTTGTCCTTGCAATACAACACTTGCAAACCTCCAAATTAATCATACAAGTAGCATAATGCACACACTAAAATCCATGATTTTGCTATTAAAGGAGACATATCATGCTTGTTTCTCCTTTTCACTATGCCAGACTAGGATGCCTATAAAGCATTTCTGCCCACAGTACAAGTCATTTAGTTCCTTCATTGCCCCACAATAGCGTTCTCAATATCCTCATTTTAGGCCATTAGGAAGCGCTTGTTGAAACACTTGGTCTCAAGGCTGACCTAAAGTTACCTCGCAACGTCACAGCCCTTTGTGCTCTGATTGGTCAGTTCTATCGGGGGTAGAGCCAACCTGTCCTTCTTCTTCTGCTGTATTTTCCGGCAGGCTCAAAGTGGCGACCGGGTATTGAGTCCCCCTACAGGCCAGAGCTGGTAATGAGGGAGAGTGAGCAAAGGAGCTATATACCCCTGCTGGACGAATGTGTTCCTCGGTGAGGGTTTGGGGCTGACGGACATCACAGAGGAGGAAGTGTTTTATCAGATTACTCCAATAAAAAGAAAGGTACCTCGTGACGTCACGACGTTTGAAATCTCGCGGACATCTCGCAATGACCTATTTTCAGAGGCATCAAATCTCGTTCTAGGATATCAGAAGAAATACAATATCTAATTTTTTGAAAATTAAGGGGGTGTAAGGTCTTGTTTTCAAATTTATTATATTATATGTAAGTATTAAATCATGCATCAGCATGATATGTCTTCTTTAAGCTTAAATAAAGCATTGATTGACATTCCTGATTTAACCTTAAGTTACATATGATACAACACCTGCAATTCCACTAATATTGCACAAATTCACCAATAAGCATAAGGCAATCATTAACCATTCCTTATGTATAGAGAATAAATAATTTTTAGGGGCAAACTTCTGCAAGGTCTCTGTTTCTGTCTTATGTGCCCAAAGGACACAGGGCATTTTCTAACACAAATCCCATGCACCTGTTCAATTGTCTTAACCATGCACCATCCATTTCCCTAACGGCATAATTTACCGACCTATAAATACTGAAATAGAAAATGTATTTATTAACTTAACATTCAATTTCTTTTACATGACCACACTGTGTAACTTCAGTTCTCACAAAACACAATAATTTTGGGTCACACTTTATATTAAAGTTCCATAAGAAATGTTAATTAATGCTTAGTAAGTAATAATTTATAATTTGGAAGCACTTATAAGGAATGATATGATGCACATAAACATTGATTGTCTTTCATTACTGTTAGGAGATGGTGCCACTATCCGTAGGTTCACCGACTTAGGTGTGACTTTTCATTCAAACTCAAACTCTGCATGGAAATTGGCCCCAGACAGATGAACCCCGCAGGGATCCCCAATGACATCATCAAGTGCTCAAAACAAAGCCGCAGCCAACGCTCCAAGCTCATTTCCAAAGACATTCCTATGCGTCATAAAGAGAGAGAGCTCATGGCTTCCTCATGACCTGACTGCAAAAAGGGAGCATATAACGAACGTTTGTTTCTTTCTTTCTTCACATCTTCGAAAGGCCACAGCCTTCAACTCACAGGACGAGCATACAGACTGACCTTCGTTTTGTTTTATTTTTCTCTTTTTCCTTCACTTCCTTGTTTACTCGACACATATTACTGTACAATCAGCTGATAGAGTGTCTGTGAGGATGAGCACGCCAACTTTGTTAGAAGCCTTTTCTTCCATCGATGGTTTGTCCCTGCTGCCACCGGACAATCCAGTACCTCGCCACCGTGGGAAAGACGTGAGGCTGACTGCCTTAACCCCACGGAGGAGATCACAGCGGAGTTCATTTGGCCCATTACCATAACAGTGGTATAGAAATGTCTAATGCAAATAATAAAATACTTATTAAGATTTTTTTTGTGAAAAAAAAGTAGCTTTGCCTCTCAGCCAAGTGGTTTTGTAGCATGTAAGATTGCAGATATCTCTACTAGTGATTGTTCACGCTTTTGTATTATGTGGAATCTGGGGGTGATGAGGTCATCTGTATTTTTCAAGTCATGCAAAAATTGATTTGACACATATTGCTTACTTTATAATAAGTAAAAAAATATCATTTATCATTGTCGTGACTGCTTGTGCTTATTTGGAGTTTTGGTGTTACTTACTCAGTCACTATGTTCATGAATGTGTGGCTGGGAGATAATTGTCCAACATGTACAGAAATGGTGCATATGCATACCATAAAATGTTAAACTGTCTAAGGGTCAGGGTTAGTGTTAGCTTGAATAGCCAAAAGTATTTTCTGTGCATTTAGTGGGAAAACTAAATAAATAATTAACAGAATGACTTCATTTTCAAGTAATTAGCAATATTGAAACATTTTACAAAAAGACACTTTCAGGAGACTGCATGTTGACCAACACTGACTGTCAAGTAGCCCAGTTTTATGTGGACACAACTGTTTCTGTTGGGCCCAAAAGGAACAGAATACACAAGATACACAGGACTCCGTGCTCCCCTTGTTAAAGGGACTCAATCTGCCAGTATGGAATCTGCACAGCAAATTTGTTCTGCTGGAAAAAGCAAACTAAAGACAAAGTTATGAAAATTAAAAAGCTTCTAACAGATCAGTTTGTTTGCTTTCTGGTACAATAATATTGATCCACATCTGATTATCTGAAGGAGTCAAGCACTCAAAAATGGACTTTACTTGCATCAGACTTTGTAATGAAGGCTCCAGTGGCACAGAAGAGCATGTGGCATAAAATGTTTACTTTAATCCATATTTTATCTCTAAAGTCATGTGTGTGGTGTACGTAAGTGAATTATTTCAACATGCAAACCTATGTTTAGAGCAGCAATATGTAAAAGTTTGGTTTTGGTATTTTCTGTGGCCACCAAAGGCCTCTATTTGAGTGTGGTGTGCTCAAACAAAACACACAGTGGTGTGACCTCCCCTTAATGGTACGGCCACACCAGACGTGAAGTTGCCTGGACGCATGTCGAGATTACATACAAAGTCAATGCAAACATGCGTCTTGACCCAATTTCCCCCCGGGCGGCGCGTTGGACGCGCTTGACGCGGCGCGTCTGGAGCGTTTGGCGCGGTGCGTTTGGAGCCCCGGCCTCCTGCTCCTGCTCAAACCCCCTGTCAAAGATGGAGGAGAGGTTTATCGGCGCTGTATGCTATCATCTGGAGCTACACTACTCGGCGTGTGCACTCTACAGAGACCGGGACAAAAAAGAGCAGGCTTGGGTGAAAGTCGCTGAGAAGACAGGTTTTGAAGGTAAGTAAATGTAAATATTCGTTTCCAGCTGGATTTGCCTGCACGGGTCATCACTGAGTCAGACTGGCTCCGGCTCTCTACTGCGCCTGCGCCAGGACGCGCGTCGTCCCTCAGCTTGTCAAAATGTCCAGCGTCCAGCTTCGGGCGTTAAGCGCGGCACGTCACAGGCTTTACGCGCGTTTAAATTCGCCAATTTGCGTCCGGTGTGGCCGTAGCATAACAGACATTTGTTGAAACACAGAAGGTAGTGAAGCTGGCCGGTTCAGACCAAGTCAAAAACCAGTGAATTATGTCCACTGATGAAGAACAGTTTTATTATTTTGTATTTGCAAGAGTATGGCTTTTCTTGCAATGACTGTCTGTTGCGTCCAAATTGTTTGCATGTTGAGTTTGTGCATGTTCAACTGCCACAGTTGTCAGTAGTCCATTCTAAAAAGGTCACTTTGGATGGGCTAATGTAAAACAATCTGGCCAAGATAAGCTGAAACTGTTTACGATGAAAAAAAAAAAAACAATCACCAAAAAAAAACATGATAGCAGATCCATCATGAAGGACAAAAATCCTCAAACAAGTTTACTTAAGAGCACCAGCATATCCTTTATTTGTTCTATTCTGGCTTCTTGCTGAGTCATCCTCTCCTCTTTCTTTTCCAGCCTCATCTGTCAACAACAGTGTTGTGTGTAACGCGTTAGAAAGTAACGCGTTATAGTAACGAAACTACTTTTTCGGGTAAAAAGTGAAGTAACGCACTACTGTTGAAAATTTCATAACGAAACGTAGCTCCTTTTTTAATGCAGCGCGACGTTACATTTCCCTCGGACAGATCTGACACTGAAGCTGCCTTCTCAGCTGCTCGCACAGACACGAGCAGCGTTGCCAAGTCCGCTCGTTATAAGCATCTGAGGGCCGAAAATCTCGTGAGTCACGGCCGCAGGTTGTGGTTTTTTGGGCTTGTTTCTAGACGTGATGTTGCTTCTTGGGGCTCTTAAAGGATAACTTCGGTTCCTGCAGCTTTTACATTGTTTCTAGAATGAAGAACAACAATATACTCACCCAGAAGGCTTTCCTGATGCAAACGGTGCTTCGGGAGATATTTAGATCCAAAATCGAGCAGCGGACACCGATATAATGTAGCCTGTAGGGCATAGATCGCCGCTCCTAAAAACTGCATTAATCGTCCAAAAACTCATGTTTTTCACCAATATTCCATCATGATTCCGAATGGACGGCCATTGCAGCCTGTGTCTCTCCACACAGCGCTGTGTGGCTGAACTAACCTCTGAACTGACGAAGAAGACCGGGTACCTCTGCGCATGCGCAGTACTCTCCGGAGCGTTGCGATCACTTCTTCATTTCTAAGAGCTCCTTATCTGTATACTGTGGCTCCAAACTGTAAGGACACCCATCATATTCAAAGTCCTCCTCCACAACATCTTCATCCCATAGATATTCGTCCATTTTGCACAAAACTGGAAGAAGAAAGTCGATTTGTAGCTGCCCTGAAACAATGAGCCGCACTGCGCATGCGCGAAGAGCATGTAAACAAACTCGTTGGTTCAGCCACACAGCGCTGTGTGGAGAGAGACAGGCTGCAATGGCCGTCCATTCGGCGCGAATCATGATGGAATATTGGTGAAAAACATGAGTTTTTGGACGATTAATGCAGTTTTTAGGAGCGGCGATCTATGCCCTACAGGCTACCATTATATCGGTGTCCGCTGCTCGATTTTGGATCTAAATATCTCCCGAAGCACCGTTTGCATCAGGAAAGCCTTCTGGGTGAGTATATTGTTGTTCTTCATTCTAGAAACAATGTAAAAGCTGCAGGAACCGAAGTTATCCTTTAAGTCTGTGTGTATTCCCCTGAATATCTTCCTAACATAAAGGAAAACACGACTGCGGTAGGTAGTTTGTCCACTTCCTCGTTCCCTGGTTATATGCACGCCCCCGAACACACTCACGCACAGAGCCAAAGTTGCCAGGTCTGCTTGTTATAAGCGACGGTCTTCTCTTGAATAGATACTTAGAGCTGTGATATTGAAATGTAATGTAGATGAAAATTAACACACTTTGTGTAGACTTCTGTTTTTAAAAAGTAGTATATCACATTAGGAAAGGAAATAGCCGGAGGTTGCTTATTTTGGGCTTATTTTTATGGACCAGGTTGCTTATTTCAGAAGCAAAATGTGGAAACACTGGGCAGGAGCTCTCATTCCACAGGGTATGTGACATTTTGTAAAATAAAGAGCACAAAAAACTGTTATGTTTTCTGTAGTAGAACTTTTTGTAGGCCTTCACATATAAATATATATATGTATATATATATATATGTATATATATATATATATATATATATATATATATATATATATATATATATATATATATATATATATATATATATATATATATATATATATATATATATATATATAGCTTCTCTCATTTCATGAAATTCAAAGAAAAGAGGGAGAAAATGAATGGAGAAAAAATTAAAAATAAATGTATGTCACTAAGGATTTATCTGTGAATGCCCAATTGTCTCTGTTTCAGTCTTTATTCTTAATGTGATCTGAAAAGATGAAGTACATTATTGCAAGGATGAGGAGGAGATACCGGAAGAGTATATGGTATATCATCAAAGGTTCTGCTATTTGGCGATGACAAACCAGGAGCGGGTTGGATCACAAGCATAAATGGATTAGCCTGTCGCTGTGTTTAATTGTCTGTCACTTAATTTTGTATACTCCTATTAATAACAAAGGAACAGATTACATCATTCCCGGGAGCTGGCCCACACGGTGACGTGCATCGTGGCCTCCCATGCGCGCCCCGATGGCCCCTCCACTCTCCCAGTTGCTGTAACAGTGACAGCTGCTCTGACCGTCTCCGCTACCGGGTCTTTCCGGCACACTGTGCGGTGGTGGGGATCAGTCAGACCAATCAGTCGCTGTGCCTCGCCTGTAGAGCATTTAAAGGCAAGGAGAGGCGGTCATTTGATTGGTGAAGACAACACACAACACAGAAGGGCAGGGACGGAGGCGTGGGTGCACCTAGCTTGCATGCAGTGGGCCTGTCTGCGCACTGCAGGAAAACTTGCAAAGTTTGCTGGACACACCCTGTTGGCACGGCGCAGGGCAGGTGCACCTGGTCTATGAAATTAGAGCCCTTTTGTGTCACTTCAACTTTAGAACAGAGTCTACTACAACCATAAAACACTTTAAGCCTTATCTACTAAGATTCTAAATAATGAGCTCTGAAACGGGCATGGGAACTGAAACATTGCACATGCTATTAGTGGGAATGTTGCTGTACTACTATGACTGCATGCGCATAACAGGCGCATTTGTGGTGCTTGCTACCATCTTTAAATGAGGGTTATGCATGTGCTACCATCTGACACCATGGAAAGTTGGGGAGAGCAGATTGGCACTAAACAAAAAAGGGTAAGGGAATATTAGGCAAAAAAACACACTTGTGAATTCCAGCAGAGACACTTCAGCGGTGCAAGACAAAACACGATTTGGGAGGTCATCTGTGAAAAGCACACAGCCGACAACTGGCACTGCTTGATCGAAGATATGTATCTACTATTTCTGACCAGAGGTTCCTTCATGCAAAAGATGAGACCACATTATCAGTGCTGTAAAAAAAGAAGTGACAGCATGTATTTAAAACAATGGCAGCTCTTGATGTGGTCTCAATGTCTACATTCTCTTAAATCAGAAATTGGCACAATATTTCTTTAAAAGAGGAGGAAAGAATGTCTCTTGAAGCTTGTCATTCAAGAAATCCTGTTTTTGCCCTTCTCCTTACCGGGGAACACTGCTGGGAAACTAGGAGAGAATGCAGAAATCCTCCACGGACATACCGGTTAGTCAATGGTCGTC
Source organism: Scarus forsteni (assembly GCA_036419115.1). Classification (NCBI taxonomy): domain Eukaryota; kingdom Metazoa; phylum Chordata; class Actinopteri; order Labriformes; family Labridae; genus Scarus; species Scarus forsteni. The sequence continues at coordinate 43,117,037 of JAZDUH010000098.1, forward strand.
ATGGTTACTCAGTGATACTTGGCGAAATATGCTGTCCTAAGAAGTTTACTGCGAAAACTTGGTAGAGATGGTCTTTAACAAGGTTAATTTCACTTATAAGATTTAAATGATACATCTGTGTGGTACAGTTTAATATAAGCTTACAGCTAACTGGCCACTAGCCACTACATATGGGCTCTCCACTACATATGCTACGTCATACGTAGCAGCATTGCTTGATATGGATTGGTCTGTGATGAGAATGACAAGCCGAACGATTGTCAAATTACAAGCTTCTGTTGTTTTTGAAGGTTCTGCCTCTGAAAACATTTTCAAACTGCTCTTTCCCAGATGGATTAGTGAAATATTTCCGTGGCAGATATATGGAACCGTCCATCTTGCATGTCAGGTTAAGTGACGCCTTGGCCCATCTTTCTTCACATTTTTTGCCCCTCCTGAATCCTTCTGTATTTCTGTCCCCTTTGGAGGTAATTAAAAGTTCTCCTCAGGTCAGAAACCTTTGTCTTGTCTCCATGGCTGTCTTGCCATGTCTTGACCGTCTCCTCTGGAGCCATCCCCCCAACTAAAATCTTTAACTGGTGGACTTTGCACACAGTTCAAAATGTTTATTGTTTCAGAGGTAACTGACAAGTCAGCGGGACAGAAAAAGAGCAGAATATTATTTTGTTTGTATGAATGATTGAAAACCCGTAAAATTAATCTAGTGCAACAAAAAGAAGATTCAAATGAAGATAATTATGTTGATAAACCATTTCAATCCTAAACCACACTGCACAGATATAAACTTTTAAAGTACACACACCAACACATTGAGCTACTCTTATATTTTCATGCAGGCTCTTTCACAGCTTCAAGCTGGGATGCTGGAAAACATATTGTGCAAACACTGTGAGCATCTCAGTAATGAAGACATATTTTTCACCAGATTTTCTGGTATAATTGCCTGAGCACAGGAAGGCTGACAACACAATGTGGTTTTCAGAAATCTTAACTGATTTAATGAATGTGAGATTACAGAAACAAGGGCAGTTTCAACTGATTTATGATATTATGAGCCTCTAAGCACACACTTTAGAGCAGGGGTTGGCGATTAAGTTTGGCCCCAGGCCAAATTTTCCAAAGTCACGTTGTCAGAACATAATTACAGATTGATAAATGCAGATAATTAGTAAAAAAAACAAAACATACAACCCTTGTTTTCCTAATATAAAGACAGTTGATCCTTTAAGCATCAGATGTCTAAAAGGGAGAGAAAAAGATTGTGAGAATACTGAGGCATACGACAATTGGTGCACAGAACAAAGGACTAAAAACAGAAACCATATACGTATGTTTATGTTGTCTGTATTATGATGTCTGATCAACTTTTTTTCACACTGTATAAACATATGTAATGTTTTTTAAGGCAGAAATACAGTTTTCAGGACACAGAATGTCATATGTATTCATTTATATGACCGATGGCCGTCTCATCAGTCTGCTCCTGTCTGATCTGCTCTCAGATAAACTACAAAACATCAGAACAGACCATACAAGTTTTTGTCTCTCTTTTTTTTTTAACCTGTTCCGGGCTATGGCTCACTCCGTGTGTTATGGCTTTGTGCCATTTGATTTGTCTTCTGCAATCTCTCATCAGCGGGGTCAGCAAGAAAGCATAGCCACCTTTAGGTTCATAAGAAATTTGATAAACCCACAATTAGTTAAATCAGGTCACAGGAGACATCATCTATGTTTGGTTTTAGAAAGTCCTGCCTCGTTGCAAACTTTCTCCAGCATTGCCAAGCACAATTTTTGCTTTATTATTGTTTGTTGTCTGTCATCATGTCTGCCTTAAACTCTCCAACCCCAGAAGCAATTTGGTTAATCAGCTGTGCGCTGATCAGACGCATAACTTCAAAAACTATCCTTGATCTGTACAAAAAACAAGTCTCTGTCTCACCTTCACCTGGTGCTATTAGTCTGGTGTGAAGGCTGCACTGAAGTAGGGGTCAGCTGTCTGCAGTGATGCTGTGCCTGAGGTGTTAAGGTTTGCCTGTTACCAATGTAACCTTGTTAAAGTACCTACTTGTTAAAATAAGTAATAGTTAAATGAAAGTCTATAAGTAAATATGCTGATTTCATTGTCACATCTCTTTGTAAATGTGGTTTCAAATAAATAAATAGGTATAATATGTTTAAAAGGAGTTTTAAGATGTAAATGTATTTCAATAAATACTTAAATTTATTTTGAAGAGTTCAAAGTGATGCAAGAGAATACTGTTCTTTCATTGGTTAAAGTGCATGTAGCACCAGGTCAGACAGAGAAGGTGTATGTGTGGAAATCCGAATGAAAAATGGCTGCAGCCCATTACGACCACCATGTTTTTAGTAGTAATCTACCGTGAGTTTGAAGTTTCAATATCAAAGACTGTCTGCTGAACATTCTAAGATTTGAACCTGTCTTCATGCCCAGTTTGTGAGCAGCTGAGGATATTTCTGAGCAAAGTTGCCCTTTGTAGTTGCACACCAGTTTAGTCCACAAGCTAGTTCAGTGTGAGGCATTAGCATTCATTAGCAAAATGTTTGGACTTTTAGCAGCTGCCTAGCTAACCCAGCTAAAGTTATCGGCTGTCTCTCATCGTCTAAACTTGAACCCCTGAGAAGTCATCAGATATGCTGTAAGTGTGCGCTTCAAGCAGGGTTGCCAGGTTTACTATGATTATCGTATTTGTACGATAATTTGATCCTCTGTACGATGTATGATCAATAATTCAGTTTGGAGAACACGTGGTTGTAATAGGTCTGCTCCAGCCTGGCAGACAGTTATTTGTGAACCCTAAAGGCACATTAAACTAGACAAGCACTCGGAGAGCGCAGACCTCCGCCAGCACCACAGTCCTCTCCCATATTGTGATTTTTGCCATAAATATTAGTCCTAGCTTTATTTCATGTAAATATTTAGAGTCCTTGACCATGAAAACATACAATAAGCAAATGGTTTCATAATGATATCTACTTTAGTTTAGTAGTTATTCAAGAAAATTGCATTTTTCGTCATGGCGAATCTTGAATCGACACCAAAATTGAATCACTTCTTCCTTTTCCGATGCTGAACATTTCCTGAAAATTTCATCAAAATCCATCTATAACTTTTTGAGTTATTTTTTTCACAGACAGACAGACAGTGAAACTCTCCCGAAAACATAACCTCCTGGCGGAGGTAATCATGTGGCGTTTCCAGCCAATCATAGTTGAGTGCCATCTGTCTCAGAATGATTAATGACCTTATTTGACATTCATGTTTTTTTTTTTGTTGTTTTCACAAGTTACCAGAAATTGTTGACTTTCTATATTTATTTTGTTTATTATGTTGTCCTGATGATCTTAAATAATAATATAAATATATAAATAAAAAATAATATAAATAAACAAGTTAATGCGGACCTGTCCATGGTCCTGAATCTTTTCAACTGACCCATTTACCTGAGAGCTGAACTGTCCGTGGTCCTGTCTTTAGGTTAATATAATGCCCACTCTGACCTACCACTGAGGCCACTGAATTACTATTGTAAGGATGAGAAATTGGGTTGATTATATTTCTTGGTTTGTTTGGGTATAACTGATTTACCCCCTTATTTAGTGAAGCATTCTGCATTTAGTGGACGACCCTTACCTGCTGAGATACAGCCGCGAAGTTTATAAATGGCAAAGTACTAATTGTGCCCTCAAAGAAAAAGTCTAATTATTTATTATGACCACAAAGTGGTCAAAGGACCATATATCCATAGGTGTTGTTTTTGTCTTCTTTTTTCTGTTATTTTAATGTTTTTTGGTCTTTGTTATTAAAATAGCTAAAACAAATGCAGAAAATGTCATGTAACCTGACAGCCACTTTCTGCAAATGATTTCATTGTCACTTAAATCAAAAAGTGACACTCTTCTCTGATGAATCCTATCTTGTGCCATGTTGCCTGCCATCTTGCCTGCCACATTGCCTTCGCCTGGCTACAATCACTGCTGCCATGATTACCGGAGAGTCCTGGCACGACAGCCCTTATATTGGCTCTGCTCCGCAGTTACCTCTAATTCAGTGCATCTTGCAATCAATTTGAGCGAGAGAGAGGGTGAGAGAGAGAGAAAATGCACAAATTTAATACACGGGTCTCACTGGCAGTAAACAGCACCGATTTAGTGTCTGTGGCAATTAGTGCTGGTCTTTGTGGATTAAGTGGTATTTGCAACAAGGCTCATTTGCATAGGAAGAGTGAAATTTTGCGCTGAATTCATGAATATTCCCTAATTTACATGCATGTAAATTGGAACCCTGCAGCCAGGAGTAGCAGTGCAGTTTGCTAACATTTCACCCTTTGCAAATGCTTTGAGGATTGCGTGCTTTTTTTTTCTGTCACTTGCACAGGTTCAAACAGTTGCAAAAGCAGTGCAATCCTTTTGAGGATCAGGCCCACTAGTGTTCATGAGCAGACTCTTCACCATAACAGCGTCCGGAAGGACATTACAGTACGATACCAGCATACGTACTGCCCAGTACAAAGTAAAATTCAACAAGCTGCACTGGAAGCAGCTGGAGCAGCTTTTTTGAGGGGATGTATTTTGCAAGGGAACACAAAAGTCTTCCTTTAAAAGTCTCACTGTGACCCTGAAGGGCCTCCATATATGTTATTAAGTATTCTTGAAGAAAAAATGTTCATGTTCAAGCCCAGCTCTGGGCGATGTGTCCTTGGGCAAGACACTTAACCCCAAGTTGCTCCCACTGCTGCATCAGTGGCGTGTAAATGAGCATGAAAGGGCGTGAATGTGTTAGAAATACTGATGGATAACTAAGATAGAAACTCTGAACCATCAGTGAGTGAATGTGAGAGCGAATGGGTGTGAATGGGTAAGTGTGACCTGCCGTGTAAAGCAGCTTTGAGTAGTCCAAGACTAGAAAAGCGCTATATAAGCTCAAGTCCATTTACCATCTACCATTTTAAGACTGCTAATGTTGCAGTCCAAAATAAATTCTGCTAAGTGAAGTCAAATTGCTCCTTATCTACTTGTCAGTTATTATACATAGCCTACCGTACCCCCCCCCCCCCCCCCCCCCCCAAAAAAAGTCTTTGTCTCATTAGTTCCGACCTGTTATTTGTTTAAAGGGAACGTATGAATGTAACACAGCTGAGTTGAAAGAGGCTGGAGCTGTTGATGTGAGGCGGGCTGGTATATTAACCACATAAATGCCTGTCGGATATTAAATAGAGTGACCAACTGTGACTTTCGCGCAACAATAAAACTGTTTTGATCTACAGGTGTACGATAATTTCCCCCAAAATACGATCATTTTGAGTCTCAGGTACGATGATTCTATATTTCCCATCTGGCAACACTGAGCGCTATTACCGTGTGGACTGAGCAGTTAGCTGATGTGGATTTCACAGCTCTCAAGCATCACTGCATCAGGCCTGCAACGAGAGGTTTTTCTATATACCAGATGTGTGTGTGTGTGTGCGTATGAGTGTGGACTGACTGAAGTTATTTTTTTAGGTTGTTCAGAGATACTATAACAGGTTATTAATACTTTTGACCATTTCACCAACAAAGAAATTTTCGACAACAAGCCTGAAATTTTCTGTTATCTTTGCATTGAAATTTCAGTAAATAGCTGAATTTATCTTCACTATCTCTGTTTCTGGTCTGATATCTGCTAATAATCCCGTGCATCCATAAAATTTGAATGAAGCCAAATCATTCCATTAATTCTGCTCATTAAAAAATAATTTCCAAAACCCAAGATAACTTTGGTTATTGTAGATTTAAAAGGGAAACCTAAAGACTGTTTGGAGAGGTGAAATCATTCTGTTACATAAACTCAATGCCCTTCTCTGTTAAGGCAAAGAGAAGTGGACTACACCAATCCTCGAAGTTTTGTTTATGAAGAATAATGAGTTAATACATCTATAAAAGTTATTTTCCAGACCATGGAGGGGGGCCCTACTAAGGGGTAAAATTTTGGCCCCGGGCTGCTATTTGCTGACCAAGGTTTTAGCCGATTTTGCCTTTTAGCAAGACCACACCTGGCAATTGTAGTAACAGTTTGAGAGCGGAGATTCTAGTCCCAACAGTTTTAAAACCTTAATGGTTCTATAGGCGGAAAATAAATATGAAAGACAGAACAAATGCCAGGACAGTGTCTAGGCAATGCTGTTTTGCAACAAAAACAAAAGCAAAAAAAAAAAAATGTACATGACATCCTAAAAAAGAGGACATTTTAGTTGTGTTAATGTTCAAAAGCTTTTACCTACATATGTCAAGGTTTGTACCCAGTGGCGGCTGGTGAAAAATATTCTTGGTGGGGCAGTACTGTGCAACACTCAGTTTTTAACAACCATCCCACTACGATTCGACGCAAACTACAGGCTCATCCATAGCCAAATGAGTCATCTAGTTTTATACACTGGTAAATAACAAATATGTATATTACACCATTTTAGACCTGGATAAATTGGAACTGATAAAAAAAGCTCAAAGACATGCTGTAAATTTACTCTGGCACACCAAAAGAGTTTTTTGTGTTAAAAGTACCAACTGTTTGTACCAGGTGCTTCTCTTAAACAGAGGGAGGGTGAAATGATCAGGGCTTTCTGAATTTAGGGCCTCATGACAAGAATTATTGACTGTTTCCCAGAAACAGGGGCTGGGTCAACTTACCCACTGGCTCAGTTTACCCCACTCTCCCCTACTCTGACATTAATTCTGACATTCACTGAACAATGAACAATCCTACCTGCCCACTCTGCACCTGTGCTGGGCTCATGGCTGCTGCTTTTATGTGGCGTCATCATCACACGGTGCAAGTGTCATTTTATTCAACATCTTACTTTACCAGTTTAATCGTCATCCTCTGTCGTTTCAGACCGCGAGCTCGTTTTGTTAAAAAAGTCGCTATTTTGCACATTTTGCTGCATCATTTTCAAGCGCTTTCCTCTTCTTAATTCTTCTCTTTTCCGCGCCACCCTTGCGCTTTTTGTCCATCTTGTCGGCAGTCCAGCACCGCGGCTACTCTCTGGCTCATCTCACAGACTCTGACTGGCGGAGCTAACTGTTTTTAGCCTGCGCGGACGTGTTGTTACGTCAGGATGCCTCTGAAAAAAAAAGGCTGCCGAGGGAGACGGCCCACAGGGACAGCGGTAACAGCATGGAGGTAATACTCACTCAGTGCCATGAATGAACACCAAACCAAAAATTATAATAATATTAAAAAATGTATATTACCACCGGCCCTCACGGCCCAAACGTCAGGCCGGCCCACCGGAAATTGTCCCTGTCCTCCCGATTAGTCACTCCAGGCATGGCCGACACAAGCCGAATAAACTCGAGGGGCGACATAAGAATCGCCCTTCGGAGATTATTTTCAACCACGCTGATTGGCCAAATTCACGTTGATAGGCACTTATCTTGCCCTAGTAACATTCCCTTATTGGCTAGTCGTCACTGTCTCAGGGGCGATATTGTCAGCGCCCCTGAGACACGGAGACAGAGATGAGAAGGCTTACTTTTGTTCTACATTAATGAAAATTAATTACTTTATATCTTAATGGATATATATTTATGTTATACTTATGTTATATTACATATTTAGATAAGTCATTTTTGGTAATATTCATTTTTTCAAAATAAAGTAAATACATTTAATATCACACTCTCCACTGGGGGGGCGGCGCCCTAGCGCCCTCTATTGGCCAGTCGCCACTGTTTGTACCCAAAGAACTAATAAAAACAGAGGTGATAAACCCAACTGCAATTTTAACAAAATTATTTATTTCAAACTAACAAAGAACAGAAAAAAAAATCAAAAAAGCCCAGAAACTAAATTTTAATAAAAGGTCCAATTAACGCAAACAATGTAACAAAATCACAAAAGAGTTAAACAAAACAAACTACCCACAAACACTGGAGGAAATGCTGGAGAAATACAGAGGCATGACGGATAAATGTGACAGGGAAAACGAATGACCCAACAAAGAGAACTAGTGTGTTTGAAAGTCCTTCCTAAGTCCTTTCCTGTCCACTTTCCCTTAATCCTGATGGAAAATGTCACAGGGTCAAGGACAGGAGAAAATAAGAGAAAAGGAAAGGAGAATTGCAGTAAAAAGAGGAATTTGACTACACTTTCACTTTGGTGTCATATTTTTGCCATATTTCTTGTGACATAGGGAAGCCTACAATGTTCTTAAAATGAACTACAAGAAGTGTCTTTTTCGTCTGCTTTATCTCACAGGGTTGTTTTGTGTCAGCTTCATCAATTAACATTAACAATCCATTGTTCTGTCTTATTATTGGCTAGATTCACTTCATCAAGGGAGATATGAGAACTAAGAACTAATATTTAATATTAATAAAGGAAACAAGTTCCACAGTTATTTGTTTATTATTCATTAATATCATAAGCAGTAATCAAAAAAAAGAAATGCTTTAAATAAAGTGCTTTATAAATAATATCATTTAACTGTTTGTTCGTCCACCATTTTCTGATGGTTTCATAAAGAAATGAACTAAAGTTTATATTTTATCTCTATACGTGCAAAAAATGTTTACTTAGTATAATACAGCCTACATATCTTGATAGTCTTACAAAACTTGTCATCCTTTCTCCTTCATATGTTTACGTAAATGTTCAGAGAATGCTGATTTACATACATCACCTGCCACAAGGCATTATGAGGCGTCCTTTCTCCTTTCCTTTCATAAAGGATGGTCAAGTGTTTTCTAATCTAAAGGAGATAATAAAGGAAGCAATGAGCCTCCTCTCCTTGGCTTTTGGAGAATTCAAGCAGTCCTTATCATGGCTGATGCTTAAATGTGTCCGAGGCATTCCTTTAGTTAGGAAGGTTCCTTACGTGGTTTCTAAGATAAATTAAGGCAACAGACTCTCCTGAAATTGTAATACACATCCCAGTCCTTTACATTCCACAACTACTCGTAACATGACTGTGAGCACATCAACATTATAGAAACACACAAAGCAGCTCTATTTGTTCGTAGTACCACCAGCCAAGCCTCTCAATCACTGCTGTGCGCCGAAGTGCCGTGGTTGTGCGCTGACTGACAGGCTGGGGACATCACCCACTGAAAGGGCCGAGGAATCCACAAAACGCTAACATCTGTACAAGCAGCAGCAAATCCGTTCAGTCAACAAGATACAAGATCCACTACAAACTAGGTCACTCTATTGAATAATAGTTATATAAAAAATGATCACACTTCTTGCGGTTTGATGTAGCCAAGATACGGTATACCCTTAATGTTAAACTAATAACTTATCAGTTGGACCAATATTTATACAACTTATATTTATTTTAAAATGCTCCCCCATAGTGTATGGAAAATAAGGAAAAAAAAAAACCTGACCCTTTTTAAATCGTGTTTGCTGACCCCTGCTCTTGGATGTAGCCACCCAAGGAATGCAGAACCCCTTTATAGTTCATCATTTCCTGAATTTCTGAAAGGAGATTAATAAAGCATGTGTCTATCTATCTGCCTATCTTTGATAAGTTGTTTACATTCTTTGAATGCTGAATTCACCATCACACCTTTCCTAGACCGGATAAGGTTTCCTTTTGAAGTAAAAAAATATGAATAAAGGCACAGGACATCATTTTCAAAGACATCACCAACTACCCCATGTCTCCTGTTCTAAATTCACCGACCATTTGTTTTGATCTCCCATATTTTTTGGGTTTCTTTGTTTGTTGTTTCTTTATTTCTTTATTGTCTTTTTTCTTTCTTTCTTTCTTTCACACGTGTTTTCTATCTATCTACAAAAGTATCTATCTATCTATCTATCTATCTATCTATCTATCTATCTATCTATCTATCTATCTATCTATCTATCTATCTATCTATCTATCTATCTGTCTATCTGCCTGCCTGCCTGCCTGCCTGCCTGCCTATCTATCTATCTATCTATCTATCTATCTATCTATCTATCTATCTATCTATCTATCTATCTATCTATCTATCTATCTATCCATCCATCCATCCATCCATCCATCCATCCATCCATCCATCCATCCATCCATCCATCTATCTATCTATCGATCTAGTGTATCTATCTATCTATCTGTCTGCTTTAGAATAAATCAAAAGCCTTTCATTTACTTGAGTTCTTGAAAGTTTCCATGACTTTGTTTATCTGACTTGCTGTTGTTTGAACAATGCCTGCTGTTTTGGATCACTCAGTGTTGCTTAATGTCCTGTGCTCCAAACACTGACCTTGAATAATCAGACTTTGATTATTGCTACCTGTGTCTGCCTCTATTTCCCTGTTCCTGTGTTGTCTTAAACCACTATTACCATAAAAAATAAAGGACTAAGACTAAAAAAGAATGGTCTTTTATGGGCCAATATTAGTTTTACCCATTTGACAAAAAGAGACATCTTATTGACAGTTGAGAGCCTGACACTAATATCCTTACAGAAGGTTTTGGT